>BSBK01005785.1:15000-41319 GCA_027943335.1 Chamaecyparis obtusa
ATATATATATATATATATATATATATATATATATATACATATATATATATATATATATATATATATACATATATATATATATATATATATATACATATATATATATATATATATATATATATATATATATATATATATATATATATATATATATATATATATATATATATATATATATATATATATATATATATCCTTTTTTTGTTATGTTGTTGTATAGCCTATGATAGGAAATTAATATGGACAAGAATTCAAGATGGAATATTTTTCCATCCTCAAGGGAGTTGGGATTAGCTAAATTGGCCTCTTGTGCCTCTAGAGTAGCATGATTCAATAGAGTAATACATTTCATACAAAGTCATCAAATATTACTCAGTGTTAAGATAATATTCATTTATTTTTATTGTGGAGTGAAATAATTTGTGTACCTTCTCAAAAGTAGTCCTACTAGTTCCTTTAAATTTTTTGAAATTTTAAATGAATATTGTGTCTACCAGATTGAAAGCTCAATAGTCTCAATCACTTCACAAATCTTATCACTAGCCTTGTGCTATTCAAGACTATAATCATATAGATAATCACCATCATTGAGAAGATCAAGTCCTTACAAAAGAAAGAGATGAAGATTGGTATAGGCATGTGCATATCTACTCTTTAGGTCTTGTAGAAGGTTATTCTTTATGACGTCCTCTTGCCAATTTATCTTTTCTCTAGATAGATGAAGACAAAAATTTTACTATATTGATAATGGATTTGCATTCCTCATTTAGACTAGTTGATTTGTCTATGGAAAAATCAATAAGAATATCATGAAGAACAATGATGGTTTCTTCAATAATCTTATTGTTTTCTTCTATCTCCTTAATTGAAAAACTTTTTGCCATAGAGAAAATATTTTTACTTATCTAGAACTTCTCAAGTTGAGTAACTTTCTGAAAAAAATAATAAATAACTTGGAAGTGGTTACTTGCCCAGTCATTAGTAAAGGGAGAAAGTTCCTAATAGAGTTAATAAATCTAGTATAGATGAGATTATTGGTGTTTTCCTCGCTTCTATCGGTGGTCTCAATTTATGCTTTTGTATCATTCTTCCACTCTGCTGTGTCTATTACTAATTTATTGGTATCAACTACTTCTATAACCATCTTTTTCTTATAATCTCGTCTTCACTATTTTCTTCTTCTTTCTTCTTCTCCACTTTCTCTATTCTCATCTCTACTTATTTCTTCTCTCTAACTTATTTATCTTCCTCAATTTCCTCTTCATCTTTCTCTTCAACTTCCTCTTCCAGTATTTCTTCAATTACCATATTCTATCCCACTAGATCATCAGTATTGACCAAAGTGTCAAGATTCTCTATTTAAGAAGGATTCTTGTCAAGGTTATATACTTCATCATCACTATATTTTGGAATAGGATTTTATTCATTCAATTATTTATGGGAAGATGAATGAACCTCAGATGGTTGACTAGGATAAATAGGAAAACATTTTTAACTTAGTAGTCATTTTAGCCAATTTACTAATTAAATATTCTTTAAACTAAATTGTGGGAAATTTTCTTTCCATAAGAACCTACACTCTTTTCCTTGTTCTTCCTAACTCATTTTTAATATTAGAAAAAAAAAACTGGTCCAAAGACTTCTTATCTAAAATCCTAAGAACCTCAACCATAGTAGCTTCAAAAATATCATGGTCAATCTATTTTTCTTCAATAAAGATATTATTTAACTCTTCCCTCAAGATTTGATGCATTCAAGAATGGTGGATCCAGTTAAGGATAGTAAAAACCTTCCAGCCAACAATCAACACAATGGAATACTCAAGAACACAAAAACAAAATAATTGTTTAACTCTGATTTTCATTAACATGCATGGCTGTAAAGCCTTCCAAGTTAGTGCCAATTACAAGCAAAAACAATTCTGCAAGATCCCAAAAAAGATGCAATACAATCTCAGCTAGTTCAACTCTAAAAACAATCAGCAACTGATCAAACCCTAAGGAAGATCTAAACTTGATCTCCCAAGCCTCCAAGTAATCTCCTTGTCTCCAAGTGTGCAAACCACTAGCTCTATAAATAAAAAACTATCAGATAACAATCTGATTTGCAAGATCTTTTCCACAACTTTGTCAACTCCAACTTTTAAATCCTCAAATCTAATTTGCTAAGTCTTCCAAGTCATGAACTTCTACTCTCTTCTCCTCATGATTCCCCTAATCATCTACCCAAACATCCTATAAATACTAATAATCAGCTACAAGTTAGCTGGATGAAACCATTAACTCCCCCCAACAATTTTTAAATGCAATACAAGTTGGCATCAAAATAGCCTTACAAAAATTTAATCCAATATGTCAGCCTGTAACAATAGCTACCAACAATAAATGCACCAAGTCGGCCCCACAAATCACATAGAACTCCAGTCGGTAAACAAAAACTACCGAGAAATAGTGAAATAACTAAGCATGTCAGGCATCGTAGAGCACCAGTATTGACTAAGCACCACAAACATCATCAAGTAACACTTTCACTGAGCACCAGAGGTTACTAAGTTCCTTCAGTGACCAAGCTTCGTTCAATGACTGAAACTGTTGGTCAAGGCTGCAACCAATTAACACCAACCAAACATGCACCTCCCATACAGATTCACTAAGTACCCTAGAATGCCCCTACATCAGACACCCCAAGTTTGAAAAGATGTTCATATGTGAGAAGAACATCTTTCGGGATTCAGTACATAAGCCCCAAACTAGTTCTTCACATACAAGTCCCCCACCTTTTTAGCTTGCATACTCTTCCACTTCATCTTTCTTTATCTCTTCAAGTATTTCCTTGAAAACACACAAGTTTTTTCTCCATACTAATCATTCATTTTCTCTAGATGCACCAACTCAATTCAGTTACCAATACTCAGGCTTCTCCTACTGAGTGTTGTATCCAGCAAATACATCAGGGAAAACTTCATGTCATCCTTCTCTATAGTAAACACATTTCTTACACAATCATACATAGCTTTGCAATCATATTGCCAAGGTCTACCGAGCAATATATCACAACTATTCATCTTCACAATATCACATAACACAAGATCCTTATATTGGCCAATCTCGACATCAATAAAGCATTGTTCCCTTACTCCTAGAGCATGAACATCTTGTAACCAACCAATCCTATAAGGAAAAGGATGCTTCATTCTATTCAACCCAACTTTCTAAACCATGTCCTCGGTAACAAGGTTATGAGTACTGCCACTATCAACAATAACATCACAAAGTTTACCTCCAGACTTGCATTAGATCCTAAAAAAATTACTCCTCTGACAAGGTTCCTCCTTTGTACCAAGTAATGTTCCCCGAAGCAGCAAGTTCTCAGATTCAGGTTCATTCTCATTCACCATAGTAGTTCATCGGTCACCAAGCTTCTTCTGTGTACACTCAAAAGAACGGCGTCCTTCCTCTCCATAGTTATAGCAAGTGCCCTTAAAGATAACTCTACTTGTCATATTCTTTGGTTCCACAGGTTTCTATTCATCTTCTGCATCAGTCGGTTTATTCTTCACCGAGTGATCAGTCTTTTCCTTCCCTCGGGATTTACTATGTTATTTCCTCTTCAACTTATCTTCTGCCTTCAGCGCATACTGATAAGCATATTCAATAGAATCAATCTTCAACATACCAAGCTCATCCTAAATATTGAATCTCAAACCATTCACATACCGAGCTACCTTTTCCTTACCAAGCTCTCGGTGTCCAGACCGAATAGTAAGTTTGTAGAACTCCTTGGTATAATCTTCAACATAAAGATCCTTCTGTTTTAGATTCTGCAACTTCTTAAACAAGTCAAGCTCATATTCAGAAGGTATGAACTTAGCTTTCAATTTTTTCACCATCAACCTCCACCAATTCATCTTCATTTCACCTTCATCTTCTCTATCTCTTTGTAGTGCTTTCCACCAAAGAGAAGCATGTCCTTTCAACTTTATCTGTGCTAATTGTTAGGAATGAATGTTGAATATATCCTATGGGGAAGTATTAGCAACCATTCTATAGCATTTTTTGTTGCATTCATGACTGTGATTGTCATTAATGTGAACACAGTGATCTACTGAAGATTAGCAGAGAAGCAGACAATGTTTGAGTAAATGCACTTAGGTTATTGAAGATGAAGCTATGCGATGTTGAGGAATTATTCTATGATGTGTTATAAGGTCATGGTTAAGAGTGCAAATAGTAATTCATTTATTCATGGAAGTTATGAGGAAATCAGTGGAAGCAGTATTCAGGCAGTGTTCCTCAGTAATGGTTTGTGGAAATTAGATGATATCTCCTCATCAGGATGGAATGTGGTTATGTGTAGTTAGAGAGAATTTGAAGACATGTTGATAGTGATGTGGATGATAGCACAAGATTCGAGGTCACAAGAGTGAAGAATTATATTGATTACAAGCTAACAGTTTTGTATAATTTTGATGTAACATGTGAAAACAAAACTAATGGGTAGTGTAATTTTGTTGTATTGGGTAGTGTAATGAATGTAAGTGTGTATGAAGAAATTGTGAAAGAAAAACCATTGAAGGAGGATATGTGAAGTACTGAGATTTGGTATTGAGATCTAAAGAAGTAGTTGGTGCAGTTTGGCATAGTCAGAGAAGGAGTATTGAATTGTTGAGATCACTAATCTTTTGGTATTATTCTGTTGAGAAATACAAAGATCAGTTGGACAGTCAGTTTGGTGATCTTACTCTAAATTTGTTTGGGTAGTGGGTCTTTCTATCTTTTATAACTCCTAACAGAGTTAGAATATTTTAACAAGGATTCAAAATATCCTAACAGGGATTCATATGTACTGAATGTATTTCATAAGACTCCTAACAGAGTCCATCCTCTCACAAGTAACTCTCATATTAGTGTATCTTTTTTGGGCATCATTCGCACCGAGGTTTACTCTTTGATCAAGAGGTTCCCTAGTCAACATATCTTGTGTCATTGTGTTATTGTGCATGTATATCTTTCTAGGGTTGTTGATTACATTTCTTACATGGTTAAAATCTATTAAGGTTGATAAAAGTTGTATTTATCAGATAACTGATTCAACCCCCCCCCCCCCCCTCTCAATTATCTTGGTGGAATTTACTTTCTAACAATTGGTATCAAAGCAGCAGGTCCTTGAAGGAAAAGTTTAATAGCTTAAGGAGATCCATGGAGTATTTCAGGAAATAAAGCCCTAAGTTTGATGGAGTAAATTTTGATAGATGGAAAGAAAAGATGAAGACACACCTACTTTGTATAGGACTAGGTTATTGGTTAATCAAAAAGAATGAGAAGACTATCATTGATGAGGATAAGATTGAAGATTGTACTGATGAGGAAAGAGATATGTTGGTTCTTCAAAAGATTTTACACTCCATGAGATACCAATATGCTTATGATTGATATTAATGAGGGGTTAATTCCAAATGTGGGAAATCTATAAGAAACTGGACCAACTATAGGGACAAGACTGCCCTCTTCACTTTTGGCTCTACAAAAGCAAGGTGGGTACACTTGATCCAATAGATTCAACTCTATTCTTTACTTAATACTAGATCTTACAATAGATGACAGTGAGAAAGTACTAAATAAAAACCTATTATTCATTGACTCTCCATCACTGGATAAAACAACTTATATAAATAAAACTTTAAATGACTGGTATTGATTATATGTTTAGGATTACAAAGATTTTGATCATTCCACATAAAAGAAAAGATAGGAAGATACATGCCAGTGCCTTATCCATTGGGAAAAATATCAGAAGATAGAATGAATACAAATATGTTTTGAGAATAACTGGTCTTTAAACATAAATACAAACACCCCAACTTTTTCCTACTTATAGAAAATCCTCAAATAAATTCAGTAAACATGCATCTCACCCTGAGAAATATTTAATCCAATCCTAGATTAGAACTCAAAGATAAATACATACATATAAATCTCTGAAAGATTTAAAGATTCATATAATAAATACAAAGGAGAGACAAAGATTTGAGATTTGTATTAAGTATAACCTTGATTGTTTGCATACATCATATTCTGAATAGCAAGCTTGCAAGATAGCAGTAGCAACCTATACTTATTCTCTATTACTTGATGAAAAATAATACAAAATGTTACAATCCTTGACTAAGGGCTAGGGTTTCAAAATTTCTATCTTCTCAACACCTAAACTCTCAATACCTAGAATGATCTTGGAAAATTCTTTATATACAAGGAAATGCAACAAGCTATTGATCATTATAGGGTTTACAAAACTTTAACCTAAAAAATTTACAACAACCCCAACTGGGTTTACAATAAATACATCAATCAAAACTGGTGAGATATTTGTAGATGAGTCACCTTTCTTTATGTCTTCAATTCTGTCCTCAGCTTCTTTCAACAAATCTGATTGCAATATCTCTGCTGTTACTCCTGCAATAAATACCTTTCTTCATCTCAACAACCTTCATGACTCAAAAGGTTATCATCTTCATTTGTCTCAAGAGGTAGGCGAAGTATTTACTTTTTCTACATGAGGTATGTACTGTTGCCTCCACCTATTGTACACCTCTTCACTTGGGAACTCAAAATTTGCAAACTCTACATTTTTGCCAGATAACGGTTCCCACCTGTCCTCCAATTAACTGATCTCTCACTAAATGAAATCAAACTTAGACTTGGCATAAATTAAAGTCTCAATAGTATGAATAAAGAATAAAGTATTCTCTAAAGTCAAAATTCTATTCATTCTAGTAGAGAGGTCATCATCTATTTGTCCTCGCCATTTAATCAACTCCTTAAGTTAACCATTTTTCTTAAAAACCCATGGTATCAAGTCACAGCTAGGGAGTGTCAATTATTTCTTTATCAAATTTGATTTTATTTCAAAATCACTCGAAAGTATGTCATGTTCTACAAGATTTTTCACATTTTGATGCAATGGCTTGATAAAAGGATCAGGATCATTTTGAGACTTGGACAATAACCTAAACAATCTCACATTTGGAGATCTTTCAATCCACTTCTTAAAGACTAGTTCAAAATCACTCTTGTACTTATCTAATGAGGTTAGTAATATCCTTATCCTCCTAGAATGGTCAAACAAGACTATGGGATTCAAGTTTTTAGCAAACTACATCACAGCTTCTATCACCTTTTCTTCATATTCCTGCTTTAACAAGCTCTTATCTTTCAAATATTCTTCCCTTAACTTGTCCAATTCTTTCCTTTTCCTTTTGAAGTGATTTTTTTCCTCAAGTAACTATTGCATCTCCCAACTAAGCCTTGCATCTAGGTGTGTCTCTGGGTAAGGTGATGGTAAAAATTCAATGATAGGGCTTGATGATGAAGCCACTATAGGTTTGTCAGCTATCATTAGTTGTGGTGACCTATGATCTTGTTGTCCTAAAAATTAAACAATTAACTTGTCCTTCTGGATTAGCTCTATCCTAAGCTTATTATAGGACTTGAGGACAATTTCAAATTTAAGCCTCAGCTCTTCCTTTTCTTGTGCATCCTTCTCTGCCACCTTGACATTAAATTTGGTAGTCTCCAAAATAAGGTTTGAAGCTTCTACACTAGAAGTCTCACCTACTCATTGTACAAATAAATTTCCAGCATACTCTGAAGAGAGAGCCTCTCTTTTTCCTTTGTTCTCTTCCTTCTTAAAGGACCACATTACCAAGGTTGCATGATCATCTAGTAGCAAGAGTCTTTATCTTTCTCTTCTTGACCTGATAAAAAACTATTGCATCAACAATATCCCATTCTAGTAAAATTAGCACCCTTGCAGTATGGACCATAACCCTTCCCTCCTTAGGAGTAATCTTCTCAAACTGCTTTACCATCTCTCCCTTGGTTTCAATTTCAATTTCTATTATGTACCTATTAGGGAACTCTTCTTTCTTCTTTTCACAAATCTCTTTAAATTGATTTATCTTCATTCTCCATAAAAATTGAAAAAATGCCCTACTCTTTACGAATTTGTCATCAGTAACAAAAGAATCACTAGCTTGTTTCAAAATAGGGTCAATTTTCTTACCCTTAAATTTAGCAACAGTAAGATCCATTGCAACCTCCTTAGGTGCCTCTGGCATTCCTTCTTGTAACTCATCATTGGAAACAAAAATGTTCCTTTCATTCCTCATTTGTACCAACTGTTCTGCTACCCCATGTTCATCTAAGTGTAAGGGGGATTGAGAAGGAGAATATACATTTTGTTCTGACCTTGATCCCTCTTGTCTTTGCCTCTTAGGAGAGGATCCTTGCATTGTTCGATCATCCATGGGCCTCTTTCCTCATGAAGTAGAAGGAATATACTCACCTCTTTGCTATGTTGGTAGAAGAACAGTGTATCCACTTCTCTTTTGCATAGTATAAACTCCCCTTGGGGTCAATTTTATATATCCTGGCTGGCTCAAAATCTGCCTAGCTCTTTTAGGGTCTGTCTTGCTTACATCAGCCCTTTTCTCATTTACTACATGTATGATGCCTTCAAAATGCTCCATAAGAGCCCCTACCTTTCTTTCCCATAGCTCAAAGCCCTTCAATGGATCATAAGTTTTTATCAAATTTTTTGATAAAATCTATAGTCTTCTTGTAGATCACCCACTTCTCCTTCTTAATCTCTTGATTTTGGAGGTCAAACTCATTCCTTATTATATCCTCAAGAAAATTGAATTGGTGCTCCATAAGAGCACACATAATCTTGTCCCTAAACATTCCTGACAAGAAACCCTCATTGTCTGCACATCTTACTACAACTGTAGGCATTCTGTAAGGTTGCAAGACCTGGTTTAAATATACCCATCCTCCCTTAGTGATAACATATTGATGGGAAATTGTAATATCAGGGAAGAAAGTCCCTCTTCCTTTACCAGTAAGACCAGTCTCCTACAAGTCACCAATTTGCCTTAATATCTTAGCATATCCTATCTTCAATGGGACCTGGTAGGGAAAAATGTATGGTGCTTTCCTGCAACCATATACTCAAAAACTATGGAAATAGGATACAATATGATATCACCAAAATTGTGAACTATAGTAATAGCTTGACAATATTCCTTTGGTCTAATTAATCTTAAAAATGCCCTTGGGATTCTTGGGTTGTCAAAAAATAACAATGTCCTAAGCCTTGAGGCAAAATCCCTATCAAAAGCAATAAAACTGGCATCATCTCTATCCCATGACGAAGTTGTGGTCCACAACTGAACTAGAAGGGTTTCTCCATTCCTCTCCTCAACAATGTTGACTGTTGAACTAAAAAATTGCTCACCTTTGTATAAGAGCATATGCATGCGCATAGAGTACCATCCAAAAGGCCTACTAACCTTCATGTTCTTTATTCCCATCAATCCCTCATGGATTAGGTCAGCCAAGTGAGAGGCAAAGTCAAAGATTAGTGCCAACTAGGGATGTAGAGATCACACCATCATGAACATATATGGAACAAGCATATGAGTGGCCTCATCATACCCCAGGATTAAAGTCAAAGAATTATAAAAACCCTGTACTCGCTTACTGAAAAAATCCAACCTAAAAGGCTCTGGTGTACTTGGACTGATAACACACATTGATCCAATTTGGTCTAAAAATTCCCTCAGAGGCCCTGTCCTTAAGTAATCCTTTTGAGCTTCATTCACCTCAGTGAATTCATTAAAATCTATTTTTTATAGCCCAACAAAAGGGTCATTAAATGAGAAGACCTCTCTGATCTCATCTTCTATGATGCTAATCAAATTATTTCCATTTACATCCTTGACACATTTTGTCACAGGATCATAACACTTATCAATTTGGATCAACAATTTTGCATCTATAAACACTCCGGGGACAACCAATTTCCCTATATCAAATTGTGAGATGTTGCTAAGGTGGGGACCAAAATTCCTCTATGATTAAGATGATTTGAAAAAAAAAAGACCATTATAATCCTCTCCCACCCTAGTGTCTCTCATCTAGTTTCCTCTATCATGGAGCCCACTATTCACATAATCTCTAGGGTTCCTTGGGACCAATTATTTCAGTCTAGCTGCCCCATTATCTAAATGCAGGAGCAATCACATCAAGTCCTCAAAAACACCCCTATCTTTGTATTCTGTCTTCCTAGACAATCCCCTCTTTGGTGGCATTTTAACTAGGGATCTTTAAACCAATGTGTAAATACTCAAGAAAACCCTAAATACTATCAGCTAGCAACACAATTTCTCTTACAATTTCTTCACATACTTCAAAAAATTCTTGAATTCAGAGATTATGACCTACTAGGCACCTGAAAAACTTTTCTTGATATCACTCTAGACAATAATCCAGTTTTCCAAAACACTTACAAGAGAGGTAAAAAATGCAATGACAACCGTTCACAATTCATCCACATGTAGCTCATTAAGTTCACCATTACTGAAAACTGGCGGCCTCAACATTCACAAGATGTGAGCAATGTCACATAAAAAAAATTTGAATTAAGACCATTGATCTTGTTTTCTTTTTGGCGCATCGGATGACCAATAAAAATAGCCACGCAACCCTTCTTTTATTTTCCCCAAACTAGCTCCCAACCAATGAGAACATATCAATTTAATCATGTGGGAAAAGGAATAAATTTACTTTACTTTGATCAGAGCGGACAGGTGTCAACCTATCACTAAAGCACAAGCATACAATCTGAACATCTCTCCTGAGTGGTGTAACGACAACCACAAGATCTTTTCCAACTTATCATGCTTTACCATTTCCCAAAGCAATGACCCCACCTTCCCTTTTGAACCTTTCATCGAATCAGCATATGCCACGTTTACAAAAATAGGTGGGTGGGCCCTTCTCCTTTTCTTTCTTAGTACCACACACCCTATCGACTGCCACATCACAACCTATTCCAACCAATCGAAAGGAAACATGTCAATGTGACATGGCAATTTAGGGCCCACTTTCTATCTCATCCCTCATATAGAATCGGATGGTCTTCGCTATATCGTAAGGGTTAAATACTTCCCAACTTTCATCAATGGTATAACGACAACTGTAAGATCAATCTACACTTTATACTTCAAAGAAGTTTGACCCCATAGCTACCATGTCACCTAAGACAGGTGTCAACCTGAGAGAAATGCCACGGAGACTGCCCCGTCAGAACCTGCCTCTGTCAGAATGGATGTTGATCGGATGCTTGTCACTACAACGTGATGCTTAAAAAGGAATCAACTTGACCCAACTGTATAATGACAGTCATCGATGTATTTCTTTGTTTAATCACCAGCACAACACTAAAGACGGGCCCGCTAAGACAAATGTCATCTTGTCACCAAATCGCATGTCAAAAACTATGACAACAGGGAACCTTAATATTTAATGACAACCACTCATTTCAAAGGTTAGTCATTTAGAAAATTTTAACGGGAAACTTAGGCTTTGAAAGAATTATTAAAAAGGGTCCTGTTTGACAACCTAGCAATATAACATGTAAAGTGGTCAGTTTAAAAGGGGTCAATATTGCACATGTTTATTTGGAAAGTTAGTGAGCCAAAAAAGTAACACTAAAAGATAAAAATGCTAAGACCAGCTAGGGTTTCTATCAAACTTAGGGTTTTAGCCATAAAACCTCACAATTAGGTCTAAGAACCATATTTTTCAAAAGTTTTAGCATAAAGCTAAAAAAATTTAGAATAGTGCTAATAGTGGCTCATGCTTGGGGATGTGTATCTCCTACAAATGCAATGAGAAAACTAGACTCTCCTAGAAGAGCAGACAAAAAAAAATTTTTGACTGGCAATCATAAAACTTTACACAAAACCCTAAACCTAAACCTGCACAAAGACTTAGAAAAATATTTAAAATAAGTAAAATTTTAAGAATTGACCATGAACTGGCAATTCCATGAGTTCTCCTGTTAGATTCTTCAATATATATGAACTTGTTCCCCATTTTTCTTCAATGATATATGGTCCTAACCAGATGGGATCAAATTTCCCATGCTTTCCTTTATCTTCTAATCTTGCATTCGGCATCAAGACTAGGTCACCACTTGCAAAACTTCTCTGAGTAGTCCTTATGTCATAGAAGACTTTGCACTGGGCTTGCATCCTCTCATTTTTAACATGTGCATCATTTCTTACCTCATTCAATTGAATCAAATCATTTATTCTAATAGTCATTTCATCCTCCACATTATCATCATAGGTTTGTATAAACTGATACATCTGTAACAAATTATTCTGGGGTGATCTTCCATTAATCCCATAGACTAAGTCAAAAGGGGCACACCCTATTGCTTTCTTTACTATAACCCTGTCAGCCCATAAGGCTTGCAACAATTTGGAATCCCAGGCCCTTTTATTCTTAACTAAAACTCTTTTCAAAATTTTAATCAAACTCTTGTTATTGGATTCTACGTAGTCATTACCTTGTGGATGGTAGGGAGATGAATATGAGATTTTTATACCATTTTCCTAAAAAAAGTCAACAAACTCCTCTGACCTAAAGCACATTACATTATCAACCACCATGGTTTCTAGGCAACCAAATCTTGTAAGGATATTTTGCATCATAAAATCTGTTACCACCTTACTATTTTCTCTCCTTGAAGGGATTGCTTCAACCCACTTGGTGAAGTAATCAGTTGCCACCAAGATATAGGAATGTCCACCACTGGACTTATTAGGGATTTCACCTATAAAATCCATACTCCACTTTTGGAGAGCCTGAATGACAACAAGTTTGAGAGGTAGGTTTCCACTAAATTTCAATTTTCCTGCAAATCTTTGACAAGGATCACACTTCTTTACAAACTGATGGGTATCTTTGAAAAGTGATGGCCACCAAAAACTTGACCTGATGATCTTGTGAGCTGTAGTCTTTTCCATATAGTATCCCCCACAAATACCATTGTGCATTTCATCCATCAAAATCTTGGCCTTATCTTGGTCTACACATCTAAGAAAGACACCCTCATTGCTCCTCCACCACAACTCACCACTTATAATTGCATACCTTATGGAATGAAGCTTAATTGTTCTTTTCTTGTTATCATCCAATTTAGGGGGTAGAACCATCTTTTGCAAATATTTAACAATATCCTTATACCACTCATAGCAATCCATGTTACACACAAAAGGTCTCTGATCTTCTTCCAACATGTTTATTTGGTTTGCAGACAGATTACTTTGAGCCATCAACTTTGCTAGGCCCAACCCTCTTAACAACTTTGTAATGTGAATGTCAATATTAAACTCTTGAATTCTATTGATCCATCTACATCTTCTTCCTGAAACTTCTTGCTAGACCAAGATATCCTTGACTGCAACATTTGGAACATAGGCAACCACTTTGGCTCTGACCAAATAACACCTGAATGTTTTAATAGCTTTTACCAAGGCATAAGCTTTCTTCTCAACAATGTCATAGTTTAGTTATTCTACTTGTAAGGTCTTGCTAAAAAAAGAAATAGGCTATTCAAAACCATCAACATTTTTTTGTAATAGTACTACTGCAACAGTATGGGTAGATCCAAAGGAAAAGATCTGCATAGGTTTGTTGTAATCTAGTGTTTTTAAAACTGAGGCATGCTTGATAGCCCTTTTAATGTTATTAAAAGCTTGCACTACTTCAACATTCTATTCCACTTTTGCTCCCTTTTTTAACTTTCTTGATATGGGAATGCTAATTTCTGTAAAATTTGTAATAAATCTCCTTGAGAAATTGAGTTGTCCTAAAAAGGACTCGATTCCTTTGATATTATTTGGTAGAGATAATTTATCAATAGCTTCCACCCTTTCAGGGTCTATCCTTACTCCATCCTTTAAAACAATATTCCCTAGAAGTTTTCCCTCTACCACACCAAAAGCACATTTCTTTGGGTTCAAAGAAACCCCATACTCTAATGCTCTAATGAAGATTTTTTCTAGATGTTGGAAATGTTGTTCTTCCTTAGCTAAGAATGCTATTAAATCATCTTGATATACAACCATGAATCTATCAATGAAATTTGCAAAGGCTATGTCCATGGCCCTTTGGAAAGTGGCACCAGCATTAGTCAACCCAAAAGGCATTCTCACATAAACATATGTCCCCCACGGGGTTGTGAATGTAGTTTTAAATTTCTCTGTGTCTTTAACCATAACCTAATTATAACCAGAAAAACCATCCATCATGGGCATCAATTCTGACCCAGTGACCTTCTGCAACATGTTCTCCATATTTGGTAATGTATAGTTATCTTTTAGAGAATTTATGTTAAGGTTTCTAAAATCAACACAAATCCTGATGTCACCATTCTTCTTTCTAATAGGCACCAAATTTGAAACACAAGTGGAGTGTCTAATAGGCTTGATTATTCTAGCATCCATCATCTTTTTGAGTTCTCCCTACATTTTAGAAGCCAAGGTAGGGTTAACAGGTCTTAACTTTTGTCTGAAAGGTTTTGTACCCTCTTTTAGTGGAATCTCATGTTGAAAGAGGTCCTCTCTATAAGCCTTGAGATCTTCATAGGACCAAAAAAAAACATGTCTGAATTTTCTAAGAAGATCAATCAAGTTTTTCTAGTTCTAAGGGACAAACATTTACCTATGTAAACCTTCTTGGTTACTATTTTTGTGCCCAAGTTTATTTCTTCAAGCTCATTGGTTTTATTAGTACTGAAAAAAAAAGATTTGTTTTTATTGTCAAATGCCCTTTCAAGAGAAACCAATCCTTTGGGAACCCTATTTGAATTCAATTGCAGAACTTCTTTACCAAAAATTACATCTTTACCATTCACTATATCAACATAAGTACTGAAATCCATTTCTTTGCCACCAAAATGAGATTCACATTGGAGAAATCTTAATGATGGAACCCTAAGGTAGATCTCTGCTAGTTTAGCTCTGAAAACAATCAGCAACTAATGGAACCCTAAGGTAGATCTAAACTTGATCTCACAAGCCTCCAAGCAATCTTCTTGTCTCCAAGTGTGCAAACCACTAGCTCTGCAACTACAAACTATCAAATAAAAATCTAATCTACAAGATCTTTTCCACAACTTCACCAACTCCAACTTTTAGAACATCAGATATGATTCACTAAGTCTTCCAAGTCATGAAATTCTACTCTCTTCTCCTCATGATCCCCCTAATCATCTACCCAAACATCTTATAAATACTAATCATCAGCCACAAGTTGGTTGGATGAAACCATTAACTCCTCCCAACAATTATTAAATGCAATACAAGTTGGCATCAAAATAGCCTTACAAATATTTAATCCAATATGTTGGCCTTTAACAACAACTGCCAACAAATCACACAGAAGTCCAGTTGTAAAACTGGAACTACTGAGAAATAGTGAAATAATTGAGCATGACAGGCATTGCTGAGCACCAGTGTCGACCAAGCACCATAAACATCATTGAGTAACACTTTCACAAAGCACCAAAGGTTACCAAGTTCCTTCAGCGACCAAGATGTTAGGAATAGTCCCAAGAGATAACTTGGAGGAGGGGGGGGGGGGGGGGCGAGTGAATTAGTTATCTACTAGTTTCAATTCTTTATCCAATTAAGTATACTTAAACATAAGAATAAACACAATGAAATAACACTTGAAAAAAACACAATATTTTGGTTAAGGGAAAACCCAAATAGGTAAAAACACTGGTGGGAATTGACACCCACTAATATTCTACACTAGTGTATTATGATCCTTGTTAGAAGATCCTTAACCCTGTTAGGAGTTTCTTTACAATATATTTAGTACAATAGACCTGGTCAAGGGTTGGACCCTATTAGGAGTCTTTTACAATAGTCCTCGTTAGGGTAGAGGATGCACTGTCCGAGAGCACACTACTCAAAGGAGTGAAGGCTGCAACCTTCTATTTAATAGATATACACTATATCTAGATATTGGTGAACTGCACTTTGACCTGCTATCTTGATCAATTCCAATGTACAACACAAACACTTTAATTGGTCATTTAGACCTTCTTCTGATGGCTCAACTCTTCAAACATTCTGTTCTGCTCTTCTTAATCAACTATGAACCACACTCAAGCAATCAAAAATGACTTCCTATAAATATCTTTCCTATAAATGATATAGTCAAGTCATCCTATTAGAAGCACCTTGAAATCATATTAGAGAAACCATAAAAAACTCCAATAACAATTCAGTCGGCTCTACTAAGCACACAACACATTCTGGGACCTATCGAATAAGATAATTGTAGACGCACACTACACATTGTTGGCTCTACCAAAACAACTATATTTTTCTCCTCAAGATGAATTACTCTATGTGCTCTTAACCAAACATCACTAAATCTTCTCTAACCTTAACTCCAAGGGTGCATACCATAATGATAGGTGCAAATCTAGAACTAATAAAATCTCTGTCGGCTCTTCTAAATAAACACAAGAAACTACTACTGGTGAATAGTGACTGCATAACTTCACTTCTACTGATCATTAGACATTGTATCCATGAATGTAACATCACTATTATTTCTTCATCATATATCCAAGTGTGTGAGGCTCCATGATAATTGTACGAACAACCATACACAAAATACTGCCTATTACTTTGTCAGGAACACTGCTAACACAAGCTACTATATAACTATATGTACTAATAGTTAACCTCTACACCCATGATATCATACTGATATCATGTCCATGCTATATATACTGAAATCTTACTGCATAATAATTCCACGCATGCTACTTTCCATATGTTGTCATCAATGACAAACATACATTCAGTACTGGCTTGCTAGCAAATCTCCAACAATCTCCCCCTTTGGCATTGATGGCAACATGTGGAATGAAAAAGCACCACCAACCAAATGAGAAATAATTTTATAACATTCTCCATTTACTCATCAAAAAATCCCCCAAATATGAATCCTCCTTTTGCTGCACTAATCTTCAATAATCTCCATTTCCTCAACTGAACTGCTTCCAAGGCTGAATACTACTCCCCCTTAGTATACTACTCCTTTTCTTTTTTTTTCCATGTCTCTGTATATTACTCACCCTTTGACATCAATGGAAAAGGGTGCCATTCATTTTAAGCATTGGTACTACTCTTGAGGTAGAGTAGTCAACCTTCCATCAGTCCCTCAGGACTGATGCCTTTACTTCTTTCTTTTAAGCAGAATTAGGGAAGGGAATTAATCCCAACTTCTCCCTTAGATACTTAAAAGTATCCTTAGGAAAGGGCTTTGTGAATATATTTTCCAACTGGTCTTTAGTACTCACATAGTCCAACTTGACTTCTTTCTCTACCAATTTCTCTCTTAGGAAGTGATACTTGATCTCAATGTGTTTTGTTTTTGCATGTATCATAGGGTTCTTAGACATATTGATAGTGCTAGTGTTATCATAATGAATAACAATAGGATAATTAATTAGAATTCCAAAATCCTTTATCATATGTTTGATCCAAACAATTGTAGAATAATTCAAGGTTGCTGCAACATACTCCATTTCTGTCATTGACTGAGAAATACAATTCTATTTCTTGTGTGTCTGAGTGACATGTCTATCACCAAGAAACACTGCTCCACTTGATGTACTCTTTCTATCATCTATGCATCCTGCCCAATCAACATCAATGTACACATGAAGCTCAACATTTTCTGAATTAGGATACCATATACCATAATCTATAATGCATTGCAAGTATCTGAATATTGTCTTTACTACCATGAGGTGACTTTGCTTAGGTTCTATTGTAAATCTTCCAACTATGCCAACTGCATTGGAAATATCAGGTCTAGTTTGAGTAAGATATATGATTTTACCAATCATAGACTTGTAAAATGTTGTATCCACTACTGGTGAGTCATCTTCTTTTGTAAGCTTTCATCCAATGATCATACGTGTTCCTACTGGCTTGCAATCATCCATCTTGAATTTCTTCAGTATCTCTTTCACATAGTTGGACTAATTAATAAAAATTCCTTTTTCTATCTACTGCACATTTAGTCCCAAAAAGTGTTTGATAGGACCAATCATACTCATCTCAAACTCATCCTTCATTTCTTTGGTAAATTCTGCACTTAGTTTTTCATTACCTCCAAAGATAATGTCATCAACAAATATAGCTACAAGTAGTAGACCATCAAATGTCTCTCTAATGAATAGACTACAATCTGCTACACCTTTCTTGAATCCAATCTTAGTGAGATATCCATCAAGTCTTTCATACCAGGCTCTAGGGTCTTGCTTAAGTCCATCGAGGGCCTTCTTCAATCTACATACCATATCAATTCTATTTGATAAAGTGAATCCTTTCAGCTTCTCAATGTATACTTCTTCTTTCAAATCTCCATTCAAGAATGCTGACTTGACATCCATCTGATAAAATTTGAAGTTTTTGACTTTAGCATAAGCTAGAAACAACTTAATAGCTTCTAATCTACTTACTGGTGTAAATCTGTCTGAATAATCAATGCCTTCTCTTTGCGCATATTCCTTACATACTAACCTTTCTTTATTTCTTACTAATGTACCATCTTCATTCATCTTGTTTCTAAATATCCACTTTGTTCCAATCACATTCTTATCACTAGGTCTTGGGACTAGTTCCCAAGTGTCATTCATAATAATCTAATTAAGTTCTTCTTTCATAGTACCATGCCAATCTAAATTATTAAATGCATCTTCAACACTTAAAGGATCAATATGAGATAATAAACATACCACCTCACTGCTAGTTGTGTTCTTTGCTTGTGATCTTGTTAAGACTTTTCCGCTCTGATCTCCAATGATGTCTTTCTTAGAATGGTTTCTGGATGTAAACTTTGGAACTTTAGGTGATGCAGACTCATCAACCTTAGGAGTTTCTTCTTCACTTGTCTTAGGGTCATTGAATAACACATCAATACTGTCAAACATTTCTTCAATAATTATTTCACTAGTGGAGGGTCTAGGTTTTTCTTCAATCATGGGTGATTAATCATGATATCTTTCTTGAACCATAAAATTTTCATCAATCTTAACATGAGCACTTTCAATGATTTTTTTCAATCTTAAATTGAAACATCTATAAGCTTTACTTTTAGTAGAGTACCCAAGGAAAATACCTTCATCACTTCTTGCATCAAACTTTCCTACTACTTCATCCCTCTTGATGTAACACTTGCTTCCAAATATTTTGAAGTATTTTATTGTGGAAACATTACCAAGCCATAGCTCATATGGTGTTTTGTCAGCAATAGGCCTCAATTGAATTCTATTGATGGTGTAGACTATTGTATTGACAGTATCTCTCCAATAGGTGTGTCCAAATTTTCCTTCAATCATGATGGTGCATGCTGTATCAAGGATGATATTATTCCTTCTCTCTGCAATTCCATTCTGCTGAGGGGTTCTAGGTGCACTCAACTATTTCTTTATGCCATGTTCTTCACAGTACTCATAGAATCTGTTAGAGGTGAATTCTCCTCCTCTATCTAATCTTAAACATTTTATCTTTAGTCCAAATTCATTCTGAACCTTATCTTTGAATATTTTGAACTTCTCAAATATTTCTGACTTATCTTTCAAGAATGGAACCCACATCATCCTAGTATAATCATCAACAAATAAAATGAAATACCTTTCACCATAGTATGATCTTGTTTGAGTTGGACCACATAGGTCTGTATGAATCAGATCCAACTTGTTATCTGCTGAATTGTGCTTGCTCTTGAATGAATTTCTCACATTCTTTCCCATCACACATTCCCTGCATATAATATCAATTGGCTTTGCTATACTAGGTAGATCTCTTACCACCTTTACATGGCTTATCTTTACTATGTTATCAAAATTGATATGACATAGTCTTTTATGCCACAACAACCTATCATAAAATTTAGCAACAAAATAGCTTGCTTCTGAATTAAGTTGGAAAATATTACCTCTAGTATTTCAACCTGATGCAATCATAACACCATCCTTATTGTTAATGATGCATTTTTCATCTTTCAACTCCAACTGCTAACCTTTTCCAAGTAAATGTCCAACACTAAGAAGGTTATGTTTCAAACCATCTGTTGGAGCTAAAAATATCCAGATAATTTTGAGTCCATATTCAGAAGGGTCTTCTATAAGGCAAAACTCAATGTTTCATAGATCATTTCTAAAAGGCCTAATTGGTGTGCTTGTAAAACATACCCTAATGAATTATATGAGATACATCTTGGGGAATGGGTTCAACACTTTTTATTTGACATATGCAGTGCGTTCCTACTCCTAAATTTAAAATATGAAATGTTTAGGGAGTAGTCATTTTGAGGTGTTCACTTAAATCTACATTTTTGCCCAAGTGTCAAATCACTATAGCAGGCCCTGTTTGCATTTGAATATATTGTGTTCTGTTAGGTTTCATGGAACACCACTTTGGAAATGTTTAAAATGTATATCAGAGAGCTTATGTTTCAAAGCTCAAGCCATTTTGAGTCTGTTTGATAAGTTTTTGGATCCCTCAAAGTTGGCTTTCCAGATTTGTCCTATTTCTGTGTTTTGCCCAGAAATCTGATTAACCATATTTGACCAATTGTAACTTTTGACCCTGTGACCCGATTGAGAAAATTCATTTTTCCCAGTATTCCAGTGGTCAAATACTCCTTATGTTTCATTTTTTAGGCCATGATGAATCTATTTGCCCAGTTTGCCAATCTGATTCCATTTGCAATTTCTAATATTTTAATGAGGATCAGTTGCATAATTTAGTCAGAGGCCCTGTTCGGATAAGTGCATTAATTTTCATGTGATTGATCAAGATGTGTCAGTTGTGGAATCCTAATGTAGGCATGGAAATGAGTCATATTGCCTATTTTTAACACCCCATGTGCCCGTTTGACATGCTTGCCAGAGCCATTGAGTTTGTAGATTGCTAAGTTTCTTTAGCAGTGCATAGTTAAATTTTTGAGTAGCTCACTTCGGGATCTTGCGATTTGTACCTAGTTTGAGGTCAAACATAATTGAGGGATATTTCATAATGTAGATATGAAAGTGACTCACCTTGATGAGTTTCAGACTATGACCAATTCGATTGATCACTTTGCTCGATGATTTCCAAACCCAATTTCTACAGTTTCTCTATCTTTCAGTTCAGGGTGTTTTGAGGGCCAACTTTGGAGATTAATAATTGATAGCCAGTTGATCATTTGATGAATCTGATTGTAGCCTTATTTTCTACATATGATAGTGATCATTTTTCGAAGGTTTCATCTTATGAAGTTTCTGTTTGATCAGATTGCAGGGTCAAATAAAAAGGTGTTTTATAATGATGAAAGTGCAGATATCATAACTTTGTAAAGTAACCATTTTTGGAAATTTTTAGCTTTTGAACGGATGACCATCTCCAATTGAGGATTATTTTGTTGCAATCTTTTTCGATGATTCTTCTATCAGATCCAGTGGCTCATCTTCAGTTCACCATTTAGTACTTTTAGATCATCTCCTTTCGAGGCAGTCGAGAGTGTTTTCAATTAGTGCTTGCCGACAATTTTGAACAGGCATTTTCAAGTATTAAAATGTCCTACATCGTTCATTTTTAGGTGAAGCCATTTTACAAGATGTTTCTCTATGGTACAAAATTTGTACTCACCAACTTTCAGCTTCTAGTGTTTAGTTTTGCTCAATGTTTTTAAAAGGCGACTGGGGGCATTTTATTCAAACTTGCCGATTGGAAAAGTGATAGAAATTGAAGTTTTTAAATATCTGGTTGCAACTACAAGTCGTATCGGTGGTGTGTTTTGGGTCTGGATGTTTGGAATCAAAAACATTTTAGGCCAGACCCGCTTGGGGCCCGACCTGTCTCATTATTTTGAAGGCAACCTTTGATGGCATAAAGATTTGGAAATCAAGACAAATGGTACAGCCATAAAGGAAATGGATATTGTGAAAGACATTATTTTGGAAAGCTTGGGATAAATAAGGAAGGCTTGATACAAAATATTAATAAAAACTTGAAGGTTGCCAACACCATATATTCGTCAATAAAGAAGTTTGCAGCTGGGAATTAAGTCTCAAGTGAAGATAAGTATTCAACACATACAGTGGGTTGAATTATATCAAGTTTTGTGTGGAAATTTTTTTTATTGGGGATGCATGTATTTGTTTCAAGGCTGCACACATTCATTTAAGTTGTGCACATCTTTTAAATCCATTAGATTGCAGATTTTCATTTATAAATGTTGCATACACCAAGGGAAATCGGAGATATATGGACCAAATAAGGAAAATTGTGTGCACAAAACAAAGCCAAACTCACTGTTAAATAAGGATTGTGTGCACTACATAAAGGGTGTGTAGTGTGTGCAAGTTCCTAGGCAAACCGTGGAATGAAATGGGGTTTGCAAGAATGAGAATGCAAGTAGCATGAACCAGGCTTGGAAGATCTTATTATTTTAATGCAAGCAACATCCACCAAAGTGTGTTGCATGCCAGCAGGAGAAAGGGGGGTGCGTTGGCCTCTCTGGATTAAAATCCTCCAAGGAGCTTGTAATGTCCCCGCTAGGGAACCCATAAGGAATCAGATCTATGACCTAAAATTACAACTATATTTTTTTTTTTCGCATTCTAACATACCATCATTACTATTCACAAGAACATTCCTTAAGGTTCCCTTAATGAATTCATTTACCATTATTAATTATTTCATTTTATTACTTAATCTAATGCAATTCTATTTCCATTTCAATTTTAATTTACATTGGAACATTGCTTTCATTCTACTTCAAAACTAATTACATTAATGAGATAATTGCATTTATTTTCTTTACCTAATTTGCATAGATATTCACTTTTAGAAATGAATTAGAAGCCCATCATTCATCTAATACACCAAGTACATTTATCCTTTCATTTTTCATTTGTTTTCTCCTTAACCTTATTTATGCACTATCATCACATAAACCATCTATTAAAAGTCCTTACTTTACATTTTCATTTCAAAGATCATAATAGAAAAAGTGTAAAGTACTTAACCATCTATTACTAACCAACATAAACCATTCACTAAATCATTTCTTTCCACGAGTCTAACTTCCACAAATTATCATCTATAACCTTGTATAAATCTAGTTAAGAATTGAGTTTAGAACCTAGTTTAAATAACCTCACATCATACACATTGAACTTATACATTTAAGAAATCACATCTCATTACTAATTTCAATAACGTACATGTTTCATTTCCATTACTATTTCATGTGGAGATACCCTTCAACCCTTAGCACATCTTTTCACTAACAAAATGAGTTTCCTTTTAGAAGTTTTCATCTATCGCATTGCCAATACTTACATAGAATCAATATTTTAAAAAGCATAAGACAGATAGGGTAGGAATTACTTAAACATAATCCATGTCTAATTACCAATATTCAATCATCTTTTGAAATCCCCAAAACTACCCTTCCCAAATACGTAACTTCTTTCTTACAATTTCAACACAATTACAATTACAGTTGTTGCACATGGCCGAAAGGCATACAGAAAGATAATTACATCAAGTTTCCCAAAGGCTTACAATGCATCTTTACATCTTGATAACAAAATATAGAGATACATGATACAAGAAAATAATCTTCATCATTGAACAACTTAGAATCCAAGCCACGACTCAAACCATGAACAATACCTCGAAAGAGATTTTCCACCCAACCATGTGAAACTGATAAAGTTACACCCCCCATGCTAGGAGATAGAACCAAGGTACTCTCAGGACCTTAAAGAAATCTAAGTCTCAAATACCAATAAACCAAAGAAGAAAAGAACAAGAATAAAGCACATAAAATATCATTATATGATAACATCGATGTTAAGGTTCTAGGAGACCGCATAAGTGGGTGTCATCACACAACCTATATATTGGGATCCACCTTGGCAGCCATGTAACCTTGGTCCCCCCTTTATGAATAGGGATCCACCCTGGTAGTTATCCCTGGTCCCGGTACTCCAATCAGGTCTGTGTGGCCATTATTATGTTTTCTTTCATTATCTTTTGAATCCCACCTTCCCAGGTTAATTTTTAAGGTTATCACTTTTTACAAACCCACCCATAGGATCATCTGGAAACCACTTTAGGGTTCCAACACCTATGGTGAGCCACTCACATAGGGTTCCTATTCCCTTACCCCATCAAAATCCACAAATACAAGATAACACTTCCAAGTCCTGATTCATAGGTTTAGGAAACTCCCTTGTGCACTCAGGCCCTCCGAGTGAGTCCTAACCTTAGCCATATACATAACAAGAACCATTGGAGAATGTCTATTGCAAGATATCTCAAAGAAAGACACAAAATTTCCACATGCATTAGTACAACTTTCCAGAGCTCATTTATAGGTCTAAGGAACACTCCCATGCACACAGGCCACCAAGACGAGTCCTAGCCTCATAAACTAAGCTCAAGAACGTGCCGAGTGCAAAAACATCAAAAGTATACCATATAACCTCAAAAAAACAAGTAATAAACATACATAAGGGATAAAAACTTCCATATGCCTAAACAAAACCTTCAATATCTTCTTTTATAAATCTAGGAAAAAAATCATGTGCCTAAAATCTAGCCATGTCTGAAATTATCAAAAAAACTAGAAACTATAATTTGCATCTTAACTCCTATGAAGCTGAAACCTATCCCAATCATCCGAAAAGGTACCTAATTCCTTTATACAAGTATAACTGGGCAATATGGGGACTATGGTTACCTAATTTGGGCACAACCCATTTGAGGTTTCCCAGTTTCCCTTTGGAAACGCCTCATCAATCCACCCTATCCATCCAAGAAATATGTTCTAGATCTGGATGAAGAAAGGTGGTGCACAAACATATAAGGACCGGTAGGGTTGAAATGATAAGTTCTAAATTATGGAAATAAAGGAGATAAAAGGGAGAATACTAAGGAGCCTATAGACTAGATTAATAAAAACAACCATTCACAAAGAAGCCTGCAAGAGGAATAGAGTAGGAAAAAGGATTGCATGACCATTCCTATTTCTTACTAGACTTCCCTATTTCATTCAATAAAAGAAGATACACCATCACAATCAATAAAAAGAATTCCCAAACCTCCAGGAAATATTTACAACAAAAACTATACAACACTCATAAATTTAATTCCCGATGCATAGAGTGATCACAGAGAAAACATAGCTTTAAATTTCCTTCTAACTCATAGTTTATAAATCATATTCAATTCAAATAACATATCATACTCATTCATAACACACACCAGAAGAAATCAGAATTCATCCCAGATTCAGACCCTACCTATGGTTCTATGGAGAATCCTCTTCAAGCGGCTGGAGCACACTTTGCAAATCTCCAAGATATGGCAGTCTCCTTGATGGATTTCCACTAGCAAGCATTCATCCTTACTCACAGAAAATCCCCACGCTAGTAATCACAAAACCAGAGAACTCTGAACCTCACAAAAACCTCAAAATGATCTTTCTGGAATAATACATGCAGACAACTTCCAAAAAATTCTCTCAAAAAAATCCCTCCCCAAAAGTCCCAAAAACACAAATATTTAAAACCCTAACTATATGGTTGGAGGAGTTTCTTTACAGGAAGCAACTTCTCCAACTTCCATAGTTGGTTGAAAAATTAAACTAACATCTCCTGTAAACAATAATAAAGCTTTTAATAAATTTAATAAAAAATTGCCTCCAAAGAAAGCAATAACAAGAAGAATAAACATTAAGCTTTCAAGGAAAAACACAGCACAATTGGGAAACAACTAGCCTAACTTCTAGGAGGTCTCAAGTTCAACTCCCTCCTAGATAGCTAGTTCTAATAAAAATAACTTTTCTTTTATTACTATTATTATTAATATTATTTTAACTTTTATTTAATCCACTTCATTGAATTATTATAAATAGCATACCATTTAAACAATCAATAAAATCATATAAATATTATTATTTATATAAGCGTGGGTATATGTGTGTGCACCCACATATACACATACATATATAACATACATTAATTTATAACACATATATAAAATATATATATCATATACTTACAAGGATAAATCTAACTCACATCATTAATCTCAAAACAACATCAAATCTTAAATCACAAGACCACATCACATACTGCATTCAAATTCCCCAGTTAGGGTACCTCCTAAACATAAATCTAAGTCTACGGGTAATCTTGAGAGTAATCTTGGTAATATCTCCACACAATAGCTCGAGAATTTTTACGGCACGTTCAGACCTGTGTAGCCAAGTGGAGTCGATGCCTGGTATATATATATATATATATATATATATATATATATATATATATATATATATATATATATATATATATATATATACATATATATAT
>BSBK01005786.1:0-10000 GCA_027943335.1 Chamaecyparis obtusa
CTTAAGATGCCCAAAGCACCAAAATTGGTGAACTTCATTGGGGCATATCTCGAAGCCCGTGTGAGGTATCTATGGACCATCAGGTGATACAAGAGGGGATTTCCAAGTTCTACAACAACCTCTCTCGATTTCTTTAGATCCATCTCCCTTTGAAAATGGCAGCCTGGTCTCGAGCGATGCAAATAGAGGTAGTGAGGGTTAGTTGAAAGTGCTAATCTTGCATATCTTTCAAATTGTGTGTCGTGCACTCAAACCATCAGTTCTGTTAGCTCCGTATGGCCTGGTAAATGCTAGTGGAGGTCTCCTCTTGCAAGCGGAATTGATAGAACGCTAACGACCATTGTGGACCAGTGTGACCCTCAAGGTGCTCAAAGCACCGAAATCGGTGAACTTCATTGAGGCATATCTTGGAGCTCATGCGAGGTATCTACGGACCATCAGGTGCTATAGGATTGTGTTACGAATACCTAGAAAAACCTAAGGCGGTTTCTAAAAATTCATCTTGGTTTGAGTTTGATACCACAATCTCAGTTTGCCTAAAAACGTGTAGTGTACACCAGTAGACTCGAGTCTTGACAACTCAAATTTAGATTTCTTCCTAACAAATTACATCACCGATATACACAACTATACTGTAATGACCCACATGACCAAGGTACAGAATGCATGCAATACAAAGAGTAAAGCCATATTTCAATAGTGCTACTATGAAAACATAAAGCAGAGATACAATCACGTGCATATGAAAACATAAACATTTTGTAGTCAATTTTGAAATTTGAAATGAATAACCAATTTACTATGAAAGCATGGACAACAATGTAAACACATAAGACATTTCCAATCAAGAATACAATGTACATGCGTACGTAATAACAACATGCCTAATGATATCATATAGGCCGATAAAAGTTTGGTCGAATAATGCAATATAAGTGTACAAAAGATACGTCTGATAATATCATATAGGTGTACAAAATATATGTCCAGTAATGCCATATAGGTGTACAAAATGTGTGTCCAATAATGCCAAGTAGGCGTACAATAAAAGTATCCCTATTCTACTCATTTCCCACTAGGGGAAGAAAATAAGTCTCGAGCTATTTTTGATTTTCGAGTGGATGGGGATGCAGTGGATGCTAGAGTCTTTCGAATGCATTCACTTGTCCTCCTATCTAGACTCTTCTGTAAAGAGAGCTGAAAAAATAAAAAGTATAAGTATCAATGAGTAATATGTAAATCAAAATTAAAATGTATAATGACATATGCTAGAATTTTCTCTTACCGCAAATATGTAGTCACTATGTTCATCCACTGCAGAGCTAGGCTGGCAATTAGGAGTGAAAAGTCCCTGGATATACAATCAAAATAGTAATTCAATTTCCATATGTGAACATTGTTACAAATTCAATTCAAACTATTAAGATGACAATGATAATTAAATTTAGTTTCATACTACAGTAAGTGCCTCGGAACTAGCAACAACAACAGCAACTCCATGATCCAAAGACTCTCGAATACAAGGAGGAGTTTCTGATGTCATCATCTGAAAATGAATCAAGCAGATTATTATGCATCTATTAAGAATATTTATAATTATTTACAAAATGACATGCATTAATGGTACCTCCATGAAAGTGCCACCGCGTGCAACTGGATATGGTGTAGATGTGGAAGTTGTCACAACAGTGGCCTAGAGAACATGCAAGATAATTTAGAAGACAATTATTCATATAAGAATATACTGGTAATGTGTTGGTTATAGTATTTTATTACATATATACCTGTGGACTCCATGATGTCGTATGAAAGCCAGGAGAAGGAATGTGCTCACTTCCAACAGTGCTTTGAGTCTAGATTTTGATAATAGTTTTTTTCGTAAATTATTTGCTCATTCATTTTTTTAATATAATTTAATCAAAGTAAATGTAATTAACAATAAATATAGATACCTCTCCAAATGCACAGTGTCACCCCTCACTATCTACTACGAATGTAGAAGGTCCAACAGTGAACTAATACATAGTACAATAAGTTATCATATAAAATCATGTATAATAACTTAATGTATTAATTCAATTATTTTTTTTGATAAATACCTGTGGAGATTTATTAGTGTAGAAAGTGGCAGGGGGGACATGCTCAGTTCCACTAACACTTTGACCCTACATATACATCATATACTAGTTTAGTTATTCATTTGGTTATAAATGGAATATATGACCAAAATAAATATAACTGGAATTGCAAATATTTACCTGTGTGTCTATGCCAAATGTTGTGTTCAGGAAGTCACTAGTCATCATACCATCATCATCACTAGCCCTACCATGAGTAGTACCATATGTGCATAAGGACCCACATGACTGGCTTAAGTGGCCCCTCGAAGATTGCTCATCCTCCCTCTGGACTAATGGGCTAACAACATCAATGAGAGTTTGGGTGAAGGCATTAATGGTGCCTAGTGTGTCCACCTCCACATGTTCCTTCACTACAGAAGGAACACTAACATGCTCAATATGGGGCTTGCCAAGGGGTGCCCTAGGTGCATTGGGGTCAACATGTGCCCCTGGTCTATTAAATGATGATCCCCCACCTCTACCTTGAGAATCTAAAAAGTCAAAATAATTGGGCACCTCACCAAGGATGAACTCACAATAGAGTTTCCTCAAAAAATATATGGGAACCTCGTGATTGTTGCAAGGAGGGTTATCAAAGACCATCCACCATCTATCTCAAAAGTTATTTTTAATATCTTCATTAATGCACCAGTGAATTAGGAACCTCCTCAATGTAGTTATGAGAGTTTCATTTTGCCCAGGCTTTTTGAAGAGTTTACAAATGTCATCTTTTGTATTTTTTTCTTTTTAATGTCCTCATATGACAACTTATCAGCATAATATTGTTTCTGTTCTTCTCTTTTATTATGCCAGATATTCAATTGCCCACTAACTGATCCTACGTGGGTAAGAATCGATTCTAAGGAGGAAGCAAGTGTTGCTCTTCTGGGATTTCTATTTATGGATACTTTTAATCTATTGATTCAATTTTCTAATTCCTTTTTCCCATTTTCTATTTTTTCAAACAAAGTTTGTGATGCTCCAGGAAGAGGTTTTTCGATTGGTGGAGGTCGTGGTAGTGGGTTTTCAATATTTTCTTCTTCTACATGAGGAGGCAGTTGGTTTTCTTCGTTAATTGGAGGGTTTGAATGAGGGTTTTCTTCGGGTGCATCATTATTGCCTGTAGTTTAAACAAAATTGTTTTTTTTAAATTCTATTTGCAAATAAAATTACAAATAATAATAAAACAAAATGTAAATTGAAAAACAAATAAAAAATGAACATTTAAACATAAACAACTCAAGAATCATTAAAAAAAACCTACCTCTTCTGCTTCTTCTTCATCTATGTTGACGAGGAGGCATTGCATACAAATTCGTGGGCAAAAAAATGCCTCTTCTAGATCATGTGCACGCTAAAGGGCGACCTTGCTGCTGCTAATGGCGTTTTGAAGCTCGAAATTGTGAGCTTCAAATGAGTAGTGAGTGGTTTTATAATAAAACCATAAAGGGCATGCGCCAAAAAGGGCGCACGCCCTATGGCTTGGATTGGCCAAGCCTAAGGCTTGGGCAATCCAAGCCATAGGGCACGCACCCTTTTTGGCTAGCGCCCTTTTTGGCATGCGCCCTTTGTGTGCAATGGGGCCAACAAAAAGTTTGGCATCTTTTTGGTACCCCATCTTTGTGCACATACCCAGTATTCATGTTGCAAAAATATCTTCTAAACTATCTTTTCTTCTAAGCCACAAAGTTCTTTAAATTTGAGAACTATATCAAAATTGCCATGGTTTTTAGTTTTTTTAAGAAAACACATTATACAACTTGGTTTAAAAAATTGTCCTAAAAATACAACATTTCATTGAATACCTTCACAAATGGTAACCCAAAATTTGAACCAAGATTTCATTTCAAAATCTTAACATACTAGAACCCACAAGATTTAACAAACTCATGAGCCTAATCCAAGTTTACAAAAATAAAATGCATAGATCAAACTCAGGGTTACAACAATTAAACTTGACCTGATATAGAAGGTATAACACAAAATTGTTACCAAACGAGGAAAACCTTGACTAGGTTTAGATACATAACTAGAAGAAAATAAACTTACAAAAACAATTAATAGGTGAACCCATACAAGGGTTTGTACAAACAAAAGATTTGATTAAGGAATAAAAAATGATAAAACCATAGTGAATAAACTATAACAAAAAAAATCTCAACCATACTAGTATTTCTCTAATAAAATAAAAAGCCTAAAAAGCCTAAAAATTTAATAAACTCGACAATAAATAAATACACCACTAATAAAAACTATATCAAAGATTTCCTGACAAAAAAAGAATTTAAGGAAATGGAACACATGTTTTCTTCCTATTCATCAAAAATAATCAATCAAAACTGTTGATGTAAAACCACCTTAACTATTTTTCAAAGCTCTAATTATTATGTGTTCCAAATATTGAGATAAGAAAAACCCCATCCTTTCAAACTATGCCCTAGCATGAGCTCACAAACATTTTGCAAAAAGATGTATATAAAAAAAGTGTCTCTTATGTCCTTCACTCTCGACAATGTCAACATGGCTGGAAAAATTTACCCAGACTTCTTTGCAAGAAGACCAAAACTGAAAATGTCCTAGCTCAAGCGAGCTCATTTTTAAATGATAACAATGCTTTTGCAATTTAACATGTCAATGGGAATTAAGTCCCAACTAATTTTTACAACTTGACATATATTTTAAATCAACTCCAAATGCCAATATCATAGCATTAAAAATGCTTTTTGATGACTTCAAAAATTTAAACACAACATATCAAAAATGCTGCACTTTATTACACTTTACATTACAATGATGTTCCATACATTTGGAAATATGAAGCATATGTAATCAGAGTTCAACCTATAGAGGCTCATCATGCAAATGCCACAAAATATGGTCAAGAAACCAAGGATCATAACCAAGCACCATATTAGATCATTGTCATGTATTAAGGTAATTATGTATAAGCCAAATGGTCAAGTGAAAATGACCAAATGTCATATATCACTACTAATCAAGTATCATTGTGAGAATGTTGTTCATACATACATACATACATACATACATACATACATACATATATATATATATATATATATATATATATATATATATATATATATATATATATATATATATATATATATACATACATACATACATACATACATACATACATACATATAGATATATACATATATATATATATATATATATATATATATATATATATATATATTTATATATATATACATATATATATATAGATACATATATAGATATAGATACATACATACATATACATATATACATACATACATATACATATATACATACATATGTATGTATGTATGTATGTATGTATGTATGTATGTATGTATGTATGTATATATATATATATATATATATATATATATATATATATATTATATATATATATATATATATATATATATATATATATATATATTTATGTGTGTACATATATATGTATATATGTATGTATGTAGGTATGTACATGTGTGTGTGTGTGTGCATGCGTGTGCGTGCGTGTGTGTGTAATGCAAGAGCATCCAAGGTGTAAGTGTTGGCAAAATAGTCAGCGCTCCCCTCAAGATTCATGACATGGATTAACCACCTCCTGTGTTTTCTATAAGTCTAGTGGTTGTATCCGGCATTAACAGGTCAATCTTTTGGTGCAACAACAACCACTACTTGTAACAAGTGGTATAAGAGCTTGGTCACAGGTTCGAATCCTCTCGGGTAGCACTGAGGGGGAGATTGTTGGCGAAATGGTCAGTGGTCCCCTCGGGATTCACAACATGGCTTAACCACCTCCTCTATCTTCTATAAGTCTACTGGTTGTATCGGGCATTAATAGTTCGATCTTTTGGTGCAATGACAACCACTACTTGTAACAGTAAGAGGAATCTTGCATAACCCAAAAATATTGTCTAGTTTTCAATAAGGGTTGTCTTTGGATAGAGTTACTATTTTTAATAGGTTGTCCATTTGAGCACAGATTGTTCAATTTTCTTCCTTGGAGGTTCATTTTTGATATATTAGTCTGCTGGTAAAGTTTCATAACAAGATCAAGTCTGGTTTTAAAGTTATTACATTTTCTATTTTGGTGGAGTGGTACAAAAACTTTGAGCTTAGTTTTGAAGGCTTTAGATGCTCCGAAAAGGGATCAAACTTTGATCAACTAACACTTCTTTTCTTAAGAGCATAGAGAATTGAATGCTATTTCTGAAATGGAGTTATAATCGAAGGGGTGGTCCCACAATAGTGTGTCCCACTTTTTGGCTAACTTTGACATCGAGATCAACATTCTGAAAAAAAACTTCACTTTCTAACACCTATTGCTGCAAAACTATTAGGAATTTGAAGATGATATAAACTAGAGTATTTTTAAATTTTATTTCTAGTTTCTAAATATATTTTTAAAAAAAATTAAAATTGATTTGAATCCATTTTTCTTTCTCCTTCGAAAAGTGGTTTGTCTAAAAAATTAGCATTTTTAAGGAATGCCTCTCACTTGGATTAGTATAATTTTTTTCAAAAATGATAATGATGTAATTATTTCGAGGTATATTCTTAACTTTAATATCTAATGGATGTAATTGGTTTCATTCATTTTGGTTTAATATTTCATACTTTATTAAGTGCTAAAGTGAGAGTAGTTGTGATTTAGACATACCTTCTTTTGGATTGCTCTAACTTGATCTGTATATATAAAAAATTCATTTTTTCTTTTTTTGATAGAAAGGTAACACAAATATGCTTTTCCTACATATTTCTCATAATTTTATTTTTGTAAGTTACTATTTTTCCTGAAGCGTCAAAGAGACAAGTTGTTGAATGACCAAACAACCTATGTTTAATTAAAGTTAATTTTGAAAGTAACAATGAACTCAATATGTATTAAAATTATAGTTGTTAGAAAGCTTACTCGCAGTAGCATCATCTGGCATTTTTTAGTTCAGGACATCATCTTTTTCAGTCTTTGTTTTAGGCCTTGCAAGGCATATTTTTTTGTTTTTTTTCATCTTGGAAAAAAAAATTGGTTTGGGATCTTCGCACGAAGACATCCCAGGGTCTTCATGCAAAGGGATCTTCGTGCGAAGATCCCTTTGTAAAAAAGGGAAAAATCCGGCGAGACCAAGCCTCGTCGGACTTTTACCCGACCTACTTCTCCCGAAGTGGGTCGGCTAATTATGGTAATTTTTTTGGACATGGAAAATAAAATGTTTTTTTTCATTTTTACACAATTGCAATCAACTTATTTCGTACTTTTCACTATTTCTCTAATTTTTTCAAAGGCATTTTTTTGGAGGAATATTTCCATTGGTGTTTTTATCAAAGATGTTTTTGGAGGATAATTGCTATTGGTGTTTTTTTATCAAACACATTTTTTTTGAAGAGGAGAATTACTATCAAGCCAATGTTAGAAGATATTTTTTTTGAGAGAAGAAATGGGGAAACAAAAAGGGAAGACAAAGTAAATCTGCAATAAAAAGGTCACCTAGTACCAAACAAAGTAATCATGAAGCTGCATTGACATAATATTATAAAAGAAAAGAAGTTATGAACCTATCTACCTCTAATTTTATGTGTCCAAATTTTATGGACCTATCCTCTATTTTTCTCTAATTTGATTCATTTTTTTTCATGTAGCTCACAATCAACATGATCAAGGTAAAGGAGAAGCTCAAGTAGTAGGGTCAAACCAAGTTGAAGAAATGCATGTTGAGGAAGGGTCTGGATCACTCCCTACATAAGCTCAAGTAGGAGGGTCAAGCCAAGTTGAAGAAATAAATGTTAAAGAAGGGTCAGGATCACTCCCTATGGAAGCTCAAGTAGGAGGGTCAAGCCAAGTTGAAGAAATGCATGTTGAAGAAGGGTAAGGATCACTCCAAATAGATCCTCAAGAAATTTATGATGGAGAAGGGTTAGGATTATGTGCTCCTACTGGTATGGATGAGCTTATGGATCTAGCTCAAACTGTAAAGAGAAATATTAATTATAAAAACTTAGATCATTTAGTTATAATGGATGTGGAGAAATTGAGATCATTTTCTAATGTTCAACCTTTTAGTCTTCCTAAGAAGAGTTCAATGAATAAGATAGCAAGAGAAATATCGGCTAAATTTGATAATTTTAAAACACTTGAACAAGCTTAATTTCTTTCAGTTGTACTTATAAAAAAAAAGTTGGAAGAGGCATTAAAATTATTGGGTATAGAACAACATCAAGGAAGAGAAAAGTTGTTGACATGCAAACTGATATAATTGAAAATCTTAGGAAAGGTTTGAACAAGGTAGGGAAGCGATCTTGAACTAAAGATAAGACCATTACAAGAAGATTTATGTTGACATCCATTGTTGATAAATATTGTGCCCCAAAATAGACAAATATCTTCAGTTTCATCTCGGATTGGTTTTAGTACAAAAACAATATCACAATATATTAAGAGGAGAATGCTTTTGGGATGATAGCATCTTGGAAGAAAATTGGGAAATCATGTGTAGAGATCCTCATTTTGATAGGATTGATGAGGGGAATCAAGAATTTGGTCACATTATTTTGGAATGATAATACTCATCTTGCATCAATTAGTAGAGATGTTATTAGAAATAGAATTGCTACTAATCAATATGAACATCATACAAAACATTGGTTGCACACAATACAACATGAAATGTATGTGTCATTTTGTAGTTCAAATCCTAATATAAAGATTGGGAAAACATTATTTGAAAGATTGAAGCCATATTATGTCAGGACAAACAAAGTGTTTGAAACTTGTTGTCATTATCATATTGAATTTTATCTCCACTATCATTTTTTTGAAATTTTGTAAGAAGACACTTATGGTTTTGAATATACTCCTCCTACTAGACAAAGTGAATTCATCTCATCCATTTAAGTGACAAAAGAGATGATGTAGTTGGTCAAATAAATTTCATAAAAAGGAATATGTGAAACATGTGCTGATTTGGCTCTTTTCCCTTTGAAAAAATGAAATTATTTAGGTAACAAAGATGGTCAATTGTAGAGTTACAAATATGTAAAGAATGAAACAAAATTTGGGAAAGAATCTAAAAGATTAGAATATATTGAAGATGAACTAACTATTGGAGCATGTATGAACAAATTTAAAAAATAGATTCAACCCTACATTCATCATGTTTTTTTTGCAAAGTGGAAAGCACAACAATTCCAAACACTGAGAGATAATTTCCCACTTGGAACTATTCTATTAGTTTTTGATTTCGCAGAAAACTATTCATTTTTTCATCAAAAGGAGGTTCAATCAGAATACCTTTTTTTCAGAGAAGATTACTTTTATGGTACATGTGTGTTATTGACATGTACAGTTATATTTGGATGGTATTTAGAGCACATTTAAAGCAAAGTTCATCAAGAAAGAATATCATTTTTATATAAGTGATGATAAAGAGCATGCCATTCATTATGTAGAACACTGCTCCAAGATATCTTTTGCAAATTTGAAAGAAAGGAACATAAAAAATGATAAACATAATGTTTGGTCAAATAGATGTGCTACACAATTCAAATAACCAAACCATTTTATATTGTATGTAGATATCATCATAATGAAAACATACCATATGTCTAGAGTTTCTTTGAGTGTGGACATGGAAAAGGTGAATGTGATGGTGCCTCGAGCTTGCATCAAACGTGCTTTGTGAAAGTATCAAATGAATTATAAGGGAGTTTGTATAAAAAAATGCACATGATGTTGTTGAATGGTGCAGGACATATTTTGGATCAAACGAGGATGACACAACATCACGTCGAATGAATCCAGTGGTACCAAATAGAGAATTTTGGGAGATAAAAGGTATGCACGTGTTTCTAAATTATGCATGTGT
>BSBK01005786.1:12500-405000 GCA_027943335.1 Chamaecyparis obtusa
TCTAACCACGTTAACTTAGTCTAAAATTTATCAAATTGAAATTTTTTTAATTTTTCTTTTATTAGGAAAAGCATATAATGTGATACATGGTTTGGATTTGAAAAATGTTATATAGTTTGAAAGTTATAGCCATTTTTCAATAAGTCTATCAATCAGGACTAGAAAGATAACAAGTAGGTGTATGTCTGACCACATTAAACAAAATCAAATGATAATATTTTTTTATAAGATTATAGATAAAAGTAGTAGACTCATGTTTGGATGTGATGTATATTTTTTTATATTTTTATTCTAAGTAAATAATTAATTATGATTTTTCTGCTACAAATTTTCCCGAATATAAAATAATCTCCTGTCTGGCCACCTTAAATTAGTCTAAACTTCATCAAATTGAAAGAATTGTTTATTATTATTGTATTAAGTGAATCGTAGAATGTGATGTATATTTCAAATTTCAAAAATGTTATATTGTTTGAAAGTTATAGTTATTTTCAAAGAGTCTTTCAATCAGGACTTTTTTTCACATCGCCACTTTTTGGCATACCATGATCCCGCACATACCCATTGTTAGGTCCTATTAGATCCTATTAGGTCTTAAGTAGGTCCTTTGGGTTTTAAGAGTCTTATTGGGTCCTATTGGGTCTTAAGGGTATTATTGGTTGAATGTTAGGTCTTAATTGGTCTAAGGGTATTATTAGGCCTTAGTTGGTCTTAATAGGCTCTATTATGTCTTAGTCAATGTCATGTTAGGTCTTAATTGGTTTTAATAGGTCCTATTAGTCACATTAGGTCTTTAGTGGTCCTACTAAGTCTTGAGTGGTCCTATTAGGTCTTAAGGGTCCTATTATGTCTTGTTAAGTATTATTAGGTCCTATTAGGTCCCATTGGGTCTTGTTAGGTCCCGTTGGGTCCTATTAGGTCTTAATTAGGCCCTATTAGGTCCTATTGGGCCCTATTAGGTCTTAATTAGGTCCTATTAGGTCTTAAGGGTCTTATTGGGTCCTAGCAGAGAGAGAGAGAGAGAGAGAGAGAGGAGAGAGAGAGAGAGAGAGAGAGAGAGAGTTCTAAGTGTGAAGACATATTTAGTGTTAACTAAAGTGCGATGACATTTTTAAGGGGGTGGAAGGTGTCTTAAGGGGTTTGGTCATAGAGAGAGAGGAGCTTGGTGAGAGAGTTGTAATGGGCATATGGGGAGAGACAAAGTTTTAAAATTTTCTAACATTTCCTAATAAATTGTCTAATTTTTTCAAAGGTTTCATTTTTTTCTAAATTTTCCTAAAGTTTGAAGTTTTTGTAAATTTTCCCAAGTCTTAAATTTTTCTAAATTTTCTTAACTTGTTCTAAATTTTTCTAATAAAAATAATTTAAAACTAACACTTTAACATTACTAATTAAAAATAAGTTTAAAACATACAATAAGATTACTAAAAATCTAAAATTTTCTAACATTTTCTAGTTTTTTCTAATAGTTTATAGTATTTTCTAGCATTTTTTAGTATTTTCTAACATTTCCTAATATTTTCTAACATAATTTTTTAAAACTAAAAATTACCTGAAAATGAAATAACTATTTGAAAATTAAAAAATGACTACAATAATTTTTTAAACATATAATTTAAAATAAAAAATAATTAGAAAAAAGAAAATTGTGTACCTGGAATATACGATGGTCAAAGGAGACAGAATAGAAGACAAGGAGGATGAAGTCGGCGAGGACATCATAAAGTTGTTGGGGGGTTCTCTCCAACACTAGGGTCTACTACACTCCTTCAATAGTGAATGTGAAAATGACACCCCTCCGCTGGAAATTTGTAGTAAATTCGGCCTTGAGAGTCTTCGCGCAAAGGGGGTCTTCACCCAAAGACATCGTCACCCCTTCACGCGAAGTAACCTACGTCAGGGTCTTCACGCAAAGGGTTAGTTTTTCTTCATTGGAAGACCCCCTTTTCATGTGAAGACATTAAAACAAGAATATTTTTACCTGACCAAATTTCCATCATCCCCAAAAGTGGGACTCGCTTTTATGGGACCATCCATTATAGATAATCGCCTCAACAACTCACAAATTATGGTTTTTGAAAGTTGTGCCTTCAGGATGCCAATTTCAATGCAAAAAGGAAAATATGGAAAAATCACTTAAAGTGGGAAATTGAGCCGTTGGGTGCCAAAAATTGGAAATTTCACTATCCAGAATATTATAAGGTGGCTAACTATGCTACTTAATACGACTAAAGGAGGATTTTAGGGTGCAGTTCCAGAAGTGTAGATGGTGGCTTTGTCTTGCAGATTATTGTATTGAAAATGCCCATGTGGTTGTAGCATGTTATTTTTCTAAATATTGTAATTTTATTTCATATAGTATAATAGAAAGTAAGTGTTGTTTTTGTTTCCATTAATCTATTCTTGCAATTCTCTATTTATTTATCTATTGTGTTGTGTGTTTGGATAAATATGGGGAGTACCCTTCATCAAGTGGTATCAAAGAATAAGTTCTTAACTTTGTAGACAGATCACCGAATGCGAGGCATTTTGCACGATGAGGATGGTTGTGCGTCTGAGAGATAAGTATAGAAAATGACTCCATGAGGAATCACGATAGAAGAATTGGAAGGTTTTAGAGCCCTAGAGAGGCAAGTATAAGTGCTGCAAGAGGAGATACATAGAGGAATCAATATTAGGACAAGAGATGTGAGTGAGAATGAATCTAAAGAAGAACAATTTGAAGAGGAGAAAGAAATGATGAGGGATCCTGATGAAGCTAGGTTTTTGAGAGCCATTTCCAAGATTGGAATGAGACCAAAGATTAAAGTCTCTATAGTTTCTAGAAATCTTAATCCATAAGATTTGATCAATTGGATCAATGATATGGAGAATTAATTTGAGATTGAGGTAATAGAAAATCCCGAAAGGGTCAAATTTGTGAAGGCCAAGTTGAAAGGTCACACTAAAGTTTGGTGGAAAAAGGTTTAGTTGGAGAGAAATAGAAGAGGGAAGGAGAATAAAACAAGGTGGGATCATATGGTGGATAAACTAAAGAGACAATTCATTCCTTTTGACTATGATCTTGATTTATTAAATAAAATGAAAGGGTTGAAGAAAGAAAAAAACATTGTCCAAGAGTATACAGAGGAGTTCTATCGAGTTCTTATCAGAACAGGTTATTTTGAAGCTAACATGGAGAAGGTTTCCCATTACATAAATGGGTTGAGGCTGAGTATTCAAGAGGAGTTGATAATGGTGAGAATGTCTACCATTTGTGATGCATATCAATCTTATTTGAAGGTAGAAGAAAATTTGAACAAGAAGTTTGAGAGAAGACAAACTGGAAGAGGTCATGGCAGGAAGCTAGGTGGATGATCTTATAGAGGCGAAAATGAAGATGAGAAACATAATGATGACTCTAGTATAAATCAAAATCAAAGGGTAAATAATTCATATTTCCCTCATGGTCAATACAATAGAGATCATATAGGAAGATGAAGAGGGCAAGGACCAGGAAGATGCGGTTTTTGTGGGACATATTTGCATTGTGTAGAAGAAGGGCATAGAGCTTATGATTTTCCCTAACATCAAGGGAGAAAAAATAGAAGACCACAATGCACGAGTTGCACATGTAGATGAAGATGACAAGTCATCACATTTTTAAGATACTAAAAGAGGAGAGGTCCTTGTCACTAGAAGAGCCTTGCTAAATGCTGAGAAGGAACCTGAGAAAAGGAAGAATTTGTTCCGCACAATGTGTAAGTGTATTTGGTAAACTATACAATATCATTATTGATAGGGACAACTTAATGATAATCTTGTTTCAGAGGAAATGGTAGATAAATTAAAGCTAGAGAGAAGAAATCATCTGAATCCCTAGAGGATTTCTTGTCTGTAGAAGGATCATAAGGCTTTGGTCAATGAACAATGTCCGATAAAGTTCAAAATTGGAAACTATCATGTGATGAGGTATTATGTGATATTATGCCTATGGATGCTTGTTGTTTTTTGTTAGGGTGACCATGGAAATTTTATCATCGTGTACTACATGATGGGTATGCAAATACCCATTTCTTAACAAAGGATATAGTTTGACATAAGATGAAGCTATTGAAGGAAACAAATGAGAAGGTATGTAATAATGCCATAATATGTTTTGTTAATGGAAGGAATTTTATAGAAAGCATGAAGCATGCCCATATGTGTTTTTCTTTAATTCCAAGAGTTAATTAAGATGAAGTAGAATATATACCTATAGAAGTTGCAGATTTGTATGATGAGTTTCATGATATTGTATATGATAAAGTACCTGATGGATTGCCACCAATAAGAAAGATTAGTCATCAAATGGACTTGATTCTTGGAGCTAGTTTTCCAAAAAAGGCATCCCATAAAATGACTCTAGCAAAGCGTGAAGAGTTGAATAGACAAGTGTAAGATTTGTTGCAGAAGGCATTGATTTGAGAGAGTTCGATTCCATGTGTTGTACTAGAAATACTACAACCAAAAAAAAAATGAAGAATGTAGGATGTGTACAGATTCTAGGGCTATCAATACGATTGCTATCTAGTATATGTTTCTATTTTCAAGAACGGGTGACATTATGGATTGCTTGAGTGGAGATGAGTACTTCACAAAGATAGATACTTTATTAATTATGCAATAGGAACATAGTAGGCTATCATAAGCTGGTATGTTTGATGATACTTTATTAACACTAGAAAGTACATGACATGTATATTCAAAAATAAATAATTATGCAGTCATCCTCCCATTCTAGGTAAGATATGCTCTATTGATGGATATATGCATCAAATTACACTGATAAATTTCTTTTTTTCTTTTTTCATATTGTGGTATTATCTATTTCTATCCTACTGAAGGGGTTGAGCATTAAACATATGCTTAATTTTTTAAAGTAATATGTTTCTCTCTACACTGAAATCTATTTGTGAAACTTTTGTAATAATTGTGTTCACACTCTCTTCATTATATTATACATCTCGTTATTGCATGTTAATGCGAAAATATGTACATAGTCTCATTTGGCTGAAGAGAAGAAGAGGAAGGAGAAGGAGAAGGAGAAGGAGAAGAAGAAAAAGGGGAAGGAGAAGAATGAGAAGAAGGAGAAGGCAAAATAGATGGAGAAGGAAATGGAGGATTCGAAGGAGAAAGAGGCAGAAAATTTATTTTTTTTGTGTATATGGAAAAATAAAGATGTAATTGTTCCACTAAGTGTTCCCTACATAGTAAAAATATTATATCCTAGATTGTAACTATGTGGGCCTGTAATTTTAATTGAGTTATGTAACTATAACTGTATTCAGTAATTGCTAAGCTATGGGTGGTTGCAAGAAGTTGGGTGCCAATTTTTGGCAAAAAGTGGAAGTGTTTTTCCTATTTTTCAAAATTCGTGTCAATTGATGTAAAAAATTGAGGCACTTAGAGATTGAATCTCAAAAAATTTCACTACTAGAAATTATAGTACTCGGAGTTAGCTTTTCAAATATGTAATTTATTTCAATACCCACATTGCATAAATTAATTTTGGTTAAAAACCACTTTTTCAGAATGCCTATTTCAGGACCATACCTCACCCGTGTACGACCACCCTTTTTTGACACAAATAAATCAATATATGTTAATCCTTTTTAGGAAAGATACCTAAGACACTATAGATTGATGAGTATATTTTTCCTTTTTTTTTTGTATATATATATATTTTTATTGATTTTTAATTGACAATAAAGTATATTTTCAAAACCTATGGTGTACGGCCACCATAATTTGATGAAATGTTCATATTTTTTTTTAAAAAAAAAATTATCTTGAAAAGAATAGAATGTAGATTGATGCCATATAATTTTTTTTTGCAGAAACCTTAAAACAAAAAAGTTATTAAAAGTTTAGTAAACCTCTATGTTTCACATTTTCATACCTTTTGCTATTGATAAATATAGGAAAAATAGTAAAATTTATTATATCGTCAAAAAATTTACATTTATGGAATCAGGACAACGAAATCTATAATGGGTTTTCGTTTCATCAAAAAATTCAAATTGAAAGACGCTCAAAAAATTCGTTGAAGACAGAAAATTAATGTTAAAATAACTTAGTCAAATTTGTGGAGGTGAAGACATAGGGTCGGTGGGACCAAGCCTAAATCATGCCTATCCCATACCAAAAACTGAGGCAAGTTCAGTTTTTCGGCCCCAAGCTTTTAGAAACGGGTGCCCGATTTGAAATTTAAAAAAATGGGTGCCCATTTCAAAAGTAACCATTGACGAAACGGGCACCCATTTTTTAAAAAAAATGGGTGCCCATTTCTAATGAATCCGTTGGAAAATGACAAGTGCAGAAGTACAGAGGTACAATGATTGAATCATTATTCAATCATTGTACGACTGTACTCGTGCGTAGACAGAATGTTTTAATTAATTTAGACTTGGTTTTGTCTTGTTCTGGATTTGACACTTGTTCGATTTAAAATTCATCCAAATATGGGATCAAAGCAATGTAGAAAGAGACAAAGGATAGAAAATAAAGAAAAGGAAGCAAAACGTCAAAGAGAAAGAAGAGCAAGAATTAGAGAGGGTAGTAATGCCGGAGCCTCAAGTTTAACAGTAGCTTTAAAGGAAGAGAGCATTGAGAACACTGTAATGGATGAAGAGCCAAAAGAAGGAAATACAAATCAAGAAAATCCAGGTGCATCTACTAACCCAGTATTGGGTACTGGTATGTCTTCACAACCCCGCATATATTCTGAAAATGAAATTCATGATTTTTTTCAAGCGGGCTATGAAATAAATGATTTGGATTTTATTCATGGAGGTATAGTAAGAAATGAAAGTCAAACACCAGTTGAAAAAGAAATTGAAACCCCACCTATGACTGAAAATCAAACCCCAAATGATGGTGAAAATAAAAGTACAGCTAAAATTGAGAGTGTAGATGTAGACATGGAAACACCAGTTGAAAATGAAACATGTTTAAATGATAATGAAATGCGTAATCTTTTTCAATTGAATAATGGTGTGTTAGACAATCTTCGTGGCTTGGTTTAATGGAGGCAGATTAGGACATATGCTAATAGATTGTTCAAACAATTTTTTTATAACAAGAAATTTGGGTTTCAATGTCAATTGATGTTACAATTAATGAAAATGACAAAGATGCGGAAAGTGATGAAGAGGTTAGGAGTCAATGTGAAAGAAAAAAAAAAGGATGAGTCTTTGAAACAAGTTGTTTTGACTATTGCTAGTGCCTTTGATACAATTGGAAAGAAAAGTCATTCTAAAGATAGAAATGCGGCACGACAAGCAATAACAACAGCTTTAGTAAACAAATCAACCCATGATAAAAGAATGATGAGTAACATAAGTGGATATCTTAATATTCATCATAAAACTTTAGCAAAAGCTGTGAAGAGAAGAGTTGACTTTGAAAGTGATCCAGCTAACAACTTATGGACCTATAGTGGCAGACTCCCGAGATCTGATATGAAAATTACTAGTGAAGTGAAAACATTGATTGAAAGATTTTGGAAGGATAATACAAGAGTATCGCCAAATGCCAGGGATGTTCTAAAATTAAGAGTTGGCTCAAAAATTTGTGAACCACATCCAAAACACCTTTTGGACATGAGTCAAACTGAATTATACAAAAAATTTGTAGATGAAAAGGTGTTATCAATCAGCATAAGTCAAAGATCATTTGAAAAGTGTAAACCTTGGTATGTAAGGGTAAACAAGGAAAGAGTCACATGTTGTTGTAAAACTCATGTCCAATTTTGTTACCATTATGATTTATTTCAATCTATACGTGGTACCATGCATACTAAAGAAATGTTACAGGAATGTGGTATCCAAATTCCACCTCAAGTTATAAAGGAGTTCATCTCAAGTTTGTTTTGTAACCCACATAATGACCAATATTTTCTTTTCAATGCATGTGTTTGTGGTGTATGCAATATATGTGGCAATCTTGCATTATTAGATGAGTGTTTTCATGAAACTCCTACAACTGAATTCAGACAACAAATGATTGATGTGTGAAGATTTAAAATTGTTGAATATCCATTGAAGGATGGAAAGGTTGGAAGACGATGTGACCTAATAAATGAAAGCATTAGTGTTCATGCATTCATGAACGAATTCAAGTGTAAGATCATACCTAAATATGTGAAACACTCTCATAATGCTAGATGGCTTGATGAACAATTTCACATGTGCAAGAATACATTCCCAGTGGGTAGTTTACTTTCAGTAGTTGACTTTGCAAAGAACTATACTCTTGCACCACAAGATGAGATCCAATCTCAATATTATAATTCAGTACAAGTAGCCATTTTTGTTCATATTGTCTATAGGCATGCACCTGATAGTACAGAAGAGGATAAATTTTTTTTGAGGGAGTACCACTTCTATATGAGTGATAATAAACTACACTCATCAGAGTTTGTGCAATACTGCATGGAGACATTTTACGAAAATTTAAAGGAGAGACAAATTCAAATGACACAACATCTAATATGGTCAGATAATTGCACAGGTCAATTCAAGAATGCTAGAATATTTTATTGGTTGAGTAGGACACATAAGAAAACCAATGTCGAACATATCTGGAGTTTTTTTGAAGCTAGACACGGGAAAGGAGAACATGATGGTGCTTGTGCATGTGTTAAGAGAGCCCTTTCAAGAGAACAACTCAAGTTTGAAGAAAAATCCAAATTTAAAAATGCACATGAAATTGTTGAATGGTGTAGTACAAGTTTATCTACAGGATCAAATCAGAATTCTACAATCAAATGTTTCTTCTGTCTAGTAGAAGAGAATTATATCCTTTCAAGATATGAGTGTGATATGATAAATGGGTCAGCAAAATGACATTCATTTAGAAGTTCTGATTCTAACACTTGGACTATATGGACTAGGGAGCTAGCATGTTTTTGTCAATTTTGTGTTGTAGGTGAATGGGAACAATGCGAGAGTACAAAATGGGTTGAAGAATGGAAACAAAGATCCTTAACACCTACTGAGACACAAGTTCCAAGTGATTCAACTAGTGAAGACACAGATCATGCATTTGCATCAAAAGATTATGATCGTGTTTCAGATTTGATACAACCTGGTATTTATTTATTCAAATTTACATTTATAAGTGTAGGTTTTTTACATACATGCATATGAAACTAATTATTTTTACAGGGCATGTGTATGCTGTTGTTGCACCTGAGGATAATGATGAGCAGACTAAGTACTGGCTTGCTAGATGTGTGGAACCTAAGAAAAAGTTGATATGTCATCAAGTAGATGATGATGGTTTTCAGTATCCAATTGGGTCTGTTGTGGTTGTTGGTACATGGCTACAAAAATACTTAACAAGAAGAAATGGGTTACCAGTGTTTGAGGACCACCAATCAGAAAAGAAAATTATGCAGTATTCTCATTTAGTGGTGGAAACGAATATCAAATTAGAAAGATACAAAGGGAGGCCCGCCAATAAAGTCTTATGGACCCTTTCGATGGAAGAGCATGAGGCAATCATAGAAGCATTACAAAAAAGAGAGGATGCAGATGGTACACTAGGTTGAATCAGATTTAGAGACATGTGAGTGCTTTTTAATTATGTTGAAAGTTTATATAGCTAGTTCTATTAGACATTAGACATGTACAAGTTCAATATATTATTATGTCAAATTTGGAGTTAGTTCTAATTAATTTCTTGTTTGAATAGGTATCAACTACAACTTTACACATGTGTGACACTCATATGCGGATGGTACACTCTAATAAATCACATGTGTACATGTGTAAGTGTTTTTTAATTATGTCAAGTTTATAGTTAGTTAGATATTAGACATTAGACATGTACAAGTGATAGATCTTATTATGTCAAATTTATAGTTAGTTGTGCATTAAAGACAATTTTTCTAATTAATTTCTTATTTGAATAGGTATAAAGTGTACAACTTTACACACATGTGACAGTCATATGCAGGAGCCCTAGAAGATGATACATTAAATTATTTCATTGAATGTTTATTTTATTTTTAATCATATTGTAATTGGGCTAAGAAGTGGGGTTTTCTTACTAGTTCTTTCCCTATGGAGCCCTTGAACTAGTTATATATATAAATAAAAATATCATTTATTGATGTACCATGTGTTATGATTCCTATATACTTATTAATTTGTTCATTTTTTAATTCAAATTCTACAATTAATTTGATGTGACATATAACTTGAATAATTTGATGTGACATATTAATTAATGATATCCATTATCTAGTTATCTAGTTATGTAGTTATGTAGTTATCTAGCTATCTTATTTTATCTCTACTTATCTGATTCACATTATATTTATTCACGTAGAGTATTTACATGCAATCCATCTTATTAAAAAAATCTTAGATCTAAAACAAATATTCTAATTTAATCTATGACATGTACATATATCGATCAACCAAAAAAAAGCTAATCCACATAACATGTCACTCTAGTCCATATATAACATGTCCAAATAACTAGTCCAAATAAAACATGTCCATAAAACATACATCATTGGTCCAAATAAAACAAGTTCATATATAACAAGTCCATAAAACATGTGAATAGTCCAAATATAACAAGTCCATAAAACATGTGAATAGTCCAAATATAACAGGTCCATAAAACATGTGTTCATAGTCCATATAACATCTAGAAATAGTCCATATAACATGAAAACACAAGTAACATCTAAGAGCCTGGATCGCCCATCTAATCTGTCATCCTCTTCACTCCACGTGAAGAGGACGGAGATGTATCATCATGCTGTACACCATCAAGTGACTGTAAACATAAATTATGAAGAGATAACATAAGAAGTGGGTTTAAACAAATAATTCACTTACAAACAAAATAAATATTGAATATACATATATCAAATAAATTACCGTGGAACCCTGCTGAGTAGTTTCCTCTGTGGGAGGAGGACCTGGAGTAAAAAACGTCGCTGTGGTAATGTCCTGTACAAAACAAATTGCAAATTTATTATAATAATATTCCCTAAAAATGACATGTGCATCATGATTCAAAAATATTGGAATTTAATATATTAATAACTATGACCTCAAAGGATGATGAGGCCTACATCTGGCTGGGTCCTACACCATGACCACGTGAAACTATACTCACTAATGGTTCCAAGGGTACATCAACAGGGAATGATGTGGCGAAGGCCTACACAATTGTAAAAAATAGAAGTGAATTAGAATATACGCATAAATACGTGAGCATGTATAAATAGTTAAATTCAAATTAAAATGCAATATACATACAAGCGGTATATGGGGAGTGTCCTCTATGACCGATGGCAGAGTACCCATCGAACTGCTACCAGGGTGGTATGAAGTGTGACCCTACAATATATATTTTGAAAACAAACATTATTAAAGTAAAGTTTCAACAGTAAATATTTCTAGGGGTCAAATAGACATGATAAAAACACATACAGTGAAAGGTGCACCAACATCTGAAGCAGTCAAATGGACATGGTGACGGTCCATGGATGTCGTGGTCTCCTCTGCCCCCTGTCCGACAAAAACAACATATTTTGGTTGATATGGTTTGTGTGTCTGTACATATATATGTAGACAAAATATTTTATCACTATTATATAGATTACCTCTGCGCTAGATAAATCCGCTGCGTATAGAAGGTCAACAAATGATGACAACTCGACAGGTCGATCCTCTATGTCATCATATCCTCCATGTGTGCCCTCTGCATCATCAAATCCATCATCTGGCCCCTTGCTCTGTGGACTAGTACATATGTCCCCACAGCTAGTGCAAACATGTGTTGTGCTCTAGAGTGCCCTAGCCATCCTGAACTGCTCAGCTAAATCACCCGAAAGGGCGCTCAATGAACCAAGAGCAGAGGTGATTGCTTGGTGGTGTACTGGCGTTGGAATCACAAGAGCCAAATAAGAAACAAGGGGCTCCTCATGTGGACAATTTCTGACTCTATCACTCAGCTTCACCCCAGGCCTGTCCTGAGGCATGCCTCTACCGACCCCCTGAAATGATCTCATGTCAAAATAATTGGGTTTTTTACCCAATTCAAACTCAACCCACAATTTTCTCAAAAAGTACATGGGGACCTCATGATTTTCATGTGGTGGATGGTCAAATACCATCCACCACCGCTCCCAAAAGTGCTGTGAAATCAACGGGTGCTTGCACGAGCGAATAGATATTCTTGATTTTTTGGGGTTTATTTCTTCACCTATTTTCGGATTCTTAAACCACCGAGAAAAATTTGCTTTGGTGATTTTAAGATCGTTCACCTCTTTATAGGTGAGTCCATCAGCATAGAATGTTCTCATGGAATCTCTCCATGAGCAATAGTTGTCCAACTTGTCATCGAGGGACTAGACAAAATCTACTATGCCTTGCATAGTATCTGCAAGGCGTAGTAGATGTGCGAAGGGGTGGGGATCATGTCTAATCGTCTCAATGTCCCTGACAATAGAGGTGATATTACGCCTCATGTCCTCTCTAAGCTGCTCTGCGGTACGAGGAGGTGGTGGAGGTGGGGGTGGTGGTGGTGGTGGTGGTGGTGGTGGTGGTGGGGGCTAACCTCCTGAATGCTTGTCCATCATGTGTAAACTACATATATAAAGTATTTGAACGTGTAAATGAAAAGTATTTAAATGCATGAATAATCTAAACATATATATCTCTATCTTCACATGTACACATTTATAAAGTATTTGAAAATGTAAATGAAAAGTATTTAAACACATGCATAATATATTAGGTCTTAAGGGTGATAGTAGGTCCTATTACGTCTTACGAGTACATACTAGCTCCTATTAGGTCTAAAGGGTACATAATAGGTCCTATTAGGTATTAAGGTTACATACTAGGTCTTAAGGGTCATATTAGGTCTTAAGGGTACATACTAAGTCTTAAGGGTCATATTAGGTTTTAAGGGTACATACTAGGGTTTAAGGTTCATATTAGGTCTTATTAGGTCCTATTAGATACTATTAAGGGGTTATATTATGTATATATTAGGTCCTATAAAGAGAGTTTACTTTGTAAATGTTTATTTCTTTTCAATAAGGTTATATTTTATATTGATTTAGTTGGTTTGTTAATATAATATTTAGATGTAATATTAAATTATTTACTTATTTAATTATTCATATAAATTTTTAATTTACTTACATTTTAAACTTGCTACGATGTCTTTGTTTAAAGACATATAATGTATTCCTTTATTGGTCAATTTGAAAATAATTACTTTTTAGTACATTGAACATGACAAGAGAGGAGACAGAGAGAAGAAAGTTCAAGGGAGAGAGATGAGATAGCGGAGAGAGGAGAGACCTGAGAGAGGACGTGAGGAGAGAGGAGAGAGAGAGAGATTGGAGAGAGGAGCGAGCAGGTGAGGAGAGAGAGAGAGAGAGAGAGAGAGAGAGAGAGAGAGAGAGAGAGAGAGAGAGAGAGAGAGAGAGAGAGAGAGAGAGAGAGAGAGAGAGATGAGAGAAAGAGAGAGGAGAGAGAGAAGAGAGTTAAACGGAGAGAGATAAGAGAAAGAGAGAGGAGAGAGAACACGATCAGAGAGGAGAGAACATTAGGTTTTCGTTTACAATTGTCTACATTTTAGGTTTTCGTAAATATAATTTTATACATTCTAAGTTTTCGTTTTCAGTTTTTAACAAATAAATGATTTCTAAACAAATTGAAAAGTAAATTAAAACATAAATAAATGAAAAACTATAAACATACATTCATTTTTAAAATAAATTTGTATAATGCTATTTAAAAACAAAAATTAACTTTTTATATGTTTTAGGTTTTCGTTTACAATTTTAAATATGTTTTTGGTTTTCTACGTTTTAGGTTTTCATTTTCAGTTTCGTTTTAGGTTTTGTTTTCAATTTCATTTTAGGTTTTCATTTTCGGTTTCATTTTAAGTTTTTGTTTTTTGTTTTCATTTTTAGTTTCATTTTAAGTTTTCGTTTTCAGTTTTCTACATTTTAGGTTTTTGTTTTCAATTTCATTTTAGGTTTCGTTTTAGGTTTTCATTTTTCAGTTTCATTTTAAGTTTTTGTTTTCAGTTTCATTTTTAGTTTTTTTTTTCAATTTTCTACGTTTTAGGTTTTCTTTTTCAGTTTCATTTTAGGTTTTCATTTTCGGTTTTCCACGTTTTAGGTTTTCATTTTCGGTTTTCCACGTTTTAGGTTTTCATTTTTGGTTTTCCACGTTTTAAGTTTTCATTTTCGGTTTTCCACGTTTTAGGTTTTCATTTTCAATTTTCTCCATTTTAAGTTTTTGTTTTCAGTTTTCTACTATTCAAGTTTTTGTTTTCTACTTTCTTACATTTTAGGTTAAATTGTTTTCAATTGCACATTATTTCTAAACAAATCCAATAACAAATAAAAACATACATTTCATAATCTAAGAAAATACTTTCATTTTTAAAACGCATTCTTAAATAGCTATTTAAAACTAAAATTTAACGTTTTACTACTGAAAATGAACATGAAAAATAAAATAAAATAAGTAAAAATGATAAATACGTACCTAGAACTTGAAAAAATATGTTTGTGGGGTCGACAGGCATCTAACAATCGGGCAGGCGATGTTCAAAAATCGTAGATCTCGTTCTCCTGTCGCTAGAAAATGACAGGAAACGTAGTAAAAAAAAAATAAATACTTTTCAAAAACGGGCACCCATTTTTTTCAAATCGGGTGCCCGTTTTGGCTCAGTTGACCGAACCGAAACGGGCACCCATTTTATTAAAGATTGGAGTGCCGAACCAAAATGGGCACCCGATTTGACAAAAAATGGGTGCCCGTTTCTAGCGGCGCATTTTTCCAAGTCGCGGACTTCCGCAGAATTGGCACCCAACTTTTTGCACGTACCCCTATACTTGGGGGACAAAACCAACTTTCATCTTCAACTTTTCCCAATCTCTTTTTGCATTTCTTTCCATTTATCATCTTAGAGAAAGATGGGTAGCATAATTTTTCATTTTTGAAGTATATCTTTTTTTTTTAGTATGTATTCAAAGTGTTGTGCTGACTATGAGTCTTGATTTTGTATATCATTGATTGTCATCTGTGTGGTTGGTAGGGGTACACCAACTAATCACCTCTTCTATTCCTTGACATTTCTAATATTTTTCTCATATCAATCCTTCAATTTCTTGGTTTCCTCTATTACAGGTTCTATAAAAACATTGTGGTATTTGACGTACTTCTGACTTTCCCATTAAATTTAGATACATGCCCATTCTTATAGAGATCACCTTAGTTTCTTAGAGATAATACTTTTTTTAGAGATGTGCACCTTCTTTCTGAGTTGGCGCCCCCAAAAGTGCTACATCAATAATAGTACAAGAAATGTCTTGTAACTTGATGGTGCGTCTGGAAACTTTTGTACACCATATTTTTCTTTTTACTGTTGAGGATTCTTGCACACATGCAACAACTCCAATAATATTGACATCTGAATTGTTCCTCTTGCTATTAATTTTATCAGGTGAGGTGAAAGCAAATCAATTATTTAGTATAGAGGAGCCATCATCACACTGGATCTTCGATCAATTTTTTTTCTAGTTGACTATTGTGTTTATTATAAAATCCATTAGCACTTTTCACCATTCTATGAGCTACGGTTTAGACACCCCCAATATGTATATTACTATAATTATGTATGCAGTTTGAACCTACTTGTATGGAAAAAGCTTAAACATGCAAACGTTAGTGGATATTCATTCTAAAAATATAAAACATGTTATTAAAACTTTGAACAAATAACACAAGAGTTTCTTCCATAACGTGTGATGAGAAAAAAAAGGCCACCCAAGCCTTTTTTATTTTCTCTTAGAGATATTTGTCGGTGTGCTCTCCCAACACAATATGAAATCTCACTTGATTTCTTATTTGAAGATGGATGATCTTAAAGATGCAAGCTAATGGAGACTTGAAGGATTCAAGAACTAGTATGAGGAACAAGCCTCAAAGCTTCAACAATGATGATGATCCAACACAACTAGGCATAAGATGCAAGATCTTAGATTATTAATGAGAACTAGAAAACTAGATTCAAACTATGAAAGGAAAATAAAAGTTAGTGTTCTAAATGCTTAAAGAAAATCTAGCATAATAACTCTACATGGAAAATGAAGGATGGATTGCTCTTGGAAAGGCTTCTATTTATAGATTTTTGGAGAAAGGATGAGGGATTGGATGATGTGGCACCTATGTGGCATCCACATAGGAGCCACATAAGGGACCCCTGGGAAAAGGAAAAGCCATGCAAAATTGAAAGTTTCTCACACATGTGCAAGCAACTTGGGACAAGAAAGACATTTAAGGTTTGAGAGGCTCAAGGTTTAGCAATGTTGGGGAAATGTGTGGGGGATAAGAATGTAAGAATGTGTAAGAAAATTTAACAAAGTTGGTTGACTTCCTTGGGATTGAATTGATCACACATGTCTGAGCAACACATTAGGCCTAAAAAGTTATGGAATCACCTTTTAAGTTTGATTAGTGAGTATTTAGAAATAATAGTAGGTTTAGTGGTTGAGGTGATGGGTGTAGACTAGGTTTATAGGTTGGGGTTAGGATTAAATTAAAACCAAGTTTAGAAGCAAGTGGGATATTGTGAGGAATAAATGAATTATGAATCTATTTAAATGGGAATATGGAGACCCATGTATTAAAATTAATTTAATGTATTGGAGGGGAAATTATTTAAATTAAACTTAAATACTATAGGAGGTAAACCTAATTTAATTAAATTAATTAATTAATTTAAACCAAGTTTAGAAGCAAGTTGGATATTATGAGGAATAAATAAATTAGGAATTTATTTAAATGGGAATATGGAGAAACATGTATTAAAATTAATTTAATGCATTGGAGGGGAAATTATTTAAATTAAAATTAAATACTATAGGAGGTGAACCTAATTTATTTAAATAAATTTAATTAAATAGGTAGGGAGAATATAATAAATATAAATAATTAATTAAAACTAACTATAGTGCTATGGAGAATATTAATTAAATTTTAATTAATATAGAGTGCTAAGGACATTTTTAGATGTCTACAAATGAATATCTACTATTTCATTAAAGCAATTGACACGTGTCTTTGTCCCTTCACTATCTATAACATCAAAACTAAACACCTGGCCATGCCTTCTATCTTCATGAAACTAGTACATCTCCTTTTTCATAGTTACACTAACTTTTATATGCTATTTCGTTTGATATGGGTTCAATATGTTAATAGGCATCAACGTGGTGCTCACTGTCTTAGCTAGCTGAGTTGTTTATACACCAAACATGACCTTTTTTGAGGTACAATATTAATTGTGGTAGCATTTCCTAGTTCTGATTATGAAGACAGTGAAACTACTATTTCTAGGTCTTTCTCATCCATACATCCTGCATCTAAAGATTCTAGATTTCTAAGTATACATGCTCTATATGCACAATCTCTAACCCCATAATTATAATCCACCTACATATTTATGCTGAAATTAGTTGTGAGTGATAGTTTTTAAAACATAAGAAGAGAATAGAAAACCTTTTAAAAATGGGTTAGAATGCTCCACTCATCGTACTTTTCTTAACTTGGAGCAGTTATATTTTGTCAAGCGTATAATTAATCGTACACTAATATCTTGAGATGTCATATAGTGATTATATTTTGTTAGCAATGTTTTTCTATGCTTATAAATGCCATCAAATATGTCTAGTTTATATTTTAGAGATTACCCAAGACCATCTCCAAATTTTACTATGGAGAATATTTGTACTTGGAGAGCCAGTCCCGTGTTACCATCATACAGAAGTTTGACTGCATTTATAGTCATTGGTTCCATAGTTGGAAGTTCGCATGAAATTCTACAGAATTTGTGCAAGTCCAATTTAATTACTCCTTGAAGAATGCAATATACTATCAGATAATTTGGGACTTAAAAAACTACGTAGCTTAACATAATATTCATTTCAAGTCATTTGAGTTGAAACAAATATCAGTTGAACTTAGAGTATGACACTTTCCATTCGTAAGAGTATAGAGTATGCAATTAATAAAAAAATTTAAATGTCATTTATATTTAGTACTGGAAATCATGGACATTGAAAATATTTTGGTCAGAGAAATTAGAACTAGCTAGGGTATGCCTAGGGAATTAGAAAATGATGGTAACAATACCAACTCTGAGGGCTTAGAGTAGGTACATAGTGCTAGCTTCTTTAGTACATATATTTGGTAGTGAGCCATATAACATACACAATATTGTCACTATATAATAGGTAGTATCTAATTAACATAGCATATAGAGTATGACTCTTTCCATCTGTAAGAGTATAGAGTATGCAATTAATACTAGCATATATTTGGTAGTAAGCCACATATACATTCACGTTAATAACCACATGACTCACAAGTACCAAGTTTGTTCTAAAAATTTATGAAATAAAACCCTGACATTCATAGTATTATCAAGGCCATAATGTTTGGCATATTGGTATTCCTTAAGGGGGTTGTGATAGGCCTCTAGCACGATACATGCCAAATGAAAAATTTTCTTGACCCATTGAAACCTTTCAATTTGATATGCTTCTACACGATGTAGTTGTTTGCTTTCCTTTCTCAGCTCTTCAATAATATTGTCACGCATTTCTAAAATCTCATTCATAAGGAGATCAAAATTGCTTATAGCCAGATCGGACAAGTTGATTGATATCGACCCAATTGACAAGTGGGGTGATCTGATATGGCCCCAAGACAATGGTGATTTTGGAGATGAACTAGTTGGTATGGTGATAATTTTGTTGTAGTCCTTTGAAAGTGTCATAATCTTTACTTTCATCGCACCGATCAATGACATTTGTTAGAATGAAACAAGTGTGGGCAATATTATCTAGTAATGAAATGTTGGAATGTGTGTATGCAAAATTTATACAAATATAATATTCCATCATCGTAATGATAGCATAAAAGAGTCTCTAAAAAAGAGAAATAATATAAATAAATAAAATCATAAATCAAATACTTGAATTCTAATTTTTGAGAGATGACAAATCAAACTATAGTCGAAATTGATCTCTACATAAATTATAATATTTAAACATGTGACTCTTAGATTAAATTATAAAAATCATATCAATACTAAAAATCATATCATTTAAAAAATAAAATTTTACATGAATTAGAATCAAAATTGACAAAGACTACACTAGTTGAATGTGACTCTAGGTTAAATATTAGAATTTAAAAATCATTAAAATTTCATAAATAAAATTATTAAAAACTAAAATGTACCTATTTTTTTAAAGATAATTTATAGACCTATATAGTACTAATCAATAATTAATAACAATATAATATAATCCTTAAATATTATACTACTTAGAATTCCATATATAAGTTAAACATAAATCATTCTATTCAAGGAATAATAGCAAGGAAATTAAACAAATAATAAAACTATGATTTATAAAATAGGTGACAAATAATTTATTTATTTTTTAAATAAATAGTTTATATGTTAAGATTCAAAGAATTTTTAAAACATCTATTAAAATATTAAAACATTCAACAAGCCAACTTTTTTTTTTTGAAATTAAGCTTATAGTTTTTTAAAATGATCCAATCAACACTATGTAGTTAAATTTGAATTTATATATAAAGAATAAAGCCTTTCAAAAGAAAAACAAAAATAAATAGAAAGAATAAATCCTTTCAAAAGAAAAAAATAAATTATAATATGAACTTTGTTGCAAAATAATAACCCATTTAAATTACAGTTCATATTATTAAAATTTGTAATAGTACCTATAATAATATACTTTCGTGGTTTCTTTCAATTTTAGATTTTAAAATAATCTATCAGAAAATTGATTTTAAAATAATTTATTAGAAAATTGAAATACATCATTTTGTTTCAAGATGGATCTAAGCATTTGGCTTGAATTTGCAGATATTGTTTTTTATACGTATAATTTTTAGTTCAAGCTTTTATAAGTTAAATTAATTTTAAATATTAGATTTCTTTCTTATTGTGACTGATATTTAATTATATGCATGCAATGCTAGAGAATTATAAATTAAATAAATTATATTCATGGGATGAAAAGCTAGGTTTATTGAATCTTCATATTAGCACTAAAGATAAAAATGAAGATTTCATAATGAAATAAAAGCGAGAAATGAGCCAAGAACGGATTGTAGGGAGATGGGTGTGGTGTCTACTATATATATAATGTGAATTTTCTTGAGCCGGTGATTAATTCTGAAGACTACTGTGTTGCCCCGCATGTTCTATTATTATCAACAATACTAGCCACCAGCTAGCATGTCGCCATTATTTCCACATGGTTGAAAAATTGATTGTGAGGGAGATGCTATCATTTGGGTAATCCTCGTTTGAGATCACAGTCAATATCTTTAAATCCTTCCTTTTATCAAACACGGAAGTTTTTGCCCGTATTTCATGGCTTTCCACCCGGAAATCCGAACATTCCGATGGAAGTATCGCCTTAAATAAGTCTATCTGCTAAATTATAAAGTTTCGTTAAAAAGTTGTCCTACGTTCAAAGCTTTTAGTTTCATTTACACATTATACTGGTGTTTAGCTTATTTTTGCTATAGCAACGGCTGTTCATTAGTGTAGTTAGGGGTTTCATGAATGGTAAGGTTTGTTATTTAATTTTAAATATTATTTTTAAATTAAAATTTTAGTCATTTTTATTGCAAATAAAAAATAATTGGTCCACAAAAATAGAAAAAGGTTCTAAATTTTTCTTTTCCCTCAAACTTTATTTTACATGGGAACACTATAGTGCTTATATTTAACTAGAAAATTGATTTAAGTAACAGCATTGAAACATGATATAGTTCTCAAAAAGAAACCTTTTGATATCAACTAAAAGTTTTATGAATTAAATTTTTTAAATGAATTCTTTACTTAAGTTTCTATATATTACTTTTTTATTTAAAGTTTTTCATAAGTTTTATTTAAAAGGTATTTAATATTTGAAATGAACGACTTGATATTGGTGATCAACAACTTATAGTGATGAAGGAAGTTTGCAAGACCATTGAAGCATCAGTGGTCATTGGATTTTGCTTTCATGTTCACTAGGACAAAGTTTTATCTGCAACAGTGATCCTAATGGTTTTCTTTCGGACTTATCATCATTTATACATGTCTATACCTATTTGAGAGCGAAGTAACTTTGGGGACATAAGTTGCCACCGTAAAAGGCATTCTTGTAAGTTTTGTATGAAAATTTAGGGTTCAAATAGGTTGTAGTTGTATCAAAAGGGAACCATTATTTTTCTACGAATTTTAATGTTTGGATTGTGTAGGAGATGAAGGATTCCATAGCGAATTTTAATGTTTGGATTGTGCAGGAGATGAAGAATTCGGAGGAAGTTGAAGTTTTGAGTGTAGATTAACTTTATTCAATATTTGGCCACACAACGTCTTATGCATTTGTTCTACAAATTGAGAAGTATTTTCTTCCTCAATGGTTGGCTAAGGATGTCAAATCTTGGCAGGTTTAAGAAGGGTTTGGTGGAAGAGGGCCAAAAATTGACACCATCTTTGGCTGGTCCATTTGAATTATGGATACATTATGCCAATAACTTGTGCCCTTCAGTGCCACTAAGGGAATTTCTTTGTTTTGTTTTTATTTTCTTTCCCCTTGGGTCTCTGGATTTTGATTACTTGAAAAGAATGAAATGTTAAAAAACCAGAACTACAGGGTTTATTTCAATCTCCCTTTCTACTCAATATAAAATAAAATGTAACATTTCTCTGATTTTTAAAGAGTTTTGAAATTTTTTGTCGAGGTTATAATAGTAAAGCCTTGGCTACATTCTTAACATTTGTAAATGTGTGTTCCCATCAATCTTCACAAAATGACCTCCTTTTCTTCTTGTTGCAGAAATTTATTTTGGCTATAATGTTTCAAAGCCCTGGAAGAAGCTTAAGTAACCTGCTTAATTGTGTCAACACATTGCTATTGACACATCATGTTTTGTTTTCAATGGCTAGACAACTAACACCTTTAATGTAATCTCAGTAATTGTTATATTAAGCCCAAGAGACAGAACTCGATTACATCGAAGGAAATTGGGGGTTGTCTTTTTATATTATTCTGAACTCTATTACATCGAGGAGAATTGAGGATTTGTCTTTTTATATTATTCCTTGAAGGTTCTATCCAGTATTTGTAAGATTTTTGGGTCAATTTGTTGTGGTGTCGTGGAAGGTGGTTGTCTTTTTATATTATTATGTCAAGAGGCGTAAGCTTACAATGGCAGCAGACCCACACCTATAGGAGGTCAGCGAATGTAACGGTGTAAGAAAAAAGAACCCGTTTGCATTCCATTCCACTTGTCCAATAAACACACACGACAGTCTTTCCATCTCCCCTTGATAAATAATATGAACGGTCAATGACAATGAACGGATGCGCTTAAGTGGTTATGGTTTGTTACGCCGAGAGTTATGCCAAGAGGTGTAAGCTTACAATGACAGCAGACCCATACCTATAGGAGGTCAGCGAATGTCACGGTGTAAGAAAAAAGAACCTATTTGCATTCCATTCCACCTGTCCAATAAACACACACGATAGTCTTTCCATCTCCCCTTATAAATAATATGAACGGTCAGTGACAATGAACGGATGCGCTTAAGTGGTTATGGTTTGTAACTGCGATTTGGGTGCATTCTCGTCTTTTGCCTCGGAACATTCTTCATCAAAGCCTTGAGCTGTGCATTTGGATTCCCAGTCGTAGAAAGATTATCAGATGCAATTTCTTTTCCCTGAGTGTAAATATGGGCTTCCGAAACTTGCATGGAATTCATCATTTTACAGATTCCAACAGAGTATCGCCATAGAGAGCCGCCGGGGATCGAGAAATGGCTGATCCGGGAGCTCGGAGATCATCTAATTGCTCCCGAAATGAGCGTTTTTGGGAAAACTTTGGGCGAATTAATGCCGAAAAGAGTGATCTGTGTGTGGAAACCCTCGTCACGGTGTTCCCCTGCTGTTTCCCCTTTGTGGAGCTCCGGATTTTTGACGGATAATTGGATCGATACGGATCTTCCGGTCACCAAATTTGAGAGTAATATGGAGTATTTGGGGGCTCAGGTGCCTGTGGATTCGAGATACTATTTTTACAGTGGAGAACACGGTGACTCCGCAGGCGGTCAGTCTGGTGTGGTGTGTGAAACCCGTGACGAATCGGATCAGAGGATCTGCCCGACTGTTCATCTCCCAGGCTTTTCGCAGAGGTTATGGCGATAGGCTGCAAGTGTTTTCCTGTGATTTTATTGATGAAGACTTTGTGGATCCCTGTATTGGAGTCAAGCTTCAAACTTTGAAAAACTTTGATTATTTCTTTTTGTATTCCAATCAGATTAGGAGATTGGAACTTGCAATCCGTCTTTTGTGCGAAAACCATAACAAACGTTTTTTGATATGTTGATTTGGGATTGCTGAATATTCAGAGAGAAGCTGCGGATTGCAAGAATTTGATAAATTTGGTTTATCTCGGAGTAATACGATTTTGTTTATGTCCGTCTTAGATGATTTTGTCTGTGCGTTAATGAAAAATTTTAGATGATTTTGTCTGAAGCTAATGAAATTTCTTCCATAAATGCTAATGAAATCTCTTCCATGAATACTGATAAGAGTTTTGAATTCAGAGCTAATAAATTCTGCAGCTTGAATGTTCTTTGTTACATAAGGTTATTTTCATGGTTTGTGATTCATATAATTTATTTCCCCTGTTCATGACGAGGAAAGCGAAGACTGTGAAACAGAACAAGAGCAGAATGAGCACAAACAGGGCGGCCAAGTAAAGCCAGATGAGCGATGTGACTCTGCAGCAAGCACCCACCAAGACGGCGAGGGAGACGATCATAAGAAAAGCCCCAATTGTAATGAGAAGCCATTGAAAAAGCTTCTCACAGTCGTTGTCTGGCCTTGTTGCGAGCAATATTCCAGTGCCCAAGATCGGGATAGAGAGAAGAAATGTGACAAGATTAAGTCAGCCCATGAGCCATCCGATGAGATTGTTGGCATAACGAACCATCCTCGAATATCTCACATCCTAGGAAAAACAAGAGTTATAAAACCTGTAATTTCAAGCAATGCCTCTGCAAAACAAATGGGCGTTACTAGACAGAAATTAAAGAGGAAACGTCAGCGCTCTCGCAGGTCTTCGCATTTGGAATGTGCGTTACTTTCACAGTGATTTCCTTGACAGATTGTTTTAATTCTTTATTTCGATGGCAGTTTCGTGGATTTGAAAAAATGATTTATGAAAATAGTTGAAAGTTTTAACTCGATTTCCTGAAGATAAAGATAATTTTCTTATTATGGAAGGATAGCCAGATTTCTTGAAATCAGTGTGCTTTAATTTTAATTTGTTTAGCACTTTCACCGTCTTCGAAAAAGATGTTTGTGTTTATACATTTTTTTCTTCCATGTAAGCCCCGTGGATTTGAAAATTTTCTCGCTGAGAGTAGACGATCTTGAAAAGACACAAAATTTTCTTATAATGGATGGAACGATTTCCATATGGCAGGGATGTAATTTATGAATTCCAAGAGATTACAGATGCAGATAAATTATGCAAGACAATTTTTACAAAACAATTTAATGACCGAAAAGGATAAATTTGGAATGTGTGCAATACATGTAGAAGCCATCAAAGGCCGTTCGGACATAATAGAAGAATTTATATTCAGATGGCCAGATTGTGTTGAAATCCGGAGTTCAGATCGTAAGTCAATTTTACACATTGCGGTGGAATATGATAAATTTGCGGTGGTGCAAAATCTGGTGCGAAATCTACAAGCAAATAAAGAGGCACAAAAAGTTGCGCAATTGGTGAGCCGAGATCACGACTGTTTTCACAATACAGCATTACATTTGGCACAGCCACACTTATGAAGCTAACGCCCAGACCAATGGTTATAATTAATTTTTAAAGAATTTAACGTCAGACAATCTATCACCTAAAAATAGCACTACAATTTCATGGTGTGTAAACTTTTTTTTTAATTTAATAAGATTAATTTTTGAATTTGATGAATGATATATATATATATATATATATATATATATATATAGTATTATAAATATATAGGAAAAAAAAATTGAAGTGAACAATTCAATTTATGTGTCAATAAAAAGATCTAGATTTATTAAATATAAAGCAAATTTTACATACTTTGTAACATATAAGAATAATGAGCTATATGTTGATATTTGAAAGAAAATTTTAAAATAGTTTTAAACTATCAAAAGACTCTAAAGAAATAAGAATCAATCAAATAGACCTTAAACACGAGAGAAAAAATTAATTCAATACAAAATGAAGGGGATTCTAATATAAAGATGCAACAAAGAGGCTCTCTAAAGGTGTTGAAACTAAATATCTCGATGACCAGTGCATAGAGAAACAAGAAATGGTGATATTGTTAGAAATTTGTTGTAGAATGAATAAGAGAAAATATAATGATATTCAAAAGAGAATAAAATTCAAAAGTATGAGATAATTCTTGAGAGAAAAATTTAGAATGTTCTATTTGAAAACTTAGTATCCAAGAGATTTTAGAAACTTAGATTCTTATTTTTGAATGAAGAACAAATCCAAAATCGTGGAAATGTATTTAGGAAATTTTAGTGTAACAATGAGAGATAATATAAATATATTGGCAGTCATCATATTAATTGATGACTAAAGAGTTTCTTAGGTCACATCAAAATTTCCTACCATAAACACTAATTTATGTTTTACCTTTTATTTCATGACAAATAAATATACTATTTCACTAAGGTCAACATAGACATGCTAAAGTCCAAAGAATTAGAGGTGGCATAATATGATTAAACCATGAGAAACAAAATCAAGATTTTATAAAGGACTTCATATTTTACATAATCAATAATATTGGTACGATTTTCCACTTGGATTGAGAAAAAGTACAAAAAATTATAGGTTAGGGCATGTCTTTATATTATGGTTAAGGTTAGGGATTGTGTTAGGGTTAGGGTTTAGGGTAAGTGTTAGGATTAGGGTTTAGTATTTATGATTAGGGATTAGCATTTAGGACTAGATTTATAATTAGGGATTTCCATTTAGGATTATGGTTTAGGTAAGGATTTAGAATTTATGGTTTAGTATTTCAGATTAGGGATAAAATTTTAGGATTACAAATTAGCATTTAAGATTTAGGATTATGGTTAGGATTGAGATTATGATATTGATTTACATATGGTTAGTATTATAATTAGGATTAGGGTTAGGGTTTACCATTTAGGATTACCATTTAAGTTTAGAATTTTGGATTAGATTTACAATTAGGGATTATCATTTATGATTATGGTTTAGGTAAGGATTCAGGATTTACGGTTCAACATCTAGGAATAGGGTTTAGTATTTAGGATTAGGGTTTAGCATTTAGTATTAAAGATTACATTTAAGATTTACAATGATGGTTAGGCTAAGGATTATGGTATCAATTTATGTATGGTTAGTATTATGACTAAGGTTAGGGTTAGGGTTTAGCATTTAGTATTTAGGGTTACACGTATGATTAGGATAATGGAACAAGTTCACATCATAATTGGTGCTATGGTTAGGGTTAGGATTTGTATTAAGGTTTACTATTTAGGATTACAGTTTAGTAATTATTATTAGGGTTAGGATAAGGGTCTATAATTTGTAATTAGTGCTTAAAATTTAGGGTTAGAATTTAGCACTTATGATTAGGGTTTACTATTGTGGATAATAGTTTAGTTTATGATTTAGGATTTAGTATCTACCATTAGGTTTTGTCATTTACAATAAGGGTTAGGAGTAGGAATTAGCATTTAGGATTAGGGTTTATCTTTTATTGATGTTGTTTAGCCTTTACAATTTTGGATCACAATTTAGGATTATGCTTTAGGTCAGGATTTAGGATTTATAGTTTAGCATCCAGGATTATTGTTTAGGATTTAGGAATAGGGTTATGATTTATCAACTAGGGTCAAGATTAAGGTTTATCATTAATGATTAGAGTTCAACATATAGGATTTAGGTTTATGATTAAGATTAGAGTTAGGGTATGGGCTCAAATCATAGTTAGGTACTGAGTTAACATTAGGATTTGGGTTTGGTATTTAAGATTAGGTTTTAAAATTTAGGATTTAGCATTCAGGATTAGGGTTTAGCATATAATATTAGGGTTTACCATTTAAGATCATGCTTTATCTTAGGATTTAGGATTTAGGATGTAGCAATTAGGGTTAGGATGAGGGTTTAACATTTAGGATTAAAGTTAAATTGGTGTTTATCATTTAGGATTATAGTTGAGTAATAAGGATTAGGGTTTAACATTTATGATTAGGGTTAAGATTAGAGTTTACAATAAATGATTAGGTTTCAACATTTGAGATTAGGGTTTCACATGTAGGATTTAGGGTTATGGTTAGAATTTCTTGTTAGCTTGTGGTGACTAATCAGGAAAGTACTGTACACTTTTCCTCCCGACCTCGCCGACTACTTTTCAGTTATTTGGGCCGACTACTTATAACTCATTCTAACCCTAAAGCGGAAAAATATTGTATAATATCGCTTAGGGTTAGGGATTTTCATTATGTATGATTTTAGTACTTGCAGCAGAATTGGGCTGTAAGGGATTATGGATTGTAATCAGGTTGTAATCACTGGATAATAATAATATTGGACTCACTGTTGGTGGACGTAGCCCAGGGATTGGGTGAACCACGTTAAATTTGTGTGTCTTGTGTTCTATTCTGTGTGGTTTATTATTTTCTGATATTAGTTATATTTGCACATAATTGTTATTTTTGCCTTGTTAATCCTAACAAGTGGTATCAGAGCGAGGTTATTTCATTCATTCTTTCATCTATTCTCTGAAGCAGGTCTCACGAGTTAGTGGGAGAGTCTCTCGATTAAGTGGGAGAAATGACAGACGAGGGTAGGCTGAAGGTTGATAAGTTTAATGGGCAGAACTTCCAGTTATGGAAGATGCAAATGGAGGATTATCTCTATCAAAAGGATCTATGGTGGCCATTAGAGGGAGTAGCCAAGAAAGAGCAATCAATGTCTCAGGATGATTGGGATATTTTGGATAGGAAGGCACTAGGGAGTATTCATCTATGCCTGGCACAATCGGTGGCATTCAATATTACTGAAGCAAAGACAGCTAAAGATTTGATGGAAACCCTAGCGAAGTTGTATGAAAAGCCTTCAGCTTCAAACAAGGTATTTCTTATGAAGCGTTTATTTAATATGAAAATGGTAGAAGGTGGATCAGTTACTGATCATTTGAATGAGTTTAATACAGTTACAAGTCAATTAACCTCAGTTAAAATTACTTTTGATGAAGAGGTTAGGGCTCTCTTGATTTTGTGTTCTTTGCCAGAAAGCTGGAATGGATTGGTAATGGCTGTTAGTAATTCTATTTCTAGTTCTCATACCCTAAAGTATGATGATGTTATTGGTGTTATATTGAGTGAGGAAATTCGTAGGAAAAGCTCAGGGGCATCCACATCAGTTAGTGTATTGAACGCAGAAAGCAGAAGCAGAACAAGAGATAGAGGAAACAACTCTAGAAATCGTGAGAAATCAAGAGGAAAATCAAAGGGAAAGAGGTCCGAATCTAAAGGGCCAAATGATTGCTGGTACTGTGGAAAACCAGGTCATAAAAAGAAAGATTGTTGGTCTCGGAAGAAAGATCAAGGAGACAAAAATGATGGAAACAAGGAGGCAAATGTGGTAAGTAACAAATCCGAGGAGGATGCTTTGCTCTTGTCCTTAGAAAGTATTGATGATTCATGGGTTTTAGATTGTGGGGCTTCATTTCGTGCTACACCCCATAGAAGTTATTTTGTTGATTATGTCCAAGGGGATTTTGGGCTAGTTTATTTGGGAGATAATGAACCCTGTCAGATTGTTGGAAAGGGAAAAATTAAGATTAAGTTGCAGAATGGGAATCATTGGCTACTACAAGAGGTAAGACATGTTCCAAGGCTGAGTAGGAATTTAATTTCAGCAGGGCAACTGGGTGATGAGGGTTGCACAGTTACTTTTAATGATAAAAATTGGAAGGTTTCAAAAGGTTCCTTAGTAGTAGAAAAAGGTGTGAAAGTAGGCACCTTATATCTTTGTACAGGTCATACTGTTCCTTCTACTTTAATTGTTTCAGAAGATAATGAATGTTCAGGAATAGTGGCTGCAATTGAGCAGGAAGAACATCAAACTGTTGCTGTAGATTCTGACACAGCATTGTGGCACAACAGACTCGGGCACATGAGTGAAAAAGGTATGAAATTACTTCATTCAAAGAAAGTTTTACCTAGTCTGAAATGTGTCAATATGGATTTTTGTGAAAGTTGTGTTTATGGAAAACAAAAGAGAGTTAGTTTTGTGAATAGTGGGAAGGAAAAGAAAAATGAGAGATTAGAGCTTGTGCATATAGATGTATGGGGACCAGCTCAGGTATCTTCCCTTGGTGGCTCTCTGTATTATGTTACATTTATAGATGATGCAACAAGAAAAGTATGGATTTATTTCCTTAGACAGAAATCTGATGTATTTCAAACTTTTAAGAAATGGAAATGCTTGGTTGAGAATGAGACCGGTAAAAAGTTAAAATGTCTCAGATCTGATAATGGTGGTGAGTATTGCAGCACAAAATTTGAAGAATATTGTTCCTCAAATGGTATTCATAGGCAGAAAACTATACCAAGGACTCCACAAGAAAATGGAGTGGCTGAACGCATGAATAGGACAATAATGGAGCGTGCAAGGAGTATGAGGTTTCATGCTAGGCTGCCCAAAAATATGTGGGCAGAGGCAGTGAACACTGCTGTTTATTTAATCAATAGAGGCCCCTCTACTCCCTTGGACTGTGGTATTCCAGAGGAAGCATGGAGTGGTAAGAAGGTGAGTTATTCTTTTCTCAAAACCTTTGGTTGTGAAGCTTTTGCACTTATAGATTCTGAAAATAGAACCAAGCTAGAAGCTAAGTCAAAGAAATGTGTATTTTTTGGGTATGGCATTGATGAATTTGGTTATAGGCTTTGGGATTTTGAAAATCATAAAATTGTAAAAAGCAGGGATGTCATATTCAATGAGAAAGTATTGTACAAAGATCTGTTGCTGCAGCATGAGAAGAAAGAAAATGACTATGTAGTACTGGATGATACTCCACAAGTTCATGTTCCAGTAGTTCCTTATGCTCCGCAACAATAGCAACAACAAATACCACACACCCCAGTGAGTGTTAGACGGTCAACAAGGCTAAGTAGACCTCCAGAAAGATTTTCTCCATCTTTGTATTCTATTTTGTTAACAGATGCTGGTGAACTTGAATGTTATAATGAAGCTGTGCAGGTGGATACAAAGCTTCAGTGGGAGTCTGCAATGACAGATGAAATGGACTCTTTGCTGAAAAATCAGACATGGGATTTATGTAAGTTACCTGCAAGTAAAAGGGCTTTACAGAATAAATGGGTTTACAGGATAAAAGAAGAGGATGGAGGTATGAAAAGATTTAAAGCCAGATTAGTCGTAAAAAGATTTGCACAGAAACATGGTATTGATTTTGATGAGATATTTTCTCCAGTTGTTAAAATGACTTCTATTCGTACTGTTTTAAGTATTGTGGCTACTGAAGATTTGCATTTAGAGCAGCTTGATGTTAAAACAACCTTTCTTCATGGTGATTTGGATGAAGAAATATATATGGTTCAGCCACAAGGATTTGAGGTCAAGGGTAAGGAGAATTTGGTGTGCAGATTGCAAAAAAGTTTATATGGCTTGAAGCAAGCACCTCGGCAATGGTATATTAAATTTGACACTTTTATGAATGGGCATGGATATAGTCGGTGTCATTATGACCATTGTGTTTATTTTAAGAGGTTGGATGATGACAGCTACATTTTTTTATGTTTATATGTTGATGATATGCTTTTAGCTGGGTCTAACATGAATCACATTAAGGGGTTGAAACAACAGTTAGCAAAATCTTTTGCTATGAAGAATTTGGGGGCAGCAAAACAAATCCTTGGTATGAAAATTTGTAGAGATAGGAAAAATAGGAAATTGTCTCTATCTCAGGCTGATTATATTGAGAAGGTGTTGCAATGTTTCTCTATGGAAAATGCCAAAGCTGTCAGCACACCTTTGCCTGGTCATTTGAAATTGACTAAGGATATGTGTCCCAAGACACCAGAAGAAGAGACTAAAATGTCTAAGGTACCTTATGCTTCAACTGTAGGGAGCTTAATGTATGCTATGGTATGTACTAGGCCAGATATTGCACATGCAGTGGGAGTCGTTAGCCGTTATATGAGTAACCTTGGTATTGAGCATTAGAATGCAGTCAAATGGATTCTCAGATATTTGAGAGGCACATCCAGTAAGTGTTTACACTTTGGGGGTTCTACTACTACTGTACAAGGCTATGTTGACTCAGATTTGGCAGGAGATATAGATAGCAGGCGGAGTACTATAGGTTATATATTTACTATTGGTGGGACAACAATGAGTTGAATTTCTCGACTACAAAAGGTGGTTTCTTTATCCACTATAGAGGCAGAGTATGTTGCTGCTACAGAGGCAGCCAAGGAGATGATATGGCTTCAATTCTTCATGGAAGAATTGGGACATCCACAAAAGGATAATTTTCTACATACAGATAGCCAAAGTGCCATTCATCTTGCAAAGAATTCTGCTTTGCACTCAAAGACAAAACACATACAGTTGCGGTACCATTTCATTCGATCAGTTTTGGATGATGGACAGTTAAGGCTGGAAAAGATTCATACTGATGATAATCCAGCAGATATGTTTACAAAGGTAGTAACAAGGGAGAAGTTGAACTCATGTTCAGCTTTAGTTGGTCTTCTAGACTGAACAAAATAAAGGAATAGCTGAGTCCAAGGTGGTTCAATCCAGTGGGAGCCTCATGTGGGTAGCGGTATTGCTACAGGATCAGTCTCCAAGTGGGAGGTTTTTTAGTATAGTGTGGATACTGATCAGTCACCAAGTGGGAGATTATTAGCTTGTGGTGACTAATTAGGAAAGTACTATCCAGGAAAGTACTGTACACTTTTTTTGAGGCTGACTACTTTTCAATTATTTGGGCCGACTACTTATAACTCATTCTAACCCTAAAGCGGGAAAATATTATATAATATGGCTTAGGGTTAGGGATTTTCATTATGTATGATTTTAGTACTTGCGATAGAATTGGGCTGTAAGGGATTACAGATTGTAATCAGGTTGTAATCACTGGATAATAATAATATTGGACTCACTGTTGGTGGATGTAGCCCAGGGATTGGGTGAACCACGTTAAATCTGTGTGTCTTGTGTTCTATTCTGTGTGGTTTATTATTTTCTGATATTAGTTATATTTGCACATAATTGTTATTTCTACCTTGTTAATCCTAACATTTCTAAGACCCTATAAATATTTGGTCACACCCTAAGCATAATTCAAACTATAAGGTTAGGAATTGTGTTAGGGTTAAGATTTAGGGTAAGTGTTAGGATTAGGGTTTAGTATTTATGATTAGGGATTAGCATTTAGGACTAGATTTATAATTAGGGATTTCCATTTATGATTATGGTTTAGGTAAGGATTTAGAATTTATGGCTTAGTATTTCAGATTAGGGTTTAACTTTTAGGATTATAGATTAGCATTTAAGATTTAGGATTATGGTTAGGATTGAGATTATGATATTGATTTACATATGATTAGTATTATAGTTAGGATTAGGGTTAGGGTTTACCATTTAGGATTATCGTTTAGGTTTAGTATTTTGGATTAGATTTACAATTAGGGATTATCATTTATGATTATGGTTTAGGTAAGGATTTAGGATTTATGGTTTAGCATCTAGGATTAGGATTTACTATTTAGGATTAGGGTTTAGTATTTAGGATTAGGGTTTAGCATTTAGTATTAAAGATTAGCATTTAAGATCTACAGTGATGGTCAGGCTAAGGATTAGGGTATCAATTTATGTATGGTTAGTATTATGATTAAGGTTAGGGTTAGGGTTTAGCATTTAGTAGTTAGGGTTATACATATGATTTGGATAATGGAACAAGTTCACATCATAATTGGTGATATGGTTAGGGTTAGGGTTTGTATTAAGGTTTACTATTTAGGATTACCGTTTAGGTTTAGCATTTCGGAATAGATTTATAAAATTAGAGATTATCATTTATGATTATGGTTTAGGTAAGGATTTAGGATTTACAGTTTAACATCTAGGATTAGGGTTTAGTATTTAGGATTAGGGTTTAACATTTAGTATTAAAGATTAGCATTTAAGATTTATAGTGATGGTTAGGCTAAGGATTATGGTATCAACTTATGTATGGTTAGTATTATGATTAAGGTTAGGGTTAGGGTTTAGCATTTAGTATTTAGGGTTATGCATATGATTAGGATAAAGGAACAAGTTCACATCATAATTGGTGCTATGGTTAGGGTTAGGGTTTGTATTAAGGTTTACTAATTAGGATTACACTTTACTAATTATTATTAGGGTTAGGATAAGGGTCTATAATTTATAATTAGTGCTTAAAATTTAGGGTTAGCGTTTAACACTTATGATTAGGGTTTACTATTGAGGATAATAGTTTAGTTTATGATTTAGGATTTAGTATCTACCATTAGGTTTTTTCATTTACAATAATGTTAAACCCTAACCCTAATCATAATATTAAATCTAAACCCATCTCTAACCATAATGCTAACCCTAACTATAATATAAAATTTAACCATAAAATAAACCTTAACCCTGAATGTTAACCCTAATTGTAACCTTAATCTGATTAATTTATTCAATGTTTTATGCGCACTGCGATTGCTACTAGCTAATATATACTCTATATATAATACGCCAAGATGTATTGAGGCGTTTAATATTTTCATCATTCACCTTTAATGATACATAATACGCCGAGATGTATCGAGGCGTTTAATTTTTTCATCATTCACCTTTAATGATAATTAAAGTTGAAAAAATTAAATGCCTCGATACACCCCGGCGTATTATATATAGAGTATATATTAGCTAGTTTATAAAATCTCTTAGTGGTTGGTCTTGGGAAATTTAAGAGCCTTTTACGATTGGATTTTGTAGGATTTTATACTAGTAGGAAATACTTAAACATTTAAACATTTAGTTAAGAATTTTAGTAAGCTGAAGATATCATGGATTTTATGATATTGGTTAGATCAAATTTTTTTATTGGAAATACAAAAGATCTCATATACCACATGGAACATCAAAGTTTCTAGGCTCACCAAAGATTATAACTCTTAAGTAAAATTGAACTTAGATATGTGCATGTGAAAAATGCTAGAAGAATGTCTAAACCTGTCCTTCAATTTGTGCCATAAAAAAATATATCATAAACTGCTAAAAAAACTTGCAATTTTTTACTTGTGTATGAGTTACAGACTTACCATGATGCACTATGTGACTCTAAAACTATTTAATCACCACAATGCCCTTACTACCAAAGAATATTCAAAAAATAACAATTATCTTAAATTCCAACATCCTTTTATTGTTCTTGGGTTTATGGACTCATAGGTTACCTATGGCACAAATTGAAAACCTAATCCCTACCTATTTTGCTTTAAAACTTATGTTTTTAAAATAGTTTAATAATTTTTAAATTACTAAGTTGTGAGCTCAGTATGAACTACAAAACAAAATTGGGTGCAAAAATTGAGTCCCTGCTATAGCCTATAGAGGCCTACTAAAATCAAAGAGCTAAAAGCATAGACTCTTGTTCACTATGAAAGGATTCTAATTTCTCATGAGAAATTTTTACCTCATAGAACTACTTCCATATGTTTTGTTGTAGGTACAAGTATTATTGATTTTTTTGGTTTATTTTGTGCCATAATTCACATTCTACACCATAGTTGTGGAATATTTGAGGTGGAGTAATAGCTTGTTAAAGCTCTTTTAGCCTATGTTCCAGGACATGGACTATAAGGGATGATCATTTTAGGGGTGGCAAAGGAGGACTATTTAAAATTAAGGAATTTCAAACATTCATACAATGATTTTGATAAGGCATTTATCATATAAAATATTCTTTTTTTTTTCAATAATATAGAATTTTATTAGAAAGAAGAACCGGGAAAAGAACTTGGCCTAGACCAAGGGTAGTAACAATCATGGGTACCACCATCCAAAAGTGACAAAATTTCAAAACCTTATTAGAAGAAAAACATATCATTCATATAGAGGCCACATTAAATTTTAGTATTGTTACCACCTTTTGAGTGAGATCTAATAACCATATCAAAGGGATCTTTTTTAATTGTCCTCTCCTTTTCCCCTTTCTATCCTCAATCCTAGTTGTCATATTTTGCCAATCTAGAGATCTTTCTTTAGAAAGTAGATATATTGTGTTTTGCCACTCTTTTGAATTTTCTTTATAAAAAAATACTTGATTCTCAATACAAGATTCATCAACCTGAGTATGACCTTCTTGAGACAACCGAGGTCTACTCATATCCTTTCCTTTTGGAGTTACAACACCATTACTAATCACATTCCCATTACTAATCACACGCCATCCCCTCATTCAAAACCAGATCTATATTACTATTAACATTGTTCCTTTCTAGTTGTTCATTTTGAGAAAGAGGGGCAACGGGTGTAGGCTCCTTATCCCTAGATACAACTTGAGAGAAACTCTTTTGTTTATCATAATTCTTCTCAATAGTATAGTGTTGTTCAGAAATGTTCTTCCACCAGGAAGCCACCTTATGCACTCTATTTTTGACACACTTTTCAGCCATATGTCCAATTTGGAAGCAAGATCTACATCTAAAAGGGATTTCATTGTAGTCTAGAGGTTGTACCCAACAATCTTTTGAAGATTTAATCAAAAGTTTTGTAGGGAGCCCTTTAGAGACATCTACCACCACCAAAATGTGAGAAAAGGTAGAATGAAGGAGATTAGAAGATCCTTCATCCACCATTAAAAAGTTCCCTAAAAAATTCCTGATATCCACAAGACATGAATCAAACCAAAGGTATAGGAGAAGATTTGGAAGCCATACCTATAATAGAATCTTGTTGAAAACTTTAGAGGATGGGCAAAATTCTGGGTGCCATAGCTTAAGAATTTGTATAAATTTCTCATCCCAACACCACATCTAATCACATAACACCTTATTTCTGTCATTTGTATTTTCAAAAGTCATAATGAAAAACCCTTTTTCCATAGAGTAAATCTGGACACATCCATTGATGATGAGCTCCTAGTTAATAGAGATCCATGTATAAATATTATGCAAGCTTGGCCAAAGACCCTAAAATGTCCAATAAACCCAAGTTTAGAGACCGTCTAGCACCACCGAAAATGGTTTAGACGTAGGTTAAAAAAAATTGTTTGAAACCCTATTTTTCACATCATGTTTGGAGACACAGAGGGGGGAGAGATTTGCTTCCCTCTACCCCCTTCAATGACATCAGAACCTCATCCTTGTAGTGCCCAAACCATTACTACAAGAAAATCCCTACACATCCACTTATGACACCCCAACTATCAACTTTTTAGCATCTTGTCATTAACCATCATTGCAAGAAGAAGAAGCTCATGCCATAAGTTACAACCAATCAAAGTCTCCAATCGACCGCCCATAGCCAGTCATGGATTTGGAAATGCTATTAGTATCATGATTTCCAATCGATCTGAAAGCAGGGCCTCCACAATGAGGAAGCCAATGCTAAAAACTCACCTTATGCCCATAAGTGGGGTTCAAAACCCTAGCCCTAGCTCTAGGAAACTTCAAACAGCTTCATAGGGCCATCATAGTTTTTAGCCTGCTCATACATTATATCTTTAATACAAAACATTTAAGTTGGATTAACAGTTCACATGAGAGTTCAATTAAAAAATAATTCAATACCAACATTTTTCAATTTTATTTCAAACATATTAATTTTAGTTTTTCAAAATTTAGTTGGTAACAATTTGACTATTGGGGAATCTTCTACCTCTTGAGTATGTAATTCTTAAGTTTTTTTAGTATAAATAGGTCATTAAAAATTTATACATTTAGAATTCATTTTTTATTTTTTCAAAAGTTTGGATCACTACTTTTAGAATTTCAGAGCCATTAGATTTCTATATATTGGTAAATTTATGATTCTAGGACACAATTTGAGGACAAGCATCTTTACAATTTTAATTATTATTTCTAAATCCATATATAAAGATAAGCCCCAAAATGTGCAATATGCTGCAATTATAAATGAATTTAAATGATAATTGGATCCATCTTGTGATGAAGTTTAACTAAGAACCATCAAAAGGATTGGCCTAAGATATATTGAACATAATATTTGTCAATAAACATAAAACCAACATTGTTAAATTGAAATGTGACAGATAATACAAATTACTATTTGTTAAAATCTTAATTTTGCTTAGAAATATCGTTTGCCTAATGAAACAAAGTCTTGCACAAATCATATATTCTTTGAAGGGAAATGTAGTGGTAGCAATTAAGGAACTAAAGATTTCAGGAGAATATCTATTAGGTTGCACTCTAGATATTTGTGAACCATTTTAATTAAAATTTGGTATTCAATGTAGAAATAAAACCTTTCAATACATAATGTTTAATCTTAGATGGTAGATTTTACATATTTTGAAAAATTATCTTACAACACTACAAATTCTACTTTTGGTTGGCCAAAACACCAAAATCCATATTATTCGAGGTGAAAATTTATATTTTTTTATATGTATGAAAATTAACTTAGACTACGTGGATATCAATACATAGGCATTGGCATCAAACCTTTAGAGTACTTCTTGGGGCATGTTACTTGATATTTGTTTACTTTACATTTCAGTTGCAACTTGATGTTTGGATGGAGGTCAATATGTGAGACGATTAGAAATTCAATAATTTTACAAGAAACATTTGCCTGAACCAATATGGTCTAAATTCATTAGATCGGGATGCATTTGTTGTGTTTGAATGTCTAGAGTCTAAACAAAATGCATCTTTTTGATAATCTATATGGATCAATATGTGTTTTAATTAGGGAAATCAAACCATGTAAATATTATGTTCTTGTAATTTCATATCTCAAAGCCATCTGCAAAATTTAGTCTAACATAAATTGTTTTCAAAACTAACAATTCAGGAAATATTATCTGAATCTTCAAGTTATTTGTTGGAAGATAGGATTTAACTCTCTTACCTAAAAAATTAAGTAAAATTATTATTTATATAGTTTATATTTCAATGTTATCAGATACATATAGAAATAAATGTTATAAAGCTTGACTAGCTAGAATATGCCTCTGGTCCCAAATTTTGAAGATTTTACAAAAGAATAAAATTTTGAAAAATAGCTTTTATTGTAGCTCTATGTGTAAAAAATATTACAAATGACTGAAAATAAAGAATTCATAGCCATAGGAAAAACAGGAAAGAAAACTAGATACACATGTATCTAGACAGTTTTATTTGCAAGGAATAAAATTAAAAAAACAAAATTCTAAATATAAATATGCAAATCTTTGCACATTCCTTATTTCCATAAAAACAATAAAACTAATTAAAAAAATCTCCAAAAATGCTTTTCCAGCATCACTTATCCACATACTCCCCCTTGATGCTGAGAGGGCTAACAATTTGATCTCTGAGTGTCAAAAATTGATCCTTTGCAACAACCTTCGTGAAGATATCCGCAATTTGATCCTTTTTGTTAACATACTTCAATTCAACCGCTTTCTTCTGTACCAAATCTTTGATGAAGTGTTGTTTCAAATCAAAGTGTTTTGTCCTGCTATGATGAACCAGACTCTTGGCCAATTTAATGGCACTAATGTTGTCATAAAAAATCATAGTAGGTTGAACTTGAATCTCACCAATTTCTTCAAGAAGCTTTCTTAGCCATAAAGCTTGTGTGCCTGCTAAAGTGACTGCAACATATTCCGCTTCTGTAGAAGAGAGAGCAACCATACATTTCTTCCTTGAACTCCATGTGATTAAACCAGAGCCCAAAGAAAAACAATTACCAGATGTAGATTTCTGGTCATCCAAACTACCCCCCCAATCGGAATCACTAAAGCCAACAAGCTCAAGTTTTTTAGAAGAATAGTGAATTCCAAAATCGAGAGTGTTTCTCACATACCTCAAAATTCTCTTGGTTTCCTTCATATGTTCTTCTGATGGATTTTTCATATACCTTGAAACCAATGAAACCGAGTAAGCAATATCAGGCCTTGTGTGAGTTAGAAACATCAAACTACCAACAATACTTCTATATGATGTCTCATCAATAATATCAACACCATCATCTCTACATAATACAACTCCATGAGCAATTAGAGTGGAAAGAGGTTTACAATCAGCCATATCAAATTTCTTCAGCATATCCTTTGCATACTTTGTTTAACAAACAAAAATTTCATTTTCACGTTGATAAACTTCCATTCCCAAAAAATACTCCATGAGACCCAAATATTTCATTTCAAATTCATTCATCATAGCAACTTTGAATTCCTCTTTCATCTTAGAAAAACTACACATATATAAAAAATCATCAACATACAAACTCACAATGATAATATCATTACCTTCTTTCTTGTAATAAAGGGTAGGTTCACTCTTACTTCTTTAAAAGTCATTCTGATGAAAATATCCATCAATCCTTGCATACCATGCACGTGGTGCTTGCTTGAGGCCATACAAAGCCTTCTTTAACTTATAAACATGATCTTCTTTGCCTTTAACTTCAAAACCTTGTGGCTATCCCACATATACTTCCTCTTCTAAGTACCCATTTAGAAAGGCACTTTTCACATCCATGTGATGAATAGTCCATTTCTTTTGAGCTGCAAGTGAAATAAGCATTCTAATAGTCTCTTGTCTTGCTACTGGTGCAAAATTTTTTTCATAATCAATACCATACCTTTGAGTGCAACCTTTAGCAACCAATCTTGCCTTGTATCTTTCCACACTCCCATCACTGTTATACTTGACCTTGTATACCCATTTCATGCCAATCTTCTTCTTCTCATGTGGAAGCTCTACAAGCTCCCATGTCTCATTCCTATCAATGGAATCCATCTCTTCATTCATTGCTTGCATCCAAACCTCATTAGTACATGCATCTTCAAAACATGATGGCTCAAAATCAGCTTTAGCAAGTAATGCAAAATTTACTATCTCACCTATTGGATCTTCTTCATGTTCTTGATTTTGACTTCTCTGATAAATGTCACTTAATCTTCTTACCTTTCTTGTAGAACTTGGACTTGAGGATGGACTTCCACTTGGAATTGATGAGGGGCTACTTGATGGACTTGGAGATCCTATAATATATTCATTAGTTAGCTACTCATTATTATTATCAGCAATAATATCATCATCCAAAACTGATTTTTGCTTTTCAACATGGCCTTTTTGATGACCATAAACTCCCCCTTCATCAAAAATCACATCTCTTGAGACAAGAATCTTATTAGTAACAAGATTATACAATCTATAAGCTTTTCTCTCCTCACTATAACCCACAAAAATGCATGATTCACTTTTAGCATCTAAATTTTATCTATTTTGATCAGGTATACGAACATAAGCCAAGCAACCAAAAACTTTAAAATGATTTACATTAGGCCTTTTCTCATACCATGCTTCATAGGGAGTCATCTTGTCTAGGGCACTTGTAGGACTCCTATTGAGAATATAGACTGTTGTAGCAACTGAATTATCCCAATAAGTATTGTTCAAACCCTTGGTTTGTAACATGCTCCTTGCCATTTCTACCATAGTATGATTCTTTCTTTCAGCCACTCCATTTTGTTGAGGTGTGTAAGCAGTTGTGAGTTGTCTCTTGATCCCATTCATTTGACAAAAATTATGAAAATCTTTGGAGCAATACTCTCCTCCACAAGCTGTTCTCAAACATTTGATTGTATTTCCTTTCTTATTCTCTACATGGGCTTTAAACCTCTTGAATGTATCAAGGGTTTCATCCTTAGTCTTCAAAAAATAAACCCAACACATGCATGAGAAATCATCAATAAAAGTAATAAAATATGATGACTTACCCAAACTTTTTGTTTGCATAGGACCACAAATATCAGAATGAATAAGCTGAAGTGGGTGATGAGCCCTCCATGCATTTCCTTTTGGAAATGATTCTCTTGCATTCTTCCATTTTGCACATCCTTCACAAATTTTTTTGTGCTCTTCAACCTTAGGCAATCCAAGAACCAATGCATTTAGAATCTTCAAACTATGAAAATTCAAATGACCATACCTGAGATGTCACAACCAACTTTTATCCTCATAAGCCATATTCACAAGCTGATTGTCATTTTCACCAAACTTCAAGGGAAACATCCTATTCTTTGTCATAGGAACAACTGTAATCACTTTATTGCCCTGATTCTTATCATAGATAGTACATTTCATATTTTCAAATACAACTCTATAATTATTCTCACATAGCTTCCCAACACTTAATAAATTATGCTTCAATTTTGGAGTATAATAGATATCTTGAACACTTTTCATACCTTATTTTCTTTGAACTTCCATGGCTCCTTTGGCTGCAACCTCCACCATATTATTATTACCAAGAGTAATATTGGATCTATACCCATGATCAAGATTTGAAAAAATATCCTTGTTACTAGACATATGGTTAGAGCACCCAGAATCTAAATACCAAACATCACTCATATTATTTTCAGCTTTTCCATAACACAAGAATAAATTACTAGAGGAAGGATCCTCATCTTGTTGAGCATAATTTGCATTATTGTTACTTTATTTCAGCCTACACTATTTCTCATAGTGTCCATACCAATTGCAATGGTAACATTGAATGTTTCTTTTCTCAAATCTACCTTGGCCTCTTCCTCCTTGAGCACCTCCTCTTCCTCTAGTTCCTCTTGAAAAGTTTGGATTTTGACCCCTTCCTGAACCTCTATGGTTTTTATTGTTGCTTCTAGCACCATCATTCTTTGAAATTTGTAATTGGGAAGCAAAAGCCTTCTCACTAATGCTAGTAGAAGTGCCCCTTATTCTATCCTCATGTGATATAAGAGATCCAACTAGCTCATCAAACTCCAAGGTGGCTAAATTTTTACTCTCTTCAATAATAATTGCTACAGTATTCCATTTTGGGGTTAGAGATCTCAATACCTTCTGTATCACATGCTCTTGGCTCATAGGTTCACCCAAAGTGGCCATTTTATGAACCACATCCTTGACTCTTACACAAAAATCTCCCACATTCTCACTTTCCTTCATCTTCAAATTCTCATATTCTTTCTTCAAGGCTTGTAGTTTCACAACCTTGATCTAGTCATTGCCATGGTAAGCATCTTTTAGAGTCTTCCAGGCCTCCTTTGCTATCTGTGGATTAGCAATTTTGGGAAACAAGCTCTCCTCAAGAGCCATTTGAATGTGAAATAGAGCCATTGCATTCTTCTTCTCAGCTTCCTTCTTCAATCTCCTCTCATTAGCTGTGAGATCTTCCCAATTCTTAAGTTCTTCATATCCTGATTCAATGATCTCCCAAAAATCTTTGCCTATCAAAAAAGTCTTCATCTTGATTGACCAATATTGATAATCAACTCCATTAAATTCTGGAATTTGCAAATTATTTGCCATGCTGAAAGCTTCACAATCCTAAAGCTCTGATACCAAATGAAGATTTTACAAAAGAATAAAATTCTGAAAAATAACTTTTATTGCAGCTCTATGTGTAAAAAATATTACAAATGACTGAATATAAAGAACTCATAGCCATAGGAAAAACAGGAAAGAAAACTAGATACACATGTATCTAGACAGTTTTATTTGCAAGGAATAAAACTAAAAAAACAAAAAAAACTAAATTCTAAATATAAATATGAAAATCTTTTTACATTCCTTATTTCCATAAAAACAATAAAACTAATTAAAAAACTCTCCAAAAATGCTTTTCCAGCATCACTTATCCACAAATTCTAGGGTCTCCCAACTTTGACACATTATTGTTATAATTTGGAAAAATATTAATATTACTTAAAAAAATATGAAGAGCTCATTCATCTTTATAATTGACAATAGGTTAAATGAGAATAATGTTAAGTTCTCACAATTTTCTGTGAAGTCCAAAAGTAATTACTAGCATTGGTAAACAACCACCATTCGGGTAGCCGAATCAAATAACTTTTTTTGTGATGGATTTTAACTTATGGTTGCCAAAGTGATTATTTTTTATCATATGAATTCAAACTTATTGAAAAATTATTTGATGTGAAATGAATTTTATTTGTTTATCAGCTCCACTTATGGTCTTCTCACCAACATGCAAGTGTTATATTTTTGGATTATTGAATTTATTGTGAAATTCATTAATCAAACATAAGTAGTAATTGAGAAATTCATTTGCTAAGAGTGAAATTTACTGATATCAAAATGTTATCTTATTTACAAGATGATGTCGAAGCTAGGGTGATGTGGAAGCTGAGGTATTGAAGAAAGTTATATTTTTGGCAATATGGAAGAGGAACTTTTGAAATCAATCTTTGGATCCATTAGCGAGAAGGAAAGACCAATCATATTGTTAAAAGATTGTAACTTTTGTCAAAGTGCAGTTTGAACCATAGAAGAAAATTGGTGATGAAGTGTTTAGTGAGAAGGATTGGCTAGATTGGAGAAGAAAGCCCTCTGTTACAAGATTGCAGTTTGAATTGAAAGGTGAAGTTTAGGGTGATATAATTTTCCTCTAAAAGTGAAATAGATTGAACTAGTGGAAGTTGTTGATAGTTTATTTCAAGATATTTGATAGGAAACAACACATATTCTAAAACAACAATCATTTATCCTTCACCCTCACCTTTTAGCCTATAAGGAGTGGACCAAAAGTATATATTACTCTTCTCTGTACCATATGTAAATACTTGAACCTCTTTTGCAACTTGAGATTAAGAGGACTTTTGACATATAGTTTGTGTATGAATTGAAATTTTTATTATTTCTTCAAGTACTTCCTAAATAAGCTATTATTCTTTAGCGGTAATCCAAATTGCTTCCATTTAGAGCAACATGTTTTTTCTTGAATGTTTTATCTTATAAATGAAATAATTAATAGTTTTAAATCCCATCAGAAAATCATTACAATAATGTTCATTTTATTCAAATAAATAATTTTAACCTCTAATCTTTCACAATCTTAGACATCTCGTAATGAACCTACATTTGACAACTAATTCTTACTAATATATTCAATCTTAAGTGTACCCAATACACCAAAATCATGTCAAATTGTTCTAAAAATAATGATGCAAGTTAGCTTGATTGACTGAAGTTAAGTACGATAATTGGTGCAATGACATGTTGCATACCTGATATACACAGAAATATATATTAAGATAATTGGTAGTCATCCTTAAATATCACACACTAAGGAAGAAATCAAGCTCCAAATCTTCCAAATGAGAAGGTGCAAATGAGTTCCAATACCCTCTCCAGGCCCTTTGATAGACCTCTTTCTTCTTAGATGGATGTGCCAACCTTTTGTTTTATATTGGTCACAGTTATTTTTCCACTTCAGGCTTCATAACTAAATGGCATTTGACCTCCAATTTTTTATATGTTCATTGTTTTGGATATGTCTCATCATTGTCGCCATATTGACCTATCATTTGCATTATGTGGTCAATTTCTCAAGGGGGAACCTTTGTATTATCCTTGTACCTTGTCATTGTTGGAGCAATTTTTATGAGATTTTTCTCAAATTTTCTTGGAAACAACACTCATAATCATATTGTCTCAAAGAGGGGCAAAATGTAGATGCTTAAAAATGGTTCACACTTGCATGCCTATGTGTTAATATTTTTATGTTGTGGTTGAAACATCGTAATTGCATTTTAACTATTCTTCTATGACTTGCATATGGTTTTCGTCATACGTTGGCATTGCATCTTTCATAATTAATTAAACATTGAAAATTGTTCAATTAATTATTAACATTTTTTCGTAATATTCTCAATTTCGGCCAATTTGATGATGTTCTAAATCATTATTAAAACCTATCAATTCTCTTTGGAATCATTTTGATCATTTTCAGAGTCAATTTGAACCCTTTCAAAACCTTTCAAATTGACTCGAATCCTTCCTAAACCCATTAGATCTTTCCTAAACCATTTCAAACCATGTCTAAGGCTTTCAAAATCAAGCAATGTCTATTTCAAACCTTTCAAAATGCTTTCAAAACCATTTCAATATTTCCTAAATAAATCCTAAATCATGTTAGGATGTTCTTTATCAATCCAAGGCATTTTCAAAGTTCATCAATTTCATTTCAAATCAACCTTGTCAATCCAAGGCATTGTCACAGTTCATCAATGCCTCATCAATTTCAAATCAATTCAAACAAAGGCATTGTCAAAGATATCGATGTTGTTTCAAAACCATTCCTAAACCATTCCAATATTATCAAAATCAAATCAATTACATGTTGATCCCATCAATTCAGCCTATGATTAGCTAATTTATCCTTTTTGGGTAACTAACCCATATTTTACCTTATGTCCTATTCAATTAAATAAATTAACTTTAGTTATTCCCTCTTTCCTATGTTCTCACAATTAATTGATTTATATTAATTAATTGGCTAACTTTATGAATTTTGGAATTTTCTAAATTCCTAATTCCTAATTTGCTAATTATGACTGGAGTTAAAATTAAAATTTAAAATATCTACTCATCCCTATTTTCTAGCCTCCACTTTCCCAAATCCACTTATTATGTTGTCATAGTCTATAACAACTTTCTTCTTCCATGTGTCATAATTTGTCATAGTTTTATGATAAATTTCCTTTTCTTTTTCTCTTCAAATTTCCAAATTGGATCTCTTACAAGTTGTCATAATGCACGTCATAATATGAAACTTTTCCAAATTCACTCCTCAATTATGACAATTTTCTAATTGTGCATCCAATTGCTAACTTTTTCATTTGGGCTCTCATCTCCACATATTGATTTGATCACACATACAAATATGCGATTTTCCTCACGTGCTTCAAATATGCAATTGGATTTCTTCTTAGTTGACACATACCATGTATTATTTATAAAACCTGTAATATTCCCTGATGCTTTTGGTCATCTGTTAACATATATAGCTACTTTCTTACTTTGTTCACTAACTTTTTATTGTATATAAATTGTCGCAAGTGCATACCTACACATACTTTTTTTATATTTAACAATCTGCATCCAACTACTATAATCATAACAAGGTCCAACATACTCCATCAATTTGACAACTTTATTGTAATATAACTTTATGCCATCCATGGAAAATAGGCCCAAACCATGTAATGAAGATGGTGCTATGCGATATATCCTCTCTCTAACACAAAAATCAGTGTCTATTGAAGGAAGTTCATTGGGGACCCATTGTTTCTGTAGATGTTTGTACCTAAAGGATGCCTTAGAGTCACCTTTTCTCTCATCATCATAAGAAAATGACCCCCCTTGAGCAAGGAAAAATTTCATGTGTTTATTGAATTTCTTTCTGATCTTTTGACCTCGAGTTGATCTCCTTGATTTAGACATACTAAATATCTCACTTTCTTCTTCCATTCCTACATTTTCCTCGCTCAAGGAAGACAAATCTGACAAATACCTATTCGCGGGTATCTACACTTCATGAAATGAGAGAGATAGGTGGAAATGAGAGAGATATTTTACAAATGGTAAAAGACATTAATCTCTGGGTGGTCCCACAATAGTGAGTCCCACTTTTTGGCCAACTTTGACATAGAGATCAACATTCTGAGAAAAAACTTCACTTTCGAACACCTATTGCCACAAAAATATTAGCAATTTGAAGATGATGTAAAGTAGAGTCTTTTAGAATTTTCTTTCTAGTTTCTAAATATATTTAAAAAAAAAAATCATTGAAATTCATTTTTCCTTCTCCTTCGAAAAGTGGTTTGCGTGAAAAAACTATGTTTTTAAGGAGTTACTTGTTGGCATTAAGCAGGATTGCCACTAGTGACAACACTTATTTGCATCCTCAGTGCAAACCAAGTAGAACAGTGCAAACTGAGCAGAACAGTGCAAACCGAGCAGAATAGTGCAAACCGAGCAGGATAGTTCAAACCGAGCAGGACAGTGCAAACCGAGCAGGACAGTGCAAACCGAGCAGGATAGTGTAAACCGAGTGACATTATGTCTACCGAGTCACAAGTATTTACCGAGTTTGAAACTTACCGAGTGGTTAGTATGAACCGAGCCTTCACTTCTACTGAGTGCATGACGATGCCGAGTAATGCAGTGGACACCGAGTATCAGAAAGTCACCGAGTTAGTTTGCAAGAACCGTGTAACCATACTTGGGCCGACTTACTAGCACTTATGTTTATTTGTTAAGCCGACTTTGTAATTGTAATTAATTGTTTAGACTTGTATATAAACAATGTTGTACAAATACCAAGTAGTATGAATGTGGAATAAAAAGGAGAGATAAAAGGCAGAAACTAGTGAATTACAAAGGGCTACTATACATAAGGAGTAGCAAAGACAAATTCATCACAGAAAGTGATCAGTACATGAGCGATCAGCGAATCTCATTCAACAATCCAGTTGCAAAGTAAGAGATCTACTGTTTCATCCTAACAGGTGAATCAGCTTGAAATCCTCTAACCAGGTAGACTTAACAGTCTTTGTAAAATCTCTTAACCGAGTGCATACTTCATTGTATGTTTGTAAAACCTCTAACAAGGTGGACCTAGCAGTCCTTATTGCTCCTAGCAGGACAGATCATCAGAAGTTATCAATGTAAGCCTTAACCGGCCAACTTTATACTGCAGTATTAAAGCTTTGTGGGTTTCATCCCCACCCCAATTTTACTTTCTTTTGAAAGGTTTCTGGGTAACCAAATCTATGTGTCATTGTTGTGAATGCTTTTATGTTTCATGCTTTCTATATGCAAAAGGATAAAGTGAACTATATGTTAATACATCTGATATTAAAAAAAATAAATTTGAAGTTACTGATTCACCCCTCCCCTCTCAGTAACTTGGTTAATTCTTGAATATTTCCAACAATTGGTATCAGAGCTGTATTGGTTCTCAAGATAAAGCTTAACTAGCTTGAGAAAAGATCTAGGACAATGGAGGTATTCAAACTGAACAAGGTGATTGAAAATGAAAAGCTAGATCTGGAAATGGCCATAGCTAAACTTAAAGAAGCAAAAGAACATCTTTCCCAATCCCTAAGAAGAAGGAAGGAACTTGCAAATCAGATGAATGATCATAATTACATTGAAGAAAAGATTGAAGATCTTTTTCCCTCAAATAGCTCAGATGAAGCAAACAATGCTGTCAAAGAACTCCTAGAAAAGAATGGGTCTCTGCAGGAAGAAGTGAGAAAATTAAAAAGAGAACAAGAACTACACTCAACAAGATTTTGTGAGATCTTAGAACAAAGAAACAAGTTGAAAGATGAATTAGATGGAAGGAACAATGAAGTCCAAAATAAAACCCTTCAGCTAGAAAACCTAATTGATCAGATCTCCCATACAAATGAGGAAATTCTGACTCTAAGATCAAAAATAGAAAGCACAAGAGAAGAACTAAGATCTGAAAAGAAAATCAATCTAAGATTGGTGGATGACCTAAACACCGAAAAACAAATCAATGAAAGAATGCTGAAGAGCCAAGAAGACTTAAATCAGCTACATGATCAAAATCTTCATAGGCAAAAAGGAAAAGCAGGACTTGGATACAAAGGAGAAGGTGAATCTTCTAAGCAAGGTACTCAAATGAATCAGAAACCTACTTGTAATCATTGTGGAAAAATAGGACATACTTCAAATAAATGTTGGAGCAATGAAAAAGTAGAATTCAATGGAAAATGCTACAACTGCAATCAGCATGGTCACAAAGCAAATGAATGCAAGGAAAAACCAAGATTCAAAGGTAATTGTCACAAATGCAACAAACAAGGTCACAAGGCATCCGAGTGCAGATCCAAAACATTCAATCCAGCAGAACAAATTATGAAAGCAATGTTTGGATGGGATTACAACACTTGGTGTAGATGTCATTACTGTGGAGAATATGGACACATTGGCATGAACTGCATAAAACATCATCTAATGAAAAGAGATACTACCATAAGATGTTTCAAATGCACTAAACTCGGTCATATAGCCAAAAATTGCATGAATGCTAGTGAAGTTGAAGATGGAAAGAAGAATGAAGCAACTGAGATTAGGAAACAGATGAGACAACAGTGAATTCCTAAATCTACCAAGCAAACCAGTCCAAGTAATGGAATGGGTGGCTCTATCGACTCAAACTAAATTCCCAAGAAAGCACTGGAACTGTATTCTCATAGACAAATTTCAAGCAGTTCCAGAACTGAATTAAAAGAAAGATCTAAATCAGCATACAAGATGCAATAAGATCACAAGAAGGTCGGTATCAGTTTTCACTGAGCAAGGTCGGGAGCTATCTAATATGATTACCGAGCGAGGTCGGAGCAATATGAATTCTCAAGTTCATCGAGTTGCAAAGTCTTTACTGAGCAATTAATTCATAGTGGGTGACAGTTTGTCAGAATTCATACCCTAATTTCTACTAAGCATTAATGACAGAGTTGTAAACAAAAGGCAAGAAATCAAATTCATTCTTCACCGCGAACTTTAGCATTTTGAGAGGAAAAAATTTCCAGAGCAATCAAGCGATTCAAGTACTTTTGCGAAAAGAATTCTCTGTGAGCTACCATGGCATCATCCAGCGCTTCAGCGAAGAAAGGAATAGAAATGATAATCCAAGGGGAATGGAGAGCACCAGATTTCAAACTCGTGCCCGCAATTGCAGCAACCCTAAACCCGAATGGAGCTCAATCTCAGATTCCTCCTAAGGTACTACTTGTTAATGATATTCGCAATCATTTCAATTGTGCAATTCAAGAGATGGGAAACCTAGAGCTAGATATTGTGCGTGAGGAACTGTGTGTGAATGGTGTTCTAAAACCAGAGTACAAACATCTGGAAGACAAGGGATTAGTTCACATTACACATTTACCTTGAAACTTTCAGGAGAAATGGGTTAGATACATTCTTAGCTGTGTACACGAAGGCAATATTTGGCTTGAGCAACCCATAGAGATCACTAAGAAGATGATTCACCAAATCACCGATCTTCCCATGTTAAACAAAGTTAAATCTACCAAAACCCTAGGTTGGCCGGAGCTGGAGAAGAAAACCTTAGCCGAGTGGGATGGTAGAGGCATGAAAGTAAGCAGCATTACTAATGCTGAACTAAAGTTTGGAACACACATCATTGCTCATAAAATATATAGTTCAAGTTGACAGAATAGTGTTCCCTGCGAAGCCATAGACCTAGCATACAAAGTGGTAAAGAATACTTTATCATTTGACCTTGCAGATTTGTTGTTAAAACAGTTTAACAAGAACATGGAAAGCATTCAAACTTCCAAAAACAATCCATGTAAGTTTGGATCTCTACTGGTCTGTTTATTTTTCTATGTTCAGAAATTCTTCCCTTCCAAAGGAAAAGTAGTATGGAGAAAGGATGTGCCAATTCTTTATGAGATAAATGAATATATTTTAGAAATGGGTGAAAATTTTGAGAACATCATGGATAGTTATTTTGAGTCTTTCAAGGAGAAAATGAATGACAGATTCTGGATTCCACAGAAGTTGGTGGAGGATTATAAGGATGATATTTGTTTCATGGTGGACTGTGACAAAGTATACATTCAAGCAGCTAAACCGAGGATTGTACATGTGAAACCTCTTCCTTATGAGGTAAACATTGATGAAACAAAGAATATCATTGAAGCCCTCCTTAATCAGCCTGTTGATCCCAAAGCTCCATATTTTGGGACATATGAAGAAGCAAAAGTGAGAATTGAATTAAGTATAAAGCTTCCACAGGTAGTAAATAAAGGAAAAAAGAGGATAGCCAAAATGCAAATGCTAACCGAGGGCAGAGGAGAAGACATTGAAGAAGAAGAGAAAAAGGATGAGAAAACAGAGGAACCAGAACCTGCAAAGAAGAAAGGAAAGGTATTCATCACCAAGGTACCTAAGCCTCCCACTGCCATATTTACAAGGAGAAGTACAAAGGGTAAGGTAGACAAAAAGGACAAAGATATAATATTCAAAAAGCCTCCTCTAACCCTTCAAGAGAAGATCAAACTTTTGAGAGAAGGATTTGGAGTAAGTAGTATAAAATCTTTAAAATATGAAACAAGATCGGAAACAGAACAAAAGGAGATTGAAGATGCTGTCATTGAAAAGATAGGACAGTGGAAATACTCTCCTGATGAAATAGCCCAACAGATTCCAGGAGCTTTATTAGATCAAATAAAAATGAGATGGGCCAATGCAAGGCAAACTATAAAAGACATATTTGATCAAACCCTGAAACAGTTAATGCCGAGCTTGAAAAATGATGAAATAAAGAAGGCATTGAAGGAGAATTGAAATAAGATGACACTGAAGTTCAATACTTGTTTAATTCTAATTAACAATATTGAATCGGTTGTGAAGAGTGCAAATACCACATGGAAGAACATATACCATCTTCACCAACCGAGTACTGAATCAGTTATAATAAAAGACATTGAAGATGATAGTGATGAACAGGAAGAAGCCATTGAGGTAGATGATACCATGAGGATAGCGGCAGAAGTCATTGCATCACTTCCTACCTCTCCAGCAAAAGTTGCTACATCTAGCCCAGAGACATCTTCAAGCATGGTTGTGACAACTTCAACATTTGTCCAATCACCTATAGCAACAACAAAAGTAACTACCATTTCTTCTATCGAGTTGCAGTCTCCTATTTCATCAAGTTTTCCAGCAGTAAGTATTCCAGTTTTTGATTCTACAAGTGTAAATACTTGAAGTTCTCTAGTAGACAGTATACCATTCTTTATAGCCAATCATACTATGTCTACCATCACTACTACTAAGGCATTAAGTACCATAATAGATAAGCCTAAGGCTCAACCGAGTATAAGATTTTTGGGCAAGAATATAGTAGAGGATATAGACCTAGATGAGGAAATAGAGATTCCAACATTGGATTTTGCAAATCTATCAATGGATCAAATGCAAAATATAGGTGAACTCCTCCAAAGGAAAGCGAAGCAAAAGAAGCTTAAAGAGGAGAGAGACAAGGAATATAAATTCATTAAGGATGCTAAGGACATTTTGTCAGAAGCATTAGGTATTAAAGTAGACTCCTCTCAACATGTTTTGTTACAATTAGCAGAATCGGTAAATAAGTACAATGAGGATTCATCTGGGACAGACAAGTTAGTTGAAAAAGCTGAGAAGAAATTCAACAATAAAGTGCTTGAGCACATTGCTCAGCACATAGCTATTAATCAGGTAGAATTATCTTCAGTTTTGACAAACATTGAATCTTCCTATTCGAATGTTACCTCTCTTTTGGCCAGACTATGCAATGTTGCTGAGTTCACCAAGGATGTCAAGGATAAAATGAATAAAATTGATGAGGATTTGAAGATTAGCATACAGAAGCTACAACTTGAACCAAGTTCAAACTCTCCTCATCACATGAAAATCTCATTCCTATCAAATATGCAGTCAGAACTATTGAAAGAAGACACAAGGATCCGGTCCACACTGCTAGACATTCAGAACATGATCCTTCCCATCATGAATACAATGTATAAGCACATTGAACATTCCAAAACATTAATTCATGACAATCAGTTCTCAATAGCAGATCACATGATTGCACTCTCTGTAGAAGTCCAAATTGCAATCCAAACATGCAAGATTCTGCAAGAAAATTGGCATAGAACTCTGGCACTGATAATGAAGGTACATTCTATTTTTCTATCAAATTTTGGATTCTCCTTGTAAAACACTTGTATATACACCTTTGGCATTATCGTCAAAAAGGGGGAGATATGTATAGAAGAAAAATTTAGTGCATTGAAAGGGGGAGATAATTTATAAAGCCCTATGACAAAGACAAATTTTGAAAAAAAAAAAATCAAAATAAATCTCAACATGGTTCATGTATATAAGTTTTGGGCAATAAGTGTTTTTGTCACTAATGCCAAAGGGGGAGATTGTTGGCATTAAGCAGGATTGCCACTAGTGACAACACTTATTTGCATCCTTAGTGCAAACCGAGCAGAATAGTGCAAACCGAGCAGAACAGTGCAAACCGAGAAGAACAGTGCAAACCAAGCAGGACAGTGCAAACTGAGTAGGACAGTGCAAACCGAGCAGAACAGTGCAAATCGAGCAGGACAGTGCAAACCAAGCAGGACATCGTAAACTGAGTGACATTATGTCTACTGAGTCACAAGTATTTACCAAGTTTGAAACTTACCGAGTGGTTAGTATGAACCGAGCCTTCACTTCTACCGAGTGCATGACGATGCCGAGTAATGCAGTGGACACCGAGTATCAGAAAGTCACCGAGTTAGTTTGCAGGAACCGTGTAACCATACTTGGGCTGACTTAGTAGAAATTATGTTTATTTGTTAAGCCGACTTTGTAATTGTAATTAATTTTTTAGACTTGTATATAAACAATGTTGTACAAATACCAAGTAGTATGAATGTGGAATAAAAAGGAGAGATAAAAGGCAGAAACTAGTGAATTACAAAGGGCTACTATACATAAGGAGCAGCAAAGACAAATTCATCACACAAGGTGATCAGTACATCAGTGATTAGTGAATCTCATTCAGAAATCCAGTTGCAAAGTAAGAGATCTATTGTTTCATCCTAATAGGTGAATCAGCTTGAAATCCTCTAACCAGGTAGACTTAACAGTCTTTGTAAAATCTCTTAACCGAGTGCATACTTCATTGTATGTTTGTAAAACCTCTAACAAGGTGGACCTAGCAATCCTTATTGCTCCTAGCAGGGCAGATCATCAGAAGTTATCAATGTAAGCCTTAACCGACCAACTTTATACTGCAGTATTAAAGCTTTGTGGGTTTCATCCCCACCCCAATTTTACTTTCTTTTGGAAGGTTTTTGGGTAACCAAATCTATGTGTCATTGTTGTGAATGCTTTTATGTTTCATGCTTTCTATATGCAAAAGGATAAAGTGAACTATATGTTAATACATCTGATATTAAAAAAAAAATATTTGAAGTTACTGATTCACCCCTCCCCTCTCAGTAACTTGGTTAATTCTTGAATATTTCCAACATTACTGTCACTTGGATTAGCATAAATTTTTTTTAAAAATAAGATAATGATATAATTCTTTCGAGATTACATTTGGAACTTCAATATCTAAAGGATGCAATTGGTTTTATTCATTTTGGATCAATATTTCATAGTTTATTAAGTTTTAAAGTGATAGTAACTATAATTTAGACATAAGGTCACTTAGATCGCTCTAACTTTATCTATGTATATCGAAATTCATTTTTTTTTTTTTTCATAGAAAGATAACACAAATACACTTTTCCTACATATTTTTTATAATTTTTTTTTAATAATTTACTATTTTTCTCGAAGTCTTGAAGAGACAGGTTGTTAAATGACCAAACAACCTATGTTTAGTTAAAGTAATATTTAAAAGTGATAATGAACTCAATATATATTAAAATTATATTCATTAGAAAGCTTGTTCTGAATAACATTGTTTGACATCATCTGTTTGAAAAAATCATCTTGTTTAATCTTTGTTTTAGGCCTCCAAAGACTATTTTTTTGAAGTTCGGTTATTTTCTGGGGGCAAAATTTCAATTTTGGGGTCTTCGTGTGAAGACCCCCTTCGCACGAAGACACTGTTGGAATTAGGAGAGATAGGGTACTGAGAGGGGAGGGGTGAATCAGTGCCCAAAAAAAATTTTACTTGTAAACCTTTCAGATCTATGACAATAAGTAATGATAACCTTGCAAAATAACTTGTATCTAATTGCATGTATCATTCATCCATTTAACTTGAGAAAGTAAACAACATGAAATTAACAATATATCAATCACATAACACAAGTATTTTGGTAATGCAGAAACCCTTGTTAGAAGGTAAAAACTGTGGTGGGGATGACACCCACAAATTCTTCACTACAACAGATAGAAAAGGTTTGCCTATTAGGGCTACAGGTTTTGATCACTTCTGGTGATCTTACCCTGTTAAGAGTAACATATTAGATCAGCTAGATCTACCTAGTTATATGATTTTAACAACACTAATGAAGTGTGCACTCGGTTAAGAGATTTATATAAGACTGTCAAGTCTACTCTATTAAGAGATTTAGCCAAAAACTCTATTACAATTATTAGAAAGCAATAGGCAATTATCTGCTAATTGACAACTTAATTGTCTGCTACAGATCAATAAGTACTAAATATATTTCACCTTTACTGTGATGAATCTCTTCTTTGAACTACTTGGTTAGCCTACTCTAATTCTACTTAATCTGATCTCCTCTGTATATTGTTCTACTCTGTCAACTGATAGTCTTGAAGTGAGGAAAATGCCTCAAGTTCTCCTTAATTCATTCATGAGTTCACACCACAAATGATGCAAACATACATTTATATAGAATACTACTTTTGCCGCTTTAACAAAATTAGGTTACAAATCTTAGACAAAACCCTAAGATCTATGGTGTACAAAAATGACCTAGATCAAACTATTACATAATATATACATTGCATTTAATGAATATCATGACAATAAATATTCCTCAATCTTGGTAAAATGTTTTCTGATCTGTTGTAACCATTTGCATAGAAGAATGTGCCATTCCTGATTACTATGCCATTTTCTATGAGCATCGGTAAACACTGTATAAATTGCTCAGTGTATACTGGTGCTCGATGTTTACTATCGCTTGTTGTCAGTGTCTACTAATGCTTGGTAAACTGTCTGATGCTCGGTGTATATGCATAACCGGCTAGTCTGCTTTTCTTTTAGTCACCGACTAGCTCAATATAAGTGACCGATCGATATCTTTGATAACCTTTGATACTAATGACAGCCTTTAATGCTCAATAGAGATAACAAAAACTTGGGGGTCTTTGTGCGATGACCCTTCACACGAAGCCTCTCAAGTGAAAATCTCAGCAAAAAGACACCCTGCCAGAATTTTTCCCTGGGTACTTCGTGCAAAGTACATACTTTGAGCGAAGTCGGCGAGTGAAATTATTTTGTAAAATTTTTTTAGAATGGTATAAAACTAAAACATTTTGTTTCTATTTTATATCAAATTGTAATTAATAAATTCACATTTTCTATTATTGAAGGCATTTTTTGTAGCAGGATTGCTATTTCTATTTTTTCAAAGGCATAATTTTGGAGAGGAAAAATATTAGATTAAAATATTTTTTGAAGAAGAAATTTTTTGTTGACGATCTTGTGGAAGACATTTTTTGGAGCTCGAAGAAATGGGGAACAAGAAGGGAAGATAAAGTAAATCTTCTAGAAAAAGGTCACCCAGTATTGAATAAAGAAATCATGAAGCTGGATTGATAGATTATCATCAAACTAAAGAAGATGAAAGACAAGTTGAAGTAGGAGGGTCAAGTCAAGTCAAAGAATTGCACATTGAAGAAGGGTCGGGATTACTCCCTATTGGGAGTTCCCTTTGATCTTTAGCTTGTAGATTTATACTTTGATGGATAAATTTAATATAGCTTTAACTCTATCACCACTCCAAAGTCTATAAGGAAGAGGGCCAATTAACAAGGATCAACAATGAGATCCTCCTACACTTTGAGCCTTAATGCTTAGGCGAGTGTACCCTTGATTCACTTCTTCAAAGAAATCACAAAATATTATAGAACTATACCCTTTACAAACTGATTGAAAGATTTTATCATTTGAATGTGTGTGTGTGGTTGATGACAATGAAATGCCTCCAGAGGATGGACCAGTGCCTTAACCTAGGGAAAAGAGTCACCCAATTACATACATCAACTGAAGATCTTAAATCAAACACTCTTGGGCTCAGGATAAGTGCTTTGCCTATTACCCCTCTCCCTCAAACACAAGGACATCAGATTCTTATTTGGTTGTAAACTCACTAAACTCACCTAAAAGACTTTAATCCCAACTTTGTTAGGAACTCAGAGATGACTTCACAATACTCTTTGTTTACCATATGTTAATACACTTTGTGACACTAACATATATGAGCTCAAAATTGAAATAAGAAGACATACACAAATGCAAGATTGGAACTCAATAGCATTCTCATTAACATATTCAGGATCAATATACAATCAGAGCAACACAAAGATAGGAAAAAGACCCAAAATCTAGCTCCTCTTTCAGTATAATACCATCAACAACTAGGGACCAAAAAGAAAGTTTTGGAACCCCCACTAAGTCAAAAATCCTGCAATATATACCCCCTAGTCATCTTGGAAGCCCAAAAGAGGCTGCAACAAGCTACAGATGAATAGGGTTAGGGTTTCACCCACTAAACCAATCTGAAATGGTCACAAATTTATTACAGGGGAAGAAACCTAGGCAACCAGGAGAAAATAGATCCCAAAGTGATCCTCAATCATGATAATTTCATTGAGAAGGTACTGAGAACCACAAAAATGCCCAACATGTCAACCTTTTCGGCCACCTACAACATGCCTCGAGCACAAAAAACACAGTACAAACCCCTAAAAATGATCATGGCACACCCTGGACCACACTACAATGACAAACAAATCATCTCTTACCAGCTCCAGTTGCTTCTGCATTCAATTTTAGTCCTTCTAGTCGCAGGAAAGCCTCAGAAATTTGAATTTGAAATCAAACGGTCATTTCCATGGCGCCAGCCGCAAATCGACAGTCAACATTTGAATCTAGATCAACTTTAAGTTGTGACCATCAGATCTTTCCTTTTCGCGGTCTTTATGATTTATCACTTAGTAGGACCTTGGCCAAACTTAGCGAATTGGCAACTGAAGGATACCTCCAAGTCGTAGAATACTTTACGTCTCTGCCAGATAGTTTAGCGATTATGCGAACACTTGTTCACTGAACTGCCAGCTTCTTTAGAACACCATTATTTTAATGTGCAAATGAGTGAACCCTTGAAAATTTTTCAGAACTACCAAACACTTTGTCCAAACCGCCAAAAGACTAAGGGAATTCATCAGGCTTGCACCAAGAAGATCGACGGTTGTCCCAAGTTTGCATAGCCTTCCAAGATTCCTCCAGATCATAAGACAATCATCAAATTGAGAATCTTACCCTACCCTGACAACCCTCTGACATTGAAAGAGATCAACGGTTGTCTTAAGTTTGCATGTGTCAGAAAAAACCCATCAGATTACACACCGACGGTCGATGCTCTATCACTATCAGAACTGACTAAAATTTGGAAATCCTCAGCCCCACCAACAACATGCCCAGTCACTCTACATGGACCAATCAAATACCACCAAATTAGCACACTTGGCATGTGGACCCGCAACGCTTTATCCCCTCTGAAAAAGATAGAATCGATTGTTGGCGCATGATCTTAAGCTTCTGACACATCCCATAAGATCATGCACCCGTTGTTGATTTACTGACAATGTCAAGACCCTCTGACGCATCCAAAAACTAGGTCCCACTAACAACTGCCAACGTGTTAATACATGGACCCACTACCAACCTTTACGTTAGATTACAAATCGACGAGTGTCATTTGATCGTGAAGGGGAAGAATATTCCTTGAGATCATGTGACAACCACTGGATCTTCAAGCGACTAACAACCTGACCCCACCCTGCCAAATCATCTATTCTTTTGGCCAATAAGATGTTGCCACTTGTGCTTATGTGGCAGTGGTCCTACCTGCAAAGAAAGGCTACGTTATGGAAATGGATCAACGACCATCGCAAAAGCACAAGCCTTTGACAAATCTCATGAGAATAAGCACCCACCGTTAGATCAAGATGGTGTCAGAGCTAGGCCCAGGAAAGAATGAAGGCTGAAACATACGAAATATTAATCGCATGACTTAGGAAAATTTAATTTCGTTGGGGGTTAGAGACTTAGGAAATATTAAAAGGGGCTCGAAAAACATTAGTCGTAAGATCGCATAACACAAAAAGGGTTCACGCGATCATGTGACAAAGGGGGTTAACCATTTAGCACATGCATTTTAAAGGTTTTCAGTGACCCAAAAAGTAATGACAAATTAGAATAGGGCCAGGGCTTTTCTACACCAACGGCTAGTTTTTCAAAAATTTGAACTAAGAGTTTATGCCAGAGACCTAAAGACAACTGCAAAGACCAAAAGAAAAGGGCTAGAGCCATGAATTTTTTTCAAGGTGCTAACACTCCCTATGGAAGCTCAAACAATTGATGTTGTAGAAGGGTCAAGATCACGTTCTCCTACTGGTATAGATGAACTTTTAAATTTAGCTAAAACTGTAAAGAGAAATATTAATTATAGAAACTTAGATCATTTACTTACAATGGATGTGGAGAATTTGAGATCACTTGCTAATGTTCAACCCTTAAGTCTTGCTAAGAAGAGATCAATGAATATGATAGCAAGAGAAATATTGGTTAAATTTGATAATTTTGAAACACTTGAACAAGCTCAATTGCTTTCACTTGTACTTATAAAGAAAAAGTTGGAAGGGCATTAAAATTATTGGGTATAGACACATCATCAAAGAAGAGAAAAGTTGTTGACATGCAAACTGATATGATTGAAAATCTTAAGAAAGGTTTGAACCAGCTAGGGAAGCAATCTCGAACTATAGATAATACCATTACAAGAAAATTTATATTAACATCCATTGTAGGTATCACTATGGGATGAAAAAGACAGATATCTTCAGTTTCATCTCATTTTGGTTTTAATAGGAAAATAATATCACGATATGTTAATAGGAGAATACTTTTGGATGATAGTGTTAGAAAGTAAAGTCCACCAAGATAACTAAGAGGGGGGGCGGGTGGGGTAAATCAGTTATCAGATAATTATAACCTTTAACAACTTCAACAACATTTAACCATATAAGCAATGTAATTAGCAACCATAGGAAGATATTCATACACAATGACACAAGATATGTTGAATAGGGAACCTTTTGATCAAAGAGTAAACCCCAGTGGGAATGATGCCCACAAAAGATGCACTAATATGAATATTCTTGGTGAAATGATAGACTCTATTAGGAGTCTTATGAAATATATTTAGTACATATGAGTCCCTGTTAGGAGACTTTGAATCCCTACTAAAATATTCTAACCCTATTAGGAGTTATGGAAGACAGAAGGACCCACTGCCCAAATAGCTTCAAAGGCAATATCAGTGAACACACTATCCAAATAATCTCTAGATTATTCAATAGAATAATATCAAACTATTATTGATCTCAACAATATATTACCTCTTCTCTAACTGTGCCAAACTGCACTCACTACTACACCAGATCTCAGATTCAGATCTCTGTACCTCGCATACCTTCTTTCCACAAATTCACTTTCATAATTTCATTCACTCTTACATTACACACATCATTCATACAATAAGGAAAACATTCCTTCCTTTATACCACACTCAATTAATTACAAATGAGTCAGCATCCAAATTACAAAATAAAAGTTTCCACATGTTACATCAAAATTACACAAAACCGTCGGCTTCCAAATAGAATAACTCTTCACTCATGTGACCTCAAAGTTTGCATTTTCATCCATGTCACTATCAATATGTGTTCAACTTCTCTCTAACTGCGCAAAACCAAATTCCATCCCAATTAGGAGATATCATCCGATTTCCACAAACTGCTACTTAGGAACACTGCCTAAATACTACTTCCACTGAAATGCTCATAACTTCCATGAATAAAAGAATTTATATCTGTTCTCTTAACCATGAACATATAACATACCACAAAGTAAATCATGAACATTTCATAGCTTGATCTCCAATATCCCACATGCACTAATCCAAATACTATTTGCTCCTCTATAAATCTCAGTAGATCACTGCGTTGACATCAATGACACTCACAGTCATGAATGCAACAACAATTGCTATAGAATGGCTGCTAATACTCCCATAGGACATATTCAACATTCATTCCTAGCAATCTCCCCCATTGGCATTGATGGCAACATAGATGAAAAACATCCAATGTTCCATAAATCAAACACTGCAACACTGCTACTCTGAAAAATACTTCAAGTCCTCTTCATCAATCAAATCTTCTTTGTTTTCCTATTCAGTTCTCTCCAATAGATGGTACAAATGGTTTTTCATGTACACTTCTCCCCCATTGACATCAATAAAAGAAATTTCATCATTATGTCAACAACTAATCTAATGTCAAAAGACACTATTCAAAAAAATACATTCTCTAGAGTCCTCATGACTCAGCTCAGATACACATACTCCCCCATAGAGGAAGTACCAAAATCTAGTCTAGAAGAAAGATAAGGCTCATATACCACTGGACAGATGCAACAATCTGCATCACTTCTCAAAAGTAGGTTGGGGCATAACCCCAAGCATACCTCTCAGATACTCAAATGTATCCTTAGGCAAAGGTTTTGTAAATATGTTTGCAATCTACTCCTTTGTGCTTATGTATTCAAGTCTAACTTCTTTCTCAACAACTTTCTCTCTTACTACATGATACTTAATCTCTATATGCTTTTGTCTTAGAATGTAATTCAGGGTTCTTAGACATACTAACTATGCTGGTGTTATCACAATGTATAACAATAGGCTCAACAAATTTTATTCCAATATCCTTTAGTATCTACTTCATCCAAATTATCTAGTTACAATTATTTGCTGCTGCTACATATTCTGCTTCTGCCGTGCTCTGTGAAATACAATTTTGCTTCTTACTTAACCAAGAAACCAATCTTCCTCCAAGGAAAAATGCTCCATCACTAGTGCTCTTTTTATCATCAATATTGCCTCCCCAATTAGCATCTGTATATGCACATAGGGTAAAATCATTAGATTTTTCATACCACAATCCATAGTCCATTGTGCCTCTTAAATATCTCAGTATCCTCTTTACTACTGCATAATGTGATTCTCTAGGTTTAGCTTGAAATCTTGATGCAATTCGAACTGAATGTGCTATATCAGGTCTTGTATGTGTGAAGTACTACAATCCTCTAATCATAGATCTACACTTCTTATGTTCAACTATAGGAGTTTCATCTGTGCTAGATAACTTATGTCCAATTACCATAGGTGTTCCAACTGGTTTACAATTCTCCATTTAAAATCTCTTTAAAAAATCATTCAAGTACTTTGTTTGACTTACAAAGATACCATCACTATTCTGTGTTATTTGTAATCCCAAAAAATATTTCATTTCACCAATCATACTCATTTCAAATTCAGTCTTCATTTCATCTACAAATTTGTCACTAGCTTCATCTTCTCCTCCAAAAATAATGTCATCAACAAAAATAACTACAACCAACAAACCATTTTCAATTTCTTTTGTGTATAGGTTGTTATTAGTTGTGCCTTTTGTAAATCCTAATTTTATCAAATACTTGTCCAATCTTGCATACCAAGTTCTAGGTGCTTGCTTTAGTCCATTTAAAGCTTTCTTTACTTTACATACCATGTATCCTTCTTGAGTTCAAGGAAAACCTTTAGGTTGCTCAATGTAGACTTCTTCCAACTCTCCATTCAGAAATGCTGACTTCACATCCATCTTATATACTTTGAATTTCTTAAAAGTTGCATAGGCCAAAACCATTTTTACTACTTCAATTCATGCTACTGATGAAAAAGTTTCTTCATAGTCAATTCCTTCTTGATGTGAGTATCCTTTACATACCAATCTTGATTTGTTCCTTACTACTTCTCCTTGTTCATTCATCTTGTTCTTGAATACCCATTTAGTTCCAATAACATTCTTATCTTGAGGTCTAGGGACCAATTCCCATGTCTTGTTCTTTTCAATCTGATCTAGTTCTTCTTTCATAGCTTTAATCCAATGTTCATCTTCACAAGCTTCACTAGTAGATTTAGGTTCAATTTGAGAAATCAAACATAACTATTCTTGTACCTTATTTCGAGTTAGAACTCCTCTGTCTATGCTTCCAATAATCTAATCAACATGATGATTCCTTGATAAATTCTTGTTAGGTGTCACTGTCTTAGATCTCACTTTAGGTGTCGGTTCTTCAATGATCTCACTGTGGCTTTCATTCAAAAAATCACTGTCAAATTTGTAGAATAATTTAGTAGTCTCAATGTTAGGTCTAGGATGAGTTCCTTCATCTAATTCATAATCAAGCATTCTTTCCTAAATTTTGAACTTTTCATCAACTTTAACATTTGCGCTCTCAACAATAGTCTTAGTTCTCTCATTGTAACATCTATAGGCTTTTCTCTTCAAAGAATATCCAAGAAATATACCTTCATCACTTCTAGGATCAAACTTTCCAATATCATCATCTCTCTTTATATAACATTTTCTTCCAAAAATTCTAAAATAATTAACTGAGGGTGCATGTCCAAACCATAATTCATAGGGTGTCTTATTTGTGTCTACTCTGATTTGTACTCTATTCATTGTATACACTGTTGTGTTCACTACTTCTCTCCAGAATATCTTCATCAAGTCATTCTCAAATAACATAGCTCTTGCTACTTTAGTCACTGATATGTTCCTCCTTTCTACAATAACATTTTGTTCAGGTGTTCTAGGGGCTAAAAACTGTCTCTTAATGTCATTCACTTTACAAAAGGTGTTAACCTCTCTAGAAATAAATTCTCCACCTCTATCAGATCTCAAACATTTAATCTTCATTCTAGATTCATTCTCAACTTTATTCTTAATGATCTTAAACTTATCAAATGCTTCAGACTTTTCTTTAAGATATGCAATCCACATCATTCTTGTAAAATCATCAATAAGAATCATAAAATACCTTTCTCCATAGAATCCTCTAGTCCTAGTAGGACCACTCAAGTCTGTATGAACAATCTCCAACTTCTCTGTAGATGTAAACTTATTACTAGGAAATGAACTTCTCTTCTATTTAGCCATCACACATTCCTTGCAAATCATGTTAGTAGGCTTCATAATTTTAGGAAAATCTCTTACTGCAAGTGTAGTACTCACTTTCACAATATTATCAAAATTTATATGACAAAATCTTATGTGCCATAACCAACTATCATCAATCTTAGTAATCAAACATGTCATCTCCGTAGGATTCAACTGAAATACATTACCTCTTGTTCTAGATCCAGTACCAATCAAATTTCTATCTTTGTCTTTTATCACACAAGTTTTCTCAGTAAACCAAACTTGATATCCCTTATCAACTAACTATCCAACACTCAAAGGATTATGTTTCAAACCATCCACAAAGTAAACATCATTAGTATTAGTCTTTCCATCAAGAGTAATAGATCCTATACCTTTAATCAAACAAGGTACATTGTTTCCAACTCTAAAAACTCCTCCATCATAATTGTTAAACTTTATGAGCTTTCTCATGTCTCCAGTCATATGATGTGAATAACCACTATCTATAATCCAATTAGATTTTTTTTCAACTTGAGAAACTAGGGATTTTTCTTCCTTAACCTCTATTTCAGGATTTTCTTCTTTAGTTGCTACAAATCCTATGTCATCATTGTTCTTAGTATCACTTTCACTTAAGGTTCTCTCAATACTAGCATCAATTTCTTCATCATTTTCATAATAACATTCCTTAGGTCTTCTAGGCTTAAAATTGTTTCTGTACTTTTTAACTCTCTTAGGACATTTAGATGCAAAATGACCATATTCTTGACATGTCCAACATTTAAAAATTTTCTTACCATCTGGTTCTCTCTTCACAAGCAAGGCAATACCTTCTTCAATCTTCCTATCTTCTTCATTTCTAGATTTGTTTCTGCCAGCATAATCTCCGCTCACACTAATGCTTCTTGAAAAGGTAGGGAAAACACTAAGAGCACTGAATGTTGTCTCCATTCTAGGAAAGTCTCTTGATAACCTTAGATTCATCTTTGCTACTTCCAATCTTCCAAGAAGAGTCTCTCTAGTAAAGTTTGAAGTAAAAGGTATAACTTGTTCAATGATCTATGTTGTCTGCTTAAATGCAGGATTCAATGTCGTCAAAATTTTCCATATCACTTCATTCTCTATCTTTGTTCCTCCACAAGATTGTATACCTACAACAATTTCTGACATTCTACAAATATAGCTTCTAATAGATTCATCTTCCATCATTCTTATATCTTCAAATGCACATATCCAATTATGCAATCTAACTCTCTTTGCATGTTCATCACCTTCAAAAGTAGAGTGCAAAGCTATCCAAATTTCATGAGATGTTTTCAAATATTTTACCCGACTGTACTCATTCTTCGAAAGTGCTGACAAAAGTGCTTCTCTGGCAAGTATGTTACACATGAATAGATCTTTCTGATCATTAGTACATGTTTCAATATTCTCTTCATCAATGATAGTCTTCTCATTCTTAGTAATAAACCAATAACCTGGTCCTAAACATAGTAGGTGTGTCTTCATCTTTTCCTTTTAGTTACCAAAATTCACTCCATCAAACTTAGGGCTTTCTTTCTTGAAATTTTCCATGGATCTCCTTAAGCTATTAAAATTTTCTTTCAAGGACCTGCTACTCTGATACTGATTGTTAGAAAGTAAATTCCACCAAGATAACTGAGAGTGGGGGGGGGGGTGGGGGGGGGCGGGGGGCTGAACTAGTTATCAGATAATTATAACCTTTAACAACTTCAACAACATTTAACCATATAAGCAATGTAATTAGAAACCATAGGAAGATATTTATACACAATGACACAAGATATGTTGACTAGGGAACCTCTTGATCAAAGAGTAAACCCCGGTGGAATGATGTCCACAAAAGATGCACTAATATGAATATTCCTTGTGAAAGGATGGACTCTGTTAGGAGTCTTATGAAATACATTCAGTACATATGATTTCCTATTAGGAGATTTTGAGTCCCTGCTAAAATATTCTAACCCTATTAGGAGTTATGGAAGACAGAAGGACCCACTGCCCAAACAACTTCAAAGGCAAGATCATTGAACACACTGTCCAACTGATCTCTAGATTATTCAATATAATAATATCAAACTATTATTGATCTCAACAATATATTACCTCTTCTCTGACTGTGCCAAACCGCACTCACTGCTACACTAGATCTTAGATTCAGATCTTTGTACCTCGCATACCTTCTTTCCACAAATTCTCTTTCACAATTTCATTCAATCTTAAATTACACACCTTATTCATACAATAAGGAAAAAATTCCTTCCTTTATACCACACTCAAGTAATTACAAATGAGTCAGCATCCAAATTACAAAATAAAAGTTTCCACACGTCACGTCAAAATTACACAAAACTGTCAGCTTCCAAATAGAATTTCTCTTCACTCGTGTGACCTCAAAGTTTGCACTGTCATCCACATCACTATCAATCTATCTTCAAATTATCTCTAACTATGCAAAACCAGATTCCATCCTGATTAGGAGATATCATCTGATTTCCACAAACCGCTACTCAGGAACACTGCCTAAATACTACTTCCACTGAAATGCTCAGAACTTCCATGAATAAAAGAATTTTTGTCTACGCTCTTAACCATGAACATATAACATACCACAAATTAAATTGTCAACATCACATAGCTTGATCTCCAATATCCCACGTGTGCTAATCCAAACACTGTCCGCTCCTCTATAAATCTTAGTAGATGACTGTGTTGACATCAATGACAATCACAGTCATGAATGCAACAACAACTACTATAGAATGGCTGCTAATACTCCCATAGGATATGTTCAACATTCATTCCTAACAGATAGCACCTTGGAAGACAATTGGGCAATCATGTGTAGAGCTCCTCGTTCTGATAGGATTGATGAAGGAATAAAAAATTTCGTCACATCATTTTGGAATGATAATACACGTCCTTCATCAAACACTAGAGATGTTATCAGACATAGAATTTTAGCTAATCAATATGAATATCATACGAAACATTGGTTGGACACAACACAACATGAAATGTATGTGTCATTTTGTAGTTCAAATTCTAATATAAAGATTGGGCAAACATTGTTTGAAAGATTGAAACCATATTATATTAGGACAAACAAAGTGTTTGAAACTTGTTGTTGTCATTATCATATTGAATTTGATCTCCACTATCAGGTTTTTCAAAATTTTGTAGAAGACACTTATGGTTTTGAAAATGCTCCTCCTACTAGATGAAGTGAGTTCATCTCATCCATTTTATGTGACAAAAGAGATGATTTAGCTGGACAAATAAATTGCATAAAAAGAATATGCCAAACATGTGCTGATTTGTCTCTTTTTCCTTTGAAAAATGAAAATATTGATGTAACAAAGATGGTAAATTGCAAGAGTTACAAATATGTAAAGAATGAAATTTTTTTTGGGAAAGAATCCAAAAGGTTAGAATATGTTGAAGAGGAGATAAATGTTGGAGTATTTATGGAAATTTTTTTAAAATAGATTCAACCCTACATTCATCATACTTTTTTTGCAAAGTGGCAAGCACAACAATTCCAAACACTGAGAGACAATTTCCCACTTGGAACTATTGTATTAGTTGTTTATTTTGCAGAAAATTATTCTTTTGTTCATCAAAACAAAATTTAGTCAGAATACTATTTTTTGGAGCAAATTACTATTATGGTACATGTGTGTTATTGACATGCACAATTAGATTTGGATGGTATTCAGAGCACATTTGAAGCACGGGTCATCAAGAAGGATTATCATTTTTATATAAGTGATGATAGAGAGCATGACATTCATTATGTAGACCACTACTTTAAGATGTTTTTTGCAAATTTGAAAGAAAGAGGTATAAAAATTGATAAACGTTATGTTTGGTTAGATGGATGTGCTACACAATTCAAATCATCAAGACCATTTTATGTTCTATGTAGATATCATTGTAATGAAAACATACCACATGTCTGGAGTTTCTTTGAGAGTGGACATGGAAAAGGTGAACATGATGGTGTCAAAGCTTGCATCAAATGTGCTATAAGAAAGTATCAAATGAATTATAAGGGAGTGCATATAAAAAATGCACATGATGTGGTTGAATGGTGCAAGACATATTTCACACCAAATGAGAATGACATGTCATTAGGATTGACTCAGGCGGTGCCATATAGAAAATTTTGGAAGTTAAAAGGTATGAACACATTTTTAAATTATTTGAAAGTGTTTAAAATTTTTATGATATTTTTTATTCAAATTATATTTATATAGAATGTATTATATATGCATTTGTTTAGGTGTGGATAAAATTATGCATGGTTGTAATAGGATAGAAAAGATGCGATCTTTGCATTTAGTTATGAGTACGAATTGTCTCAATTGGATGTTGAACACTAGGGACTACTCCTGCTTTTGTTGTCACTGCATTGCTGACAATTATGAGGAATGTATGAATCAAAGACTGTGGATATGTAAGCACATGGAATCTAGTGCCACTAGTTGTTACTAATACATTTGATAGAGATGAAGATGAAAAATTTGATGATGTCCCTTTGATTTCTACTGATTACGATCATATCTCAGGATTGGTCAAAATTGGTAAGTATATATATTTCACATCATATGGTACATTGAGCTGCATGTATAGATAGATAGATAGATCTATAGATTGAAATAAGTAAATTTTAAGATCTCACACATGTATATATAAATTTATTGTGCAGGAGATGTCTTTGCAGTGATTACTGAGCATGGAAATGTAGGAGTTGGTTATTATCTATACTGCGTTGTACTATAGAGAGGATGAAGTTACTTGAACCTAAAGAAAGTGATGGAATGTTGTTACTCATAAGTTTATATATGGTTTACATCAATATATTGAACTCAATTTGTAAATTTTAAATTTCAACCTTTTAACAAATTTCAAATTGAGTTTGTTTAAATTTATATATTGTTAAAATTTGTGACCTACAGGTTCAGTTGTTTTAGAGGGAACATATTTCAAGAAAATCAAAGTAATTCAACATGGTATTCACTTTGTTGATTATGAACCAGTCAATAAGGTGTTTCAATATAGTCACCTAGTAGTTGCCACATCCATTTGTCTCCATATAGTTAAATCTCAACATGGACATCGTAAGTGGAGACTAGATAGTGAGGATCATGAGAGAATATTACATGTTCTCCATGAAAGGTCTGAATCACTTGAGTTGGTCTAAAAAGTATAATATGTATACTTATTTCTTGTGTTAGGACCTACTTGATATCTCTGGATTAAATTTCATTATACTTGTTTATATATTAAACATATGATGGACTATAATTTGTTGATATATGATGGACCTATTTGACGGTTCAATGGTTTTAATATATAGAATTTTATATGTATACTTTGATTATTCAATGATTTTTATAGATTGCATATTAGTTAAAGATTTTATGTATGCTTTGATTATTCAATGATTTTTATGATACTTTTTATGATGCTTATGATTTCTAGATCCCCTTAAGACCTCCCCTTAAGACACTAAAAAATGATGAAATTAGTTAGATTACTTACGATGTGTGTTAGTTCTAGAATTAGTTACATGTATACTTTGATTATTCAATGATTTTCATACATTGCATATTAGATAAAGATTTTATGTATGCTTTGAGTATTCAATAATTTTTATGATACTTTTTATGATGCTTATGATTTCTAGATCCCCTTAAGACCTCCCCTTAAGACACTTAAAAATGATGAAATTACTTAGATTACTTACGACTTGTGTTAGTTCTAGAATTAGTTACATGTATTAACTAGTTATTTTTTATGATATTAATTCTAGATCCCCTTAAGACCTCCCCTTAAGACACTAAAAAATGATGAAATTAGTTATATTACTTATGACATGTGTTAGTTCTAGAATTAGTTAGAATAGTTATTATCCATTAGTTACATGTATTAACTAGTTATTTATTACGATATTAATTCTAGATCCCCTTAAGACCTCCCCTTAAGACACTAAAAAATGATGAAATTAGTTAGATTACTTATGGCATGTGTTAGTTCTAGAATTAGTTAGAATAGTTATTGTCCATTAATTACATGTATTAACTAGTTATTTTTTATGATATTAATTCTAGATCCCCTTACGACCTCCCCTTAAGATTGCTTATTAGTTAAAGATCCCCTTAAGACACTAAAAAATGATGAAATTAGCTAGATTACTTATCATATCTTATCAAATCATATCATCTAATCAAATAAAACCATGTAATCAAATCATCTAATCAAATTACATATCATCAAATCAAATCAAATCAAATCATCTAATCAAATAAAACCATCTAATCAAATCATATATCATCAAATAAAATCCTCTAATCAAATCATATCATCTAATAAAACAAAACCATCTAATCAAATCATTGAATAGGATGAAATAGTGTTCACCCCAAAATATATGGGGGAAATATGAGATCTAATTCTAAATTCAAATTCCCAAAGGAGAGATCCAAATTGATCGACCAAAAGGTTAATGCACAATTGAATCAATCTATGGAGAATATGAAAGAGGAAGAAAAACTTATATTTCCCTATAAAGGAGTTGTGCTTGAAATCTGAAATAATTGAAATGCAAATACTAACCTCAAAATAGGGAAAATATAGAAAATGCCAATTTATAATGTTTGTGTGTACTTTCGGGCAATTCTGTAACCTGTTTCAGACTGGAAATATCGAGACAGAGAAAACCCAAAAATATTTTATCTTTCTAACAACAGGTAGTCTTTGACCCTCATTAAAGGTCAGAGGATATATTTTTATTTTGAAGGTTTACTTTGACCTTGTTCACAGATCTTGAAAGTTCAGCAAAAAGGGTATCCAAATCCAAGATCAGATCCGCAGCTCCGCACCTGTACCTGCAATAAAAATGGTTTTGTTTGTTAGGGTAGGGGTTTTCCTTAGTCAAACCTTGGTTTGGAATCAACCTTAATAATGGAATTGAAATTGAGAATGCTAGCAAGTAGTAGAAGTAGATCTAACAACGAAGCTACGATATTCAATAGATATGCAAGTTGTATTTGAAATGTAATCAAGTATGTTAATATGAAAGCTTGAACATAACATCAATAAATGTAAATAAAACCTCCATGATTGTATGCTTGGAATCCACCTTGAGGGAAGAATGAATGGATCTTGAAGATGAACAAAAGGATCTTGAAGGAAGATCAAACCATCATGATGGCTAGATCTAGGGTTTGAATGATGAATCTTGAATGCTTGAACCAAATCCCTTCAATGGCTTGAATGCTTGAATCCTTGATCTTCAATGGAGAACTTGGATGGAGAAGAGGACTTGAATTCTTGAATGGATGATTGCTTGAATGGATGCTTTCTTGAATGCATGCTTTCTTGATCACCTTGAGATCTTGAGAGAGGAGATTGCAAAACTTGATGGAGAGATCTTGCTCTTGATCATGGATGAGTGGATGTGAAAATGAGAGAGGAAGGCTTCCTTTTATAGTGATCTAGGGCACAATCCTCTAGAGGGGCCACCTTAGGGAGTTAAATTCAAATTAGGCCTCAAACCTTTAGGAATGGACCTAAATTAAATATAATTTAAGATTTTACCATTTCGGAGACCAAAACAGCTGACCTGGAAGAGGGAAAACAATTGTTTTCGAAACCCAACAACCGGAGATCATGGGACCTTAAAACTTGGACCCAAGGTCAAAGATGATATCGACCCTAACCTAGGTTAGATTCAAGGTCTTCATTAACCCCTTTAGGTCTTCATTTACCTTAAGGTCAAATTTTAGGGTTTGAGTCAGAGTGAGAAATAGGAGGTCCTGGGGGTGCTCGGAGACCTATAAATGATGTTAGAATAGGGTAGAGTGCTAGGGAGAGCCACAAAATCCTATGATGAACATGATCAAGGCTAGGATGACCTATTTGTAAGTCCTACCTAAAAAATAGAGCCATGGAAGAGGGGAATTAAGGAGAATCCTCAATATCCTAACCCTAATTTCACCTAGAATGAAGGAATCAAGTGCAGAAAAGAAGTGGAAAATGGGGAAAAAGAAAGATCAAAGCTAGGGACTCATTCAAGGTGCTTGAAATCATCCCAAAACACCTACTCAGAGGGCTAAACACTCTTATCATGGAAGTGCTTCCATTTTAAGATGATACATTAAGCCCCCACTTTAGCAAGAGTATGGACTCAATGCAAACTATTGGTAACGGAGAAGAAAGAGGAGATCCAAGTGGATTCAAAATGAGATAAAATAAAACTTAGCTAAGGACACAATCCCCTAGGATAATGATTCTAACTTGACATACATGCACAAGGGTGTGAAAAGAGAAAACCAAAAGAACAGGGGTTAGCTCTAAATAACCCAAATCAATTAGCATAAGAAACCTTGCTAAGAAATATTTCTCATACTAATATCATATTTAGAAAGATATCATAAAAGAATACATGATTACATAAGAAAGACAAGAGAAACACTATAAATAACATAGCTTCATGATCCAGTCCTACTAGCATGAAAGCGAAAAGAGAGAAAGGGAAAAGAGTGATTACCTCACCTAGTAAGATGCCCACCTTACCATGAATCACCTTGGAGGGAGAGCCCAACAAGTTCACCCATAAACTATGCTTGCAATTGTAATGTGTCTTCTGACAGCTTCTGGAATACCCATAGATCCACCTTCTTGTATCACTATGAATATGAAATGTGTGTCTCCTAAAGATTTAGCAACTTATGTGTGTTACCTTCGAAATATTTCTAGCATATAGATGCGTGTCTTTTCAGGATTTAGCAACTTATGTGCGTTACCTTCCAAGATTTAGCATATTGAAAAATTTGAAAAATGCATGTTTCCTCAGGATTTAGCAACTTATGTGCATTACCATCGGAAGATTTAGCATATTGAAAAATTTGAAAAATGCGTGTCTCCTCAGGATTTAGCAACTTATGTGCATTACCATCAGAAGATTTAGCATATGGATGCGTGTCTTTTCAAGATTTAGCAACTTATGTGTGTTACCTTCTAAGATTTAGCATATAAATAAAAAACTACAATACAAGGGAGACCCTATATATGTCCCCCTCCTTAATATGGCAAAAACATACTATTTTGACATGTTAAGGAAAGGAAAGAACAAGGATAGAACCTTCTTCAACATCAAGACAATATCCACAAACAACACCCATTCCAAGCCAAGAAGGTCACAACTCCTATGAGGCCATGGAAGGGATGCATGCAAAGAGATATCATGCAAAAAGTGAAAAAGTAACCCTTGTGAGGGATAACACACTATTCAGTTTCCAAGGTGAGAGATATATCAACCATGGAAACCCAATGTCAAACAACAAAAGAGGTTGTTATCAAGGACATAGACCCTCAATGCAAACCAAAATTTTCATGTATGATTGGATATCACATAATAGATAGATACTGCTTAACCAAGGAAAGAGGTGAATCCTGGAAAGATAGAAAAGAAGGAGATGGCATCCTTGCTCCCCAAGTGTAGGAACAAAGATGGAAGAGGATACCTACTTCACAATGGAAGGAGATATCTTGTTTAGCAACAATGTATATCATATTCTTAGTGAGGGATATTGACCCCTACATCCAAGAGTATAGATAATCATGAAAAGGATATGTCAGTCATGGAAAAGGATCCTCAAATGAAAGAGATCTTATCAACAAGACCCCCATCATAGAGGAGTTCTTTAGATAAAATATCAAATTTCAAAGATAAATCAAGCGGGAAGAAAGATTCAATCATCAAGCCCCCTACAAACAAGAGGAAAAGGAATCTTTGAAATGAGGGAAAAAACTCTAACACTAAAGCAAGGGTAAGAGTTTATAAAGAACATAATTTGCAACATAGAGAAGAAGTGACGACTTAGGACAAAAACTTCTCATAGAAGAAGTTTATCCATAGTCAAAACATCTGTTAATATGATGAAATAATATTGCAATATAAACAAGTACCACTAAGCTAAGGAAAGAAGTTCCCTAGACAAAGAGAGAGAAGAAAGAACCTTGCCCCCCAGGGATGAAAGGCAAGGGATACCTTTGCAAAACACATGTCCTAGAAAAGATATCTTCAATAATAGAAGAGAGCAATGGATGAAAAACTATCATAATACAAACCATCAAGATAAATTAAAGAATAACCAATTAAGCTTAAAGCAGGAACATAATGGATTCTAAAAGATAGGAAGAAATATACCTCTTTCCCCCCAGTCTAAAGGAGAAAAGATCTATGTTATATATGAATGAGGGGTAAAATTATGAAGAAATCTCAAAGGGGAAATTTCTTTTCTTTAATCTTTATGGAATGAATAATAAGGAGAAGGTATTTTGAAGAATCTTTGCACATCTACATCATGAACCACAGTTTGAACCTCAACATAAGCATGGGAACAACTAGGAATAGAACATGAAGAATTAGAATCAGATTAGGAAAGATAGGATTAGGATTAGGAAGATTAGGAACTAGATTAGGAAGTCTAGGAATACTAGGAAAAGTGTAGGAAGTAATATGAATGGAAGACACAACCAAAGGAACACTTGGAACCATAGTTGGAAAAGGGTTTGAATAGATATAAGTAATACTATGGTAAGAAGGTTGTGAGGTAGGATCTTGATTTTCCATAAGGTCACCACTAAGGAGGAGCATTAAGGGAATTCATAGCTTTCTCTGCTAATGCCTCGTCACTAGAAGAAATCCCAAATGGAGGTGAGGGATTTATAATGTCATCTTCTTTTGCATAAGGGGAGTGTGTTTTAGAGAATATGTCATCCTTTTGTATCAAAAATTATTCACAAGGAGGGGATAAATTAATGTATTTATCCAAAGGTTTATCCCAAAAAGTAGAATTATCCACAATGGCTTGATGAGGAAGAGAGTAATCAACATCCAAATCTAAATCTTCATCCCAAATAGGAGGATTATCCACAATAATTTCATGAGGAAGAGAGTAATCAACATCCATATCCAAAGGTTCATCCCAAATAGGAGGATTATCCATAATGGTTTCATGAGGAAGAGAGTAATCAACATCGAAATCCAAAGGTTCATCCCAAATAGGAGGATTATCCACAATGGTTTCATGAGGAAGAGAGTAATCAAAATCAAAATCCAAAGGTTCATCCCAAATAGGAGGATTATCCACAATGGTTTCATGAGGAAGAGTGTAATCAACATCGAAATCCAAAGGTTCATCCCAAATAGGAGGATTATCCACAATGGTTTCATGAGGAAGAGAGTAATCAACATCCAAATTCAAAGGTTCATCCCAAATAGGAGGATTATCATCCCTATCCATAAAGCGCATTGTAGGAGTGCCATAAGTCCTTAAAGCTTGATCCCTAAAGGGGAAAGAAGGTAAATTGTATTGTAAAATAGGCTCATAGAAAAGACATAGATCAAGAGAAGAATTAACATTAATCCCTAACTCATCTTTGTAAAGGTCAATTGAAGAGGTTGTGGAGGAGGGTGAAATAGGAATAGGATCAATGGAGATCTCATTCAAACAATTTTCATCCTCACTTTCATGTACCTCATTAAGGGATCTATCATCTTTTGCAATAAAAGCTTCATCAAAGTATTGAAACCAAAAATCATACATGTTGAATACAAAAAGCATGAAAATGTCAATGTTTTTGTATTTTTAAAGAAATTTTGCAATTTTTTTTTTTGATTTTTGAAATGTAAATGAAAGAGCATAAATAAAGCTAATCTTAATGCAAGAAAAGATTAACCACAAACCTAACACAATAGGGCATCTAAATCCACAAAAGAAAGGAGAGTAAGTATGTCGGGTTCACCAAAATGTAAAGGTTAAAATAAGGATGGGGTCCTAGAACAATGGTTTGCACATAAAAGAGACCCCAAAACCAATATTTAACAATTACATTTGAATTGTATTGATATAGAAAGTAAATGTAAATGACTAATGTTGAAATGAAGAGATAAAGGTACTTACTTCCAAAAAAGAACCTACTAAAAACCCTATGAAAAAGTCTCAGAAACTATTGATTTCTATGTTCTTGAACCGAAACTGTGAGATCTACAAAACTCAAAAATATTTTCCAATTCTAAGGGAGGTCATCTTTGACCCTCATAAAAGGTCAAAGGCTACATTTTTGTTCGGAAGGTCAACTTTGACTTTGTTCGCAGATCTGAAAAGTTCACTGAAAAGGGTATCCAAATCTACACTCAGATCCATAGTTCCGCACCTATACCTGCAAGAAAAATGGTTTTGTTTTTTTGTTTAGGGGGTTTGCCTTAGTCAAACCTCGGTTTGGAATCAACCTTAATAAGGGCCCATTTGTTTGCTGGAAGATGGCAGGAACTGGAAGATGATAACTCGATTTTGACATGAATCCACTGTTTGGAACACTTCATGTCAAAATCAGGTTATACCATCAAAACTTGAATATACCCCGAAAATGAGGTTCTCCATCTTCCCACCAAAGAGGTGGAATTCGAAATGAAAATCTGGTTTTGGGTAATTTTTAACTCTATTTTATAAATCGGTCGGGTCTGACCACTTCTCGGTTTATATTTTTTGGGGTTATGCAGATTTTCATGGATTAGGGTTATGCGACAACCACGGGTGGATAAGCTATGATTTTCTTTGTCAACGGGTAAATAAGTTATGATTTTATTTCTCAACAGGTGGATAAGCTGTGATAAGCAGGAGGGTTTTTGCAGATTTGGGTATCGATGATTTTAGGTTTGTTTTCGTATTCAAAGTTTGGTTTTCTGAAACTCATTGCTATGAATGACCGTTGTTTCTGAAACTCACTGCTATGAATACCCTTTGTTTCTAAAACTCACTGCTATGAATACCCGTTGTCTTGTTTATATTTTTTGGTATTATCTATATTTTATGGTTTTGGCAGTCTGTGATGAGAGGGGAGTGGGGTTATTTTATGGTTTCGACAGTCCATGATAAAGTCTACTAAGAAAGAATCTAGCCATTGATGTTATTTTCCCACTAAGCTAACATATAGCTAGAAATTCTATAAAGACAAATTTTGTTTTTTTGCAAGTTAATCAACTACCCAAATACCCGTTAATGATATATAATCTAGTACAATGTATTGGAAGAATGTGTAGTAGTGAATAAACTACCCAAATATCCAATTAATGAAATATAATCAGTGCAATGTATTAAAATAATTTGTAATGGTTAATCAACTATCCAAATACCCATCAATGAAATATAATCTAGTATATGTATTGAAATAATTTGTAATATTACAATACTTGATGTGTGGAAGTAGTACCAAGAATGAAAACCTTGAATTTGTCAAACAAATGAACACCCATGAAGCTAGAGACTATAAATTAATAACATACTAGCATTTTTAGGCAAGGTTCACCATTGTCCTTCACCATGAGTTTCTATATATTTTGTCAATAGGAAGTCTTCTTCAGGTTTAAGAATAAGGTACCTGAGTGTTCTATCCTCCAGTGGTTCATAGTTGAATATTTGTATCTTCCTTTTAAGCAACAACTATCTTCATAGTTGAATATTTGACTCTCACTTTAGTCTTTGTGTCATTGCTACAACAGTTATGTAGTATGGAGAACCTATCATCTTGGAGAGGGAAACCCTTAGGAGCACTATATATCAGTTGATATAGAGGTTGAAAGATAGAAGTACACAACAATTTGTATTAGATTGTTAGTCTTACCTTTGAATGCATGTTGTTAGTAAAAAATTATAAAAATATATAAAAAATAATAATTTTTGTTGGAGTGTTTTGCATCTGTTATTTGTGCATTTAGTAGGGCTTATTACAAAACAACACATGTTTGTGTGAAGTCTTATTCAGCTAAATGGAGGCAAACCTATTTTAAGAAGTTATGACTTCTTTGTTTTGTTTTTTATATCCGTCCTTGCTACAATGTCTTGTCGGAAACAATTTTCTGAAGAAAATTGCTACTCAAATTATGTATTATCTTTGATGTCACACAATGTCATAGTCCACAACATTCAGTACCTACCGAGCTCAGTCAGTCTGCCTGGCAGTAAAATTAGTGTTTACCGAGTCTAGTCGGTTATCAAAGAAAATTAGAGTTTACCGAGTTCACTCGATTATCAAAGAAAAGTTAGCATTTACCGAGCTCACTCAGTTATCAAAGAAAAAGGATTATCAGTGTTTACCGAGTTCCCTCAGTCTCCAAAAGATTGTAGAAAATTTCATTATGGTCACCGAGCACTGTCGGCCCTTGAAGGATCTTTGCAAATAAAGTTTTCTTAATTCAGCCGACTGTTATACTAAGTAATGCCGATTTGACAAATCTAAAATCATATAAATAAAAGGTCAAATGTGAAAAAAAAAAAAAAAAGATACATAGAAGAAGATATATAGAAGAAAAGATAGGAAAGGTGTGTGCGAAATTGTGAAGGATGACCAGATATCCTTGAGGAGCAGCAAAGATATATTCGATCAGGAAGGATCTCACTTATACAGAATAGAGATCTGTAATCAGCAAGGTAGTTGCATTATTATACAGGTCATTTTCATTGTTACCTTTTTATCATTGTAACAGTGAATTCTAAATCTCTTAACCAAGTTGGTTTAACAACCATATTGCAAATCCTCTAACAAAGTGACAATTCCATTGAATTGTTCTCAAGACCTCTTACCAGGCCACTCCTAGCAGGGTGATTAAATCCTCTAATAAGGTCACACCTAACAGTGTGTTTTGTAACCTTTTACTGGGTTGGCTTCTAACCGGGCATCACTTCAGAAAAGTGAAAATCAATATCTAGATACATTGGTGGTTTTTCCCATATTGGGTTTCCACGTTAAATCTTGTGTCTCTTGTGTTCTTAATAGTTATCTTAATCATATACAAGTGGTGATGAATATCTAAAAGATAATTTTACTGATACTTTCTGCATCTACTGAGTTACTGCAATCTATTTACCGAGTGTTAAACAGATAATATTCATTAAGATATCCTAAGGGATTTGGAAAGAAATAATAGTGAAGTGTTTTATGGTTGACTGATTCACCCCCCCTCTCAGTCAGTTCATCCATATTCCATCATGTCTGTTTCTTCTGCATAGGAGGATCTTGTTCCATCTATGATGAGGAATTCCATCACACTATGCTTTTGTCTATGATGAGGAATTCCATCTTGTCATGGATTTAAGACTAAAGTCCAATGAAGGCACAAGAATTAGTCAACTTGTTTGTGTAATCTTGCATTAATGCAATTGTTGGAATTGGATTTCTTGAATCATATGCATTTCCTGAATCATGCTTCTTCAGTATCTTACATGGTCCAAACTTCTTCATTTTCAACTTGTTATATGTACCAACTAGAAACCGCTCCTTTCACAAATGAACCATGACTTCATCACCAACCTGAAATTCCTTATACCTCCTTTTCTCATCTGCCTTAGCCTTATACTGTGCGTTCATCTTGGTAATATGCTTCCTCACCTCCCCATGGATGTTCTTCAAGTGTTCTGCAAAATCCTCAGCTTCAGCACTACTTATTTCTCCTTTATCTATCTTCCTCAATTCAGATGCATTTCTTAGACTACTTCCATATACAATCTGGAATGGTGATTTACCAGTGCTCCTGTTGACAGAATTATTGTATGCAAATTTTGCCTGTGGTAAAATAATATCCCATCCTGTTGGCTTATCTCCAACCAAACATCTCAGCAAATTTCCCAAACTCCTATTCACCACCTCTGTCTGTCCATCAGTCTGTGGGTGATGTGATGAACTGAACTTCAAATCTGTCTTCAACTTCTTCCACAATGTACGCCAGAAATATCCAACAAACTTAGTGTCCCGATCTGAAACTATGGTCTTTGGCAAACCATGAAGTCTCACTACTTCTCTGAAAAATAATTCGGCTACATGAATAGCATCATTAGTCTTCTTGCAGGGAATGAAATGTGCCATCTTTGAAAATCTGTCAACCACCACAAAAATCGAATCATGTCCCCGCTGAGTCCTCGGTAAACCAAGAACAAAGTCCATGCTGATATCCTCCCAAGGCTTCTCTGGTACAGGTAATGGCTGATACAACCCTATATTCTGCTTCACTCTTTTCGCCATCTGACATACTCTGCAACTCTGTACAAACTTCTTCACATCTTGCTGCAACTGTGGCCAATAATAATTCTCACTAACCAAACCAAGGGTTTTATCATGACCAAAATATCCAGCCAATCCTCCGCTATGCTTCTCCTTGATGAGATTCTCCCTCATAGAACTTCGTGGAATGCACAACTGACTCCCTCTGAATAGCATATCATCCTGGATGATGAAATCCAACCATTTCGTCCTGTCTAGAGTAACAGGTTCTGTACAAGCTTTCCAGGTTTCACCAAAATCAGGATCCTCTGGATACAAATTCTTGAGTTCCTTGAACCCAACCACTTCAATCTGCATTTCTGTCAGCAATAGTTGCCTTCTGCTAAGAGCATCTGCAACCCTATTAGACTTTCCACTCCTGTGTTTCAAAACAAATGTATAACTCTGCAAAAACTCAACCCATTTCAAATGCCTCTGATTCAACTTTCCTTGACTATTCAAATATTGCAAAGCTTGATGATCAGTATACAAAACAAACTCCTTAGGAAGTAGATAATGTCTCCACTTCTTTAATGCCTGAACTATAGCATAAAATTCTTGATCATAAACAGAATATTTCCTCTTGGCATCATTTAACTTCTCACTGAAATAAGCAACGGGTTTACATTCTTGGCTCATAAAAGCTCCTATTGCAGTACCACTAGCATCACAATCTACTTGAAACACCTTATTAAAATCTGGAAGTGCTAAAACAGGTTGTTCTGTAACTTTTCGTTTCAACAATTGAAAACTCTTTTCTGCCCCATTAGTCCACTTAAACTCTTTTTTATCCCCTCTCATTGTTTCAGTCAAGGGTCCACAAATACTGCTAAAATTTCTGATAAACTTTCTGTAAAAGCTAGCTAGACCATGAAAAGATCTTACCTCAGTAGCACTCTTTGGAGTAGGCCATTCAAAGATAGCCTGTACCTTCTCTGGGTCCATTTTTAGACCTTCTCCTGAAACTACAAACCCCAAATACACTAACTCCTTCTTCACAAAACTGCACTTCTTCAAATTAATCAGCAATTTCTCTTCTCTCAACTTCTCAAATACCATACGAATATGCATCATATGCTCATCAAATGTCTTACTAAAGATCAAAATATCATCTAGGTAAACAATGACAAACTTACGCAAAAATTCTTTCAGAGCCTCATTCATGAGCCGCATGAAAGTGCTCGGTGCATTGGTTAGCCGAAAAGGCATGACTAACCACTCATACAGTCCTTCCTTTGTCTTGAAGGCAGTCTTCCATTCATCTCCTTCTCTGACCCGAATCTGATGATATCCACTCTTCAGATCTATCTTTGAAAAATATACAGCTCCACTCAAACAGTCCATAATATCATCCATTCGTGGCAATGGAAACCTGTACTTGATTGTGATCTTGTTTATTTCCCTAGAATCTGTACACATCCTCCATTCTCCATTCTTCTTTGGTGCTAACACCGCTCGTACAGCCCAGGGACTCAGACTCTCATGGATCAATCCTTTCTGTAACAGTTCGTGTACTTGTCTGTTCAACTCCTCACTTTCTGCAAGTGTCATTCTGTGTGCTGCCTTATTCGGCAAACTCGCTCCTGGGATCAAGTCCATCTGATGACTGATCTTCCTGACTGGTGGTAATCCATCAGGCACGTTATCGGATACAATATCTTGAAACTCATTCAACAAATCTGCAACTTCTACAGGAACATCTTCTACTTCCTTTTTACCAACTTTTGGAATTAAAGCAAAACATACATGCTCATGCCTCATACCATCTAGAAAATTTCTTCCATCAACAAAAGTTATCTTTGCATTACCACATACCTTTTCTTCAGTCTCCTTACATAGTTTTAGCTTATGTCGCACTCCATCCTTTGTCAGGGAATAGGTATTCGCACGACCATCATGTACAGCACATCTGTCAAACTGCCATGGTCTACCCAACAACATATGACATGCATCCATAGATATGATATCACACAATACCTCATCTTGGTATCCGCCAATCTTGAACTTCACTAGGCATTGTTCATTGACCATGACCTTGTGGTCATCCTATACCCAGGCAATCCGATATGGATGTGGGTGTTTCTGTCTCTTGAGCTTCAACTTTGTCACCATCTCTTCTGACACCAAATTGTCAGTGCTTCCACTATCAATAATCACATCACAACATTTACCTTCACACTTGCACCTGGTGCGAAACAGGCTCCTCCTTTACTCAGGTTCATTCTCACCACTCAACAGGACTCTTCTGTTAATCAACGTTTCTCCTCTTTCAGCATCTTCAGAATTTGATGATCTAGCATCTTCATCTACATGTGCAACTCTGGCCTGGCCTTCATTTCTCCTGTCTGTTCTGCCTTGGCGCTGAGGACATTCAAATGCCCTATGACCTTCTTCTCCACAGTGAAAACATGTTCCACGGAAGCCACCTCTTCCAGATCCTTGTCCTCTTCCTCTTCCTCTCTGATCTCTATTATTCTGATCCTGGAAGCGATTGGAATTATTTCCTCGCTGATTCTGATTGCTACTAGCCTCATCCTTCTTTTTCGGATCTTCATTTCGGCCACCATATGACCATCCACCAGATCGTCCACCGCGACCTCTTCCATTTTGTCTTCTCTCGAACTTCTTGTTCAGCTTTTCCTCTACTTTTAGGGAAAATTGGTATGTCTCCTCAATACTGTTCATTCGAACCAGATTCAACTCCTCCTGAATGCTTGGCCTTAACCCATTAAGGTATCGGGCAACTTTCTCCTTATCAGCTTCTGCATGGCCTGTTCTGATGAGGAGTCGATAGAACTCCTCTGTATACTCTGAATAGATCTTCCTGCTTGCTTCAAACTTTGCATTTTCTTTAGTAGATCAAGCTCATAATCAACAGGAATGAACTGTCGCTTCAATTTATCCACCATCCGATCCCATCTTGTGATTTTATCTTTCCCTCTTCTATTTCGCTCTAATTGAATTTCTTGCCACCAGATCTTCGCATGACTTTTCAGTCTGGCCTTCGCAAATTTGACCTTGTCAGGATCCTCAACATCTTCATACTCAAAATATTCCTCACATTCATTGATCCAGTCGATCAATTCCTCTGGGTTAAGATTTCCAGAAAACGTAAGAACCTCAATCTTAGGTCTTTTCCCAATCTTGAAAATCGCCCGAAAAATTCTTTATTCCTCCTGGTTCACAATTTTAACTTCTCCTTCTTGATATTCTTCTTCGGCTTCATCCTCGCTTTCATCTCTGACATTAAGATTCATTCCTCTGCGAATCTCTTCTTGCAATGCTCACAGTTGTCTCTGCAGCTCTCTAACCTCAGGTGTCACAGCACCAGCTCTTCCGTCACGTTCTTTTCGTGGAGGCATTTTCGCGATGCGCTCTGAAACCCTTACCACGGTCCTGGTGCAAACTGCCTCACAGTCGGTGATCTGTTTACACACTCAAGAAAACCTGCTCTGATAACACTTGATGAAAGGTGCTCCCCTTAATACCACAAACGCATAACAGAAATAGAGAAACAACAACAATATGCAAGAACAAAAAATTGGCTTCTTATTATCTCCACAAATGTGAAATTACAAACTTTCAGAATTACAATATGCAAAGCCCCATGGGCATTCCCTTACAATATTCTGTAGGATAAAGCATCGAATTATTACCCATATCTACTACCCAGAATTATTCTGAACTGCCTAAAACAATAATACAGCCTTCCTTATATAGGCAATTATCCACCGCTTGGGAAGGTTCCAAAATTTTAGCCAATAAGGCCGACCAAACTTAGAATTATTTTATTTTACATTTTATTACATCATAGTCGGCTCAAGATAACCTTTGAAACCCGAACGGAAATTTTGAATAAAATTATTTTTCGCCATTTCAGGTGGCCCAACTTCCGAAGACCATAAGTCATCACCAGTTGACCCGCTCGGCTACTATAACCCCATTTCGGAAACGCCACAAAGCGCTCTACAGGCTTTACCCGCGCAAGCGCTCGTCACCCAAATTTTTGACCTCATCTAGGGCCTCTAAAGCCTTCAAAACTGAGTTCAAAGTTTCTGTACCCTGCTGCCAATACCAAAAATCTTCAATATCTTCCAATATACACTTGATCTGGCAATGAAACTTTACTGGCAGACTTATATGACCAAAATCAACCTCCAAGAAAGAAATCAGATCATTCTGAGCACATACGAAAATTACTAAAAATAGTAACTTTCCATAAATAGCAGCTCTGCACAAAATAGCCCTTATTGAATTCAAAAAAAAAATAAAAATATTTTTTGGGTGATGCAAGATTGCTCTTACACCCAGGATGCTCCTGCATCAGACACTAGGGGTAATTTGAGAAGTGACCCTGTCACGACTCAAGTGTGTAGAGGAAAACCAAGATGGCTAACCTCCTCCTTTGTCAGCCATGATGAATCTTCAATAGGTCATCCTTTCCATTTGATCAAATACTCTTCATATGTCCTGTTCCTTGTGCTTCTGCCAACACGACTGTCCAGTATGTCTTCAATCTCCTTGATATCTGAACTGGTTGCTGGAATACTCCACTGTGCTACTGCAACCTCATCCTCAACACCTCCTTCATGATACTCTGTCAAATCTGAAATGTTAAACACTGGTGAAATATACAGCTCACTAGGCAATTCTACCTCATATGCATTTCTTAAATCATGCTTCTTCAGTATCTTACATGGTCCAAACTTCTTCATTTTCAACTTGTTATATGTACCAACTGGAAACCGCTCCTTTCGCAAATGAACCATGACTTCATCACCAACCTGAAATTCCTTATACATCCTTTTCTCATCTGCCTTAGCCTTATACTGTGCGTTCATCTTGGTAATATGCTTCCTCACCTCCCCATGGATGTTCTTCAAGTGTTCTGCAAAATCCTCAGCTTCAGCACTACTTATTTCTCCTTTATCTATCTTCCTCAATTCAGATGCATTTTTTGGACTACTTCCATATACAATCTGGAATGGTGATTTACCAGTGCTCCTGTTGACAGAATTATTGTATGCAAATTCTGCTTGTGGTAAAATTAAATCCCATCCTGTTGGCTTATCTCCAACCAAACATCTCATCAAATTTCTCAAACTCCTATTCACCACCTCTGTCTGTCCATCAGTCTGTGGGTTATGTGATGAACTGAACTTCAAATCTGTCTTCAACTTCTTCCACAATGTACGCCAGAAATATCCAACAAACTTAGTGTCCCGATCTGAAACTATGGTCTTTGGCAAACCATGAAGTCTCACTACTTCTCTGAAAAATAATTCGGCTACATGAATAGCATCATTAGTCTTCTTGCAGGGAATGAAATGTGCCATCTTCGAAAATCTGTCAACCACCACAAAAATCGAATCATGTCCCCGCTGAGTCCTCGGTAAACCAAGAACAAAGTCCATGCTGATATCCTCCCAAGGCTTCTCTGGTACAGGTAATGGCTGATACAACCCTGTATTCTGCTTCACTCCTTTCGCCATCTGACATACTCTGCAACTCTGTACAAACTTTTTCACATCTTGCTGCAACTGAGGCCAATAATAATTCCCACTAACCAAACCAAGGGTTTTATCACGACCAAAATGTCCAGCCAATCCTCCGCTATGCTTCTCCTTGATGAGATTCTCCCTCATAGAACTTCGTGGAATGCACAACTGACTCCCTCTGAATAGCATATCATCCTGGATGATGAAATCCAACCATTTCGTCCTGTCTAGAGTAACAGGTTCTGTACAAGCTTTCCAGGCTTCACCAAAATCAGGATCCTCTGGATACAAATTCTTGAGTTCCTTGAACCCAACCACTTCAATCTGCATTTCTGTCAGCAATAGTTGCCTTCTGCTAAGAGCATCTGCAACCCTATTAGACTTTCCACTCCTGTGTTTCAAAACAAATGTATAACTCTGCAAAAACTCAACCCATTTCAAATGCCTATGATTCAACTTTCCTTGACTATTCAAATATTGCAAAGCTTGATGATCAGTATACAAAACAAACTCCTTAGGAAGTAGATAATGTCTCCACTTCTTTAATGCCTGAACTATAGCATAAAATTCCTGATCATAAATAGAATATTTCCTCTTGGCATCATTTAACTTCTCACTGAAATAAGGAACAGGTTTACCTTCTTGGCTCATAACAGCTCCTATTGCAGTACCACTAGCATCACAATCTACTTGAAACACCTTATTAAAATCTGGAAGTGCTAAAATAGGTTGTTCTGTAACTTTTCATTTCAACAATTGAAAACTCTTTTCTGCCCCATTAGTCCACTTAAACTCTTTTCTATCCCCTCTCATTGTTTCAGTCAAGGGTCCACAAATACAGCTAAAATTTCTGATAAACTTTCTGTAAAAGCTAGCTAGACCATGAAAAGATCTTACCTCAGTAGCACTCTTTGGAGTAGGCCATTCAAGGATAGCCTGTACCTTCTTTGGGTCCATTTTTAGACCTTCTCCTGAAACTACAAACCCCAAATACACTAACTCCTTCTTCACAAAACTGCACTTCTTCAAATTAATCAGCAATTTCTCTTCTCTCAACTTCTCAAATACCATACGAATATGCATCATATGCTCATCCAATGTCTTACTAAAGATCAAAATATCATCTAGGTAAACAATGACAAACTTACGCAGAAATTCTTTCAGAACCTCGTTCATGAGCCGCATGAAAGTGCTCGGTGCATTGGTTAGCCCAAAAGGCATGACTAACCACTCATACAGTCCTTCCTTTGTCTTGAAGGCAGTCTTCCATTTATCTCCTTCTCTAACCCGAATCTGATGATATCCACTCTTCAGATCTATCTTTGAAAAATATACAGCTCCACTCAAACAGTCCATAATATCATCCATTCGTGGCAATAGAAACTTGTACTTGATTGTGATCTTTTTTATTGCCCTAGAATCTGTACACATCCTCCATTCTCCATTCTTCTTTGGTTGTAACACCGCTGGTACAGCACAGGAACTCAGACTCTCACAGATCAATCCTTTCTGTAACAGTTCGTGTACTTGTCTGTTCAACTCCTCACTTTCTACAGGTGTCATTCTGTGTGCTGCCTTATTCGGAAAACTCGCTCCTAGGATCAAGTCCATCTGATGACTGATCTTCCTGACTGGTGGTAATCCATCAGGCACGTTATCGGATACAATATCTTGAAACTCATTCAAAAAATCTGCAACTTCTACAGGAACATCTTCTACTTCCTCTTTACCAGCTTTTGGAATTAAAGCAAAACATAAATGCTCATGCCTCATACCATCTAGGAAATTTTTTCCATCAACAAAAGTTATCCTTGCATTACCACATACCTTTTCTTTAGTCTCCTTCAATAGTTTTAGCTTATGTCGCACTCCATCCTTTGTCAGGGAATAGGTATTCGCACGACCATCATGTACAGCACATCTGTCAAATTGCCATGGTCTACCCAACAACATATGACATGCATCCATAGATATGATATCACACAATACCTCATCTTGGTATCCGCCAATCTTGAACTTCACTAGGCATTTTTCATTGACCATGACCCTGTGGTCATCCTGTACCTAGGCAATATGATATGGATGTGGGTGTTTCTGTCTCTTGAGCTTCAACTTTGTCACCATCTCTTCTGACACCAAATTGTCAGTGCTTCCACTATCAATAATCACATCACAACATTTACCTTCACACTTGCACCTGGTGCGAAACAGGCTCCTCCTTTGCTCAGGTTCATTCTCACCACTCAACAGAACTCTTCTGTTAATCAACGTTTCTCCTCTTTCAGCATCTTCAGAATTTGATGATCTGGCATCTTCATCTACATGTGCAACTCTGGCCTGGCTTTCATTTCTCCTGTCTATTCTGCCTTGGCGCTGAGGAAATTCAAATGCCCTATGACCTTCTTCTCCATAGTGAAAACATGTTCCACGGAAGCCACCTCTTCCAGATCCTTGTCCTCTTCCTCTTCCTCTCTGATCTCTATTATTCTGATCCTGGAAGCGATTGGAATTATTTTCTCACTGATTCTGATTGCTACTAGCCTCATCCTTCTTTTTTGGATCTTCATTTCGGCCACCATATGACCGTCCACCAGATCGTCCACCGCGACCTCTTCCATTTTGTCTGCTCTCAAACTTCTTGTTCAGCTTTTCCTCTACTTTTAGGGAAAATTGGTATGTCTCCTCAATACTGTTCATTCGAACCAGATTCAACTCCTCCTGAATGCTTGGCCTTAACCCATTAAGGTATCGGGCAACTTTCTCCTTATCAGCTTCTGCATGGCCTGTTTTGATGAGGAGTCGATATAACTCCTCTGTATACTCCTGAACAGATCTTCCTGCTTGCTTCAAACTTTGCATTTTCTTTAGTAGATCAAGCTCATAATCAACAGGAATGAACTGTCGCTTCAATTTATCCACCATCCGATCCCATCTTGTGATTTTATCTTTCCCTCTTCTATTTCGCTCTAATTGAATTTCTTGCCACCAGATCTTCGCATGACCTTTCAGTCTGGCCTTCGCAAATTTGACCCTATCAGGATCCTCAACATCTTCATACTCAAAATATTCCTCACATTCATTGATCCAGTCGATCAATTCATCTGCGTTAAGATTTTCAGAAAATGTAGGAACCTCAATCTTAGGTCTTTTCCCAATCTTGGAAATCGCCCGAAAAATTCTTTCTTCCTCTTGGTTCACAATTTCAACTTCTCCTTCTTGATATTCTTCTTCGGCTTCATCCTCGCTTTCATCTCTAACATTAAGATTCATTCCTCTACGAATCTCTTCTTGCAATGCTCACACTTGTCTCTGCAGCTCTCTAACCTCAGGTGTCACAGCACCAGCTCTTCCGCCACGTTCTCTTCGTGGAGGCATTTTCACGATGCGCGCTGAAACCCTTACCACGGTCCTGGTGCAAACTGCCTCACAGTCGGCGATCTATTTACACACTCAAGAAAACCTGCTCTGATACCACTTGATGAAGGGTGCTCCCCTTAATACCACAAACGCATAACAGAAATAGAGAAACAACAACAATATGCAAGAACAGAAAATTGGCTTCTTATTATCTCCACAAATGTGGAATTACAAACTTTCAGAATTACAATATGCAAAGCCCCATGGGCATTCCCTTACAATATTCTGTAGGACAAAGCCTCGAATTATTACCCAGATCTACTACCCAGAACTATTCTGAACTGCCTAAGACAATAATACAGCCTTCCTTATATAGGCAATTATCCACCGCCTGGGAAGGTTCCAGAATTTTAGCCAATAAGGCCGACCAAACTTAGAATTATTTTATTTTACATTTTATTACATCATAGTCGGCTCAAGATAACCTTTGAAACCCGAACGGAAATTTTGAATAAAATTATTTTTTGCCATTTCAGGTGGCCCAACTTCTGAAGACCATAAGTCATCACTAGTTGACCCGCTCGGCTACTATAACCCCATTTCAGAAACACCACGAAGTGCTCTACAGGCTTGACCCGCGCAAGCGCCCGTCACCCAAATTTTTGACCTCATCTAGGGCCTCTAAAGCCTTCAAAACTGAGTTCAAAGTTTCTGTACCCTACTGCCAATACCGAAAATCTTCAATATCTTCCAATATACACTTGATCTGGCAATGAAACTTTACTGGCAGACTTATATGACCAAATACTCTTCATATGTCCTGTTCCTTGTGCTTTTGCCAACACGACTGTCCAGTATGTCTTCAATCTCCTTGATATCTGAACTGGTTGCTGGAATACTCCACTGTGCTGCTGCAACCTCATCCTCAACACCTCCTTCGTGATACTCTGTCAAATCTGAAATGTTAAACACTGGTGAAATATTCAGCTCACTAGGTAATTCTACCTCATATGCATTTCTTGAATCATGCTTCTTCAGTATCTTACATGGTCCAAACTTCTTCATTTTCAACTTGTTATATGTACCAACTGGAAACCGCTCCTTTCGCAAATGAACCATGACTTCATCACCAACCTGAAATTCCTTATACATCCTTTTCTCATCTGTCTTAGCCTTATACTGTGCATTCATCTTGGTAATATGCTTCCTCACGTCCCCATGAATGTTCTTCAAGTGTTCTGCAAAATCCTCAGCTTCAGCACTACTTATTTCTCCTTTATCTATCTTCCTCAATTCAGATGCATTTCTTGGACTACTTCCATATACAATCTGGAATGGTGATTTACCAGTGCTCCTGTTGACAGAATTATTGTATGCAAATTCTGCCTATGATAAAATCAAATCCCATCCTGTTGGCTTATCTCCAACCAAACATCTCAGCAAATTTCCCAAACTGCTATTCACCACCTTTGTCTGTCCATCAGTCTGTGGGTGATGTGATGAACTGAACTTCAAATCTGTCTTCAACTTCTTCCACAATGTACTCCAGAAATATCCAACAAACTTAGTGTCCCGATCTGAAACTATGGTCTTTGGCAAACCATGAAGTCTCACTACTTCTCTGAAAAATAATTCGGCTACATGAATAGCATCATTAGTCTTCTTGCAGGGAATGAAATGTGCCATCTTCAAAAATCTGTCAACCACCACAAAAATTGAATCATGTCCCCGCTGAATCCTCAGTAAACCAAGAACAAAGTCTATGCTGATATCCTCCCAAGGCTTCTCTGGTACAGGTAATGGCTGATACAACCATGTATTTTGCTTCACTCTTTTCGCCATCTGACATACTCTGCAACTCTGTACAAACTTCTTCACATCTTGCTGCAACTGTGGCCAATAATAATTCTCACTAACCAAACCAAGGGTTTTATCACGACCAAAATGTCCAGCCAATCCTCCGCTATGCTTCTCCTTGATGAGATTCTCCCTCATAGAACTTCGTGGAATGCACAACTGACTCCCTCTGAATAGCATATCATCCTGGATGATGAAATCCAACCATTTCATCCTGTCTAGAGTAACAGGTTCTGTACAAGCTTTCCAGGCTTCACCAAAATCAGGATCCTCTGGATACAAATTCTTGAGTTCCTTGAACCCAACCACTTTAATCTGCATTTCTGTCAGCAATAGTTGCCTTCTGCTAAGAGCATCTACAACCCTATTAGACTTTCCACTCCTGTGTTTCAAAACAAATGTATAACTCTGCAAAAACTCAACCCATTTCAAATGCCTCTGATTCAACTTTCCTTGACTATTCAAATATTGCAAAGCTTGATGATCAGTATACAAAACAAACTCCTTAGGAAGTAGATAATGTCTCCACTTCTTTAATGCCTGAACTATAGCATAAAATTCTTGATCATAAACAGAATATTTCCTCTTGGCATCATTTAACTTCTCACTGAAATAAGCAACAGGTTTACCTTCTTGGCTCATAACAGCTCCTATTGCAGTACCACTAGCATCACAATCTACTTGAAACACCTTATTAAAATCTGGAAGTGCTAAAATAGGTTGTTCTGTAACTTTTCGTTTCAACAATTGAAAACTCTTTTCTGCCCCATTAGTCCACTTAAACTCTTTTCTATCCCCTCTCATTGTTTCAGTCAAGGGTCCACAAATACTGCTAAAATTTCTGATAAACTTTCTGTAAAAGCTAGCTAGACCATGAAAAGATCTTACCTCAGTAGCACTCTTTGGAGTAGGCCATTCAAGGATAGCCTGTACCTTCTCTGGGTCCATTTTTAGACCTTCTCCTGAAACTACAAACCCCAAATACACTAACTCCTTCTTCACAAAACTGCACTTCTTCAAATTAATCAGCAATTTCTCTTCTCTCAACTTCTCAAATACCATACGAATATGCATCATATGCTTATCCAATGTCTTACTAAAGATCAAAATATCATCTAGGTAAACAATGACAAACTTACGCAGAAATTCTTTCAGAACCTCGTTCATGAGCCGCATGAAAGTGCTCGGTGCATTGGTTAGCCGAAAAGGCATGACTAACCACTCATACAGTCCTTCCTTTGTCTTGAAGGCAGTCTTCCATTCATCTCCTTCTCTGACCCGAATCTGATGATATCCACTCTTCAGATCTATCTTTGAAAAATATACAGCTCCACTCAAACAGTCCATAATATCATCCATTCGTGGCAATGGAAACCTGTACTTGATTGTGATCTTGTTTATTGGCCTAGAATCTATACACATCCTCCATTCTCCATTCTTCTTTGGTGCTAACACCGCTGGTACAGCACAGGGACTCAGACTCTCACGGATCAATCCTTTCTGTAACAGTTCATGTACTTGTCTGTTCAACTCCTCACTTTCTGCAGGTGTCATTCTGTGTGCTGCCTTATTCGGCAAACTCACTCTTGGGATCAAGTCCATCTGATGACTGATCTTCCTGACTGGTGGTAATCCATCAGGCACGTTATCGGATACAATATCTTGAAACTCATTCAACAAATCTGCAACTTCTACAGGAACATCTTCTACTTCCTCTTTACCAGCTTTTGGAATTAAAGCAAAACATACATGCTCATGCCTCATACCATCTAGGAAATTTCTTCCATCAACAAAAGTTATCTTTGCATTACCACATACCTTTTCTTCAGTCTCCTTCAATAGTTTTAGCTTATGTCGCACTCCATCCTTTGTCAGGGAATAGGTATTTGCACGACCATCATGTACAGCACATCTGTCAAACTGCCATGGTCTACCCAACAACATATGACATGCATCCATAGATATGATATCACACAATACCTCATCTTGGTATCCGCCAATCTTGAACTTCACTAGGCATTGTTCATTGACCATGACCCTGTGGTCATCCTGTACCCAGGCAATCCGATATGGATGTGGGTGTTTCTGTCTCTTGAGCTTCAACTTTGTCACCATCTCTTCTGACACCAAATTGTCAGTGCTTCCACTATCAATAATCACATCACAACATTTACCTTCACACTTGCACCTGGTGCGAAACAGGCTCCTCCTTTGCTCAGGTTCATTCTCACCACTCAAGAGGACTCTTCTGTTAATCAACGTTTCTCCTCTTTCAGCATCTTCAGAATTTGATGATCTGGCATCTTCATCTACATGTGCAACTCTGGCCTGGCCTTGATTTCTCCTGTCTGTTCTGCCTTGGCGCTGAGGACATTCAAATGCCGTATGACCTTCTTCTCCACAGTGAAAACATGTTCCACGGAAGCCACCTCTTCCAGATCCTTGTCCTCTTCCTCTTCCTCTCTGATCTCTATTATTCTGATCATGGAAGCGATTGGAATTATTTCCTCACTGATTCTGATTGCTACTAGCCTCATCATTCTTTTTCGGATCTTCATTTCGGCCACCATATGACCGTCCACCAGATCGTCCACCGCGACCTCTTCCGTTTTGTCTGCTCTCGAACTTCTTGTTCAGCTTTTCCTCTACTTTTAGGAAAAACTGGTATGTCTCCTCAATACTGTTCATTCAAACCAGATTCAACTCCTCCTGAATGCTTGACCTTAACCCATTAAGGTATCAGGCAACTTTCTCCTTATCAGCTTCTGCATGGCCTGTTGTGATGAGGGGTCGATAGAACTCTTCTGTATACTCTTGAACAGATCTTCCTACTTGCTTCAAACTTTGCATTTTCTTTAGTAGATCAAGCTCATAATTAACAGGAATGAACTGTCGCTTCAATTTATCCACCATCCGATCCCATCTTGTGATTTTATCTTTCCCTCTTCTATTTCGCTCTAATTGAATTTCTTGCCACCAGATCTTCGCATGACCTTTCAGTCTGGCCTTCGCAAATTTGACCCTATCAAGATCCTCAACATCTTCATACTCAAAATATTCCTCACATTCATTGATCCAGTCGATCAATTCCTCTGGGTTAAGATTTCCAGAAAATGTAGGAACCTCAATCTTAGGTCTTTTCACAATCTTGAAAATCGCCCGAAAAAGTCTTTCTTCCTCCTGGTTCACAATTTCAACTTCTCCTTCTTGATATTCTTCTTCGGCTTCATCCTCGCTTTCATCTCTGACATTAAGATTCATTCCTCTGCGAATCTCTTCTTGCAATGCTTGCACTTGTCTCTGCAGCTCTCTAACCTCAGGTGTCACAGCACCAGCTCTTCCGCCACGTTCTCTTCGTGGAGGCATTTTCGCGATGTGCGCTGAAACCCTTACCACAGTCCTGGTGCAAACTGCCTCACAGTCGGTGATCTGTTTACACACTCAAGAAAACCTGCTCTGATACCACTTGATGAAGGGTGCTCCCCTTAATACCACAAACGCATAACAGAAATAGAGAAACAACAACAATATGCGAGAACAGAAAATTGGCTTCTTATTATCTCCACAAATGTGGAATTACAAACTTTCAGAATTACAATATGCAAAGCCCCATGGGCATTCCCTTACAATATTCTATAGGACAAAGCCTCGAATTATTACCCAGATCTACTACCCAGAACTATTCTGAACTGCCTAAGACAATAATACAACCTTCCTTATATAGACAATTATCCACCGCCTGGGAAGGTTCCAGAATTTTAGCCAATAAGGCCGACCAAACTTAGAATTATTTTATTTTACATTTTATTACATCATAGTCGGCTCAAGATAACCGTTGAAACCTGAACGGAAATTTTGAAGAAAATTATTTTTCTCCATTTCAGGTGGCCCAACTTCCGAAGACCATAAGTCATCACCAGTTGACCCGCTCGGCTACTATAACCCCATTTCAGAAATGCCACGAAGCGCTCTACAGGCTTGACCCACGCAAGCGCCCGTCACCCAAATTTTTGACCTCATCCGGGGCCTCTAAAGCCTTCAAAACTGAGTTCAAAGTTTCTGTACCCTACTGCCAATACCGAAAATCTTCAATATCTTCCAATATACACTTGATCTGGCAATTAAACTTTACTGGCAGACTTATATGACCAAAATCAACCTCTAAGAAAGAAATCAGATCATTCTGAGCACACACGAAAATTACCAAAAATAGTAACTTTCCATAAATAGCAGCTCTGCACAAAATAGCCCTTATTGAATTCAAAAAAAAAATAGAAATATTTTTTGGGTGATGCCAGATTGCTCTTACACCCAGGATGCTCCTGCATCAGACACCCGGGGTAATTTGAGAAGTGACCCTGTCACGACTCGTGTGCAGAGGAAAACCAAGACGGCTAACCTCCTCCTTTGTGAGCCATGATGAATCTTCAATAGGTCGTCCTTTCCATTTGACCAAATACTCTTCATATGTCCTGTTCCTTGTGCTTCTGCTAACACGACTGTCCAGTATGTCTTCAATCTCCTTGATATCTGAACTGGTTGCTGGAATACTCCACTGTGCTGCTGCAACCTCATCCTCAACACCTCCTTCGTGATACTCTGTCAAATCTGAAATGTTAAACACTGGTGAAATATTCAGCTCACTAGGCAATTCTACCTCATATGCATTTCCTGAATCATGATTCTTCAGTATCTTACATGGTCCAAACTTTTTCATTTTCAACTTGTTATATGTACCAACTAGAAACCGCTCCTTTCGCAAATGAACCATGACTTCATCACCAACCTGAAATTCCTTATACCTCCTTTTCTCATCTGCCTTAGCCTTATACTATGTGTTCATCTTGGTAATATGCTTCCTCACCTCCCCATGGATGTTCTTCAAGTGTTCTGCAAAATCCTCAGCTTCAGCACTACTTATTTCTCCTTTATCTATCTTCCTCAATTCAGATGCATTTCTTGGACTACTTCCATATACAATCTGGAATGGTGATTTACCAGTGCTCCTGTTGACAGAATTATTGTATGCAAATTCTGCCTGTCCTTTGTCAAGGAATTATTGTATCAAGATTCTATCTGTAGATCTCTTGATTTATCTTTTGGTTAACTTCCTCTGCATGTTGCTGATGTATGCATTACATTACAAGTGATAGTAACATCAGAATAGTTACAAAATATTTAAGGTTTAAATTGTGGCTTATAATGGGTCATCATCCTACAAGTGTGACAATTGGTCTCTGACATAGAGGCTTTGTGGACAAGTAGTTTGACATGATAGGAAAGGTCCAATGTTGTGTGTTAAGTATCCAGAAGGTCTGTCTGTTGTGTGCCAACTTTTGAAAACCTAGCAAATGATACTCTAACTAATTTGTAAGTTATCTCACATTTGAAAAAAAATTTGAATTTCAGATAATTTACATATGAACATGGCCATTTTTTCTCTTCTAACCTATAATTTTTTATAGCATAGTAACCCACTATGAATCAGACTATGATGACTAGTGTGATGCTAGACCCAATAAGTGATATTTGCTAGAAGTTACTAGTTTGGTCATGAATGTTTATACCATGAGAGCCTAACCAAATCAATCAACTCTTCTTCATCAGTTTAAAAGAAAAAAATGCTCCAATGGGCATAATTAAAACTGCTAGTTTAAAAATGACCGCTGAGGCTAATAACTGCTAGTCTGTCATAGATTAGTATAAACTATTCTAGAAGCACAACACCAAAACTGTATACATCTGATTTTGTAGTAAGGTGTCCTGTCAAAGCATACCTGCAGTAGATTTTGAGAATGTTATCAAAGCATACTTAATGAATCTTGTGCTTCTTTTTTAGTTGAGAAATATTCTTTGATAAATGTTAAGAAACTTACTCGGGGGCAACATATCTGGTAGTTCCTAGAACCCAAGTTGATGACACTTTAGCTTTGAAATTTTCATCGAGCAGGATGTTACTGGCCTTCAAATCATAGTGTATCACTAGAGGAATGACCTGCTCATGAAGGTATTCTAGACCTTTAGCTGCATCCAAGGCTATTCTCAACCGTGTTCCCCAATCCAATAAGTTTCCATGCATCCAAGTCTAGTATATTCCATGTTAGACTAGTTCTTTATTAACTCTACCCTTTCTATACCTAACTAGTGAAAAGTCCCCATTATCTCACTCCTATAAGCTTAGGTCATGATTAGAAAAAGAATCATTTTAATTATTCAGTTAAAAAGTTATTATAAAGTTGTTATAATCTTAATTATCAATAAGAATGTGAATGAATACCTATGTTTTAAGGTCAAGAAGTTAGTTTTTCTTAGCTTACTTTCATTGTGTTTGTCCACATTTCAGGCCATTGATGGATCCTATTAAGAATATTGATGTTCTAGGATGGGTAGTTGTGGAGACCACATATTCTCATCTTCTCACAGCTCTGATTTCTTGTGTTGCTATAGCCATAGTAGTGGTGGCCTGAGAAGGCAATTCAGAAAGGGGTAAATGAAAAAGAAAAGGAAATTCTTTTTATAGAATGGTTATTCATTCCAACAATGCAGATTGTCATGATTAGATTTGCATGAGTAGGGGAGCCTTCTTTCATCTAGCTACTATCCTAATGTTGAAAGGATCCTTGACAAATAGGATACACTTGATGTTAGAAGAAAAACTTGTGATGTTCCTCCACACCGTTGGCCACAATTTGAGGAACTGCAAGATTGCCCACAACTTTGGCCACTTAGGAGAGACAATCAGCCAATCCTTCCACAAGGTGTTGAGGGATATCTTAGGACTCCACAAGGATTTATTTCTACCACCTAGTCCAAACACTCCTCCTGAAATTAGTGGGAACAAACACTTTGATCCATTCTTCAAGGTAATTGTTGTGTTGTTACATTTTTCTTGTATGGATTTTTATCCTTATCATATTATAGGTTGACCTTACATTTGATGATTGTATCATATCATATAGGATTGTGTTGGAGCTATCGATGGAACCCATATACCAGTCACCGTTGATGTCGACATGCAAGGTAAATATCATGATAAAAAAGGCAACCTGTCACAAAATATTATGGGTGTGTGTTCCTTCGATCATAAGATTTAGTACTACCTTGCTAGTTGGGAAGGGTCTGCCACAGATAGTCGTGTTCTAGGTTCAGCTTTGTCAAGAGTAGATCCTCTTGTTGTTCCCCTCAGTAAGCCAAATCATAGTTTAATAATATAATTTATTTATGCAGGAAAATATTTTCACGTTTCACGTATTAATAATATAGTTTATTTATGTAGGAAAATATTTTCTAGTGGATGTTGGATATCCCAATGCACCTAGATTTCTTTCTCCTTATCAGTGTACACGCTACCACCTGAAGGAGTTTTCAAGAGAAAATCCAATAAACTCTCTAGAAGAGTTATTCAACCATTGACACTCCTCTCTTAGAAACTCAATAGAGTGTACATTTGGTATTCTCAAGCAACTTTTTCCAATCCTGAGGCATGCCACGTCTTATCCTATCATGACACAAGCCCATATTGTATTAGCATGTTGCATACTATACAACTACATTATGTTAGAGGACATCATTCCATCAGAAATTGTCACCAAAGAGGAAGATGATCATGATGGGGTAGATGTACCAATGCTAGAGACATATGGGTTGTCTCAGCATGATAGAGACCAATGGGCACAATTCTGAAATGATATAGCAAGTAGAATGTGGGAAGAGTACAGATCCTAACAATAGTTGTTCTTGTATGAGTCAACACTACATGATGGTTTCCTTTTTCTTCTCTTTTTATCTACAAGTATTGGACTTGTAATGGTCAATGTGTTTTATTTTAGTAAACTGATGTATGAAGATACTTTGATACACATGATGGTTTCCTTTTTCTTCTCTTTTTATCTGCAAGTATTGGACTTGTAATGTTCAATGTGTTTTATTTGAGTAAACTGATGTATGTAGATACTTTGATATACATGATGGTTTCCTTTTTCTTCTCTTTCAATCTGCAAGTATTGGACTTGTAATGGTCAATGTGTTTTATTTGAGTAAACTGATGTATGAAGCTACTTTGATTAACAACAATTTGTATAAACAACATGGCATACACATAATTATTGATGAACATGGATGAGATTGCTAACATGAGCCAGATATCATCTTCCTTGAAGAAGATCATGTGGTCAAAGGACATGGAATGAAAGTTTATAGACTTGCTCCTTGAGCAAGTACAACTAGGAAAAAAATGTGATGGAGGCTTCAAAAAAGAAGCTTGGTCCACAATTGAGAGGTGGTTCAATGCTGATTTGAACCTTAGTCTATCCAAGGAAAACTTCAAAAATAAGTTGAAAACTTGGAAGCTTTCCTATAGAGTGATGGAGCTTCAGAATACAAGTGGTTTAGCTTGGAACAAGGCTACTCAGTGCATGGATTCTGAGGATAGTGTGTGGGATGAGCTTCTCAAGGTAGGGTGATCTCTCCACTATTTTGATGGAAATAATATTGCCTTCTTTTAAAGTTAATAATGAAAGACAAAGAACCTAATCCATTTATTTATGCCAACATGTAGCAAAGAGATTTCAAAAATGCCAAAATATATAAGAGGCATCCCTTTCAGTAGTTCAATGAACTGGGTGTAATTGTCGGTAATGACATTGCTGAAGGTAATGCAGCTACCATGACCCTTGAGAGTGAAGAAGGGAACCCTTTGGAAGAGCCATTCGATGTGAATGATGAAGAGGACCTTGGTTTTAATGTACATCTTGATAGTGTTGTTGATTGGGATGAAGAGCCTTATAATTCCAATTAGTCCACTGCAACAACAAGTACTAGAGGGACTCCTAGTTGATTAGTCAGAAAGGTGGGAAAGAGGAGGAAGGCAAGTATGGCTACTTCCTTGGATTCCATGTTTGAAATAATGAAAAAAATAAAAGAGGGCATGAACAATATTTACCTTGTCAAAATTGATGAATCTAGTCATGAGAATGCTTTGACAGATGCATATAATGCTCTCAAATCCATGCCCAGATTGAGTAGAGGTGTATTCCTGAAGGTATACGAAACCTTCATGGGTCAACATGAAAGAGCCAAATGGTTCTTATTGATGACTGAGGAGGAGAGAAGCAACTGGATTGTAGCCACATATGGTGGTTTATAGTTATATTTTAAAGGACATTGTTGTGTGATTTTAAATGAGTTGGAAGCCTATAAAAGGCTATAAAACTGACATGATACTGCTGTTCATTTTATCAATATGAAATGAAATCTAAATATGATTCAAAATTAATTAAATATGTTTGGATTATGGATTACTATTATACCACTATTATTGCTGTTGTTATTGTTGTTGTTCTACTATCAAGATATATTTGTTGTGGCTGTTATGATTTTGTTATTCTATACTGCGGTTATAATACTTCAATGATATAATACTGCTCTTGTGATTTTATACTTCATTTTATAATACTTCATGTTATACTTAATACTGCTCTTTTTGTGGCTATTATGATCTTGTCATTTTATACTTCATGTTATAATACTTCAATGATATAATACTATTGTTATCATTTTATACTTCATTTTATACTGCTGTTATGATTTTGTCTAGATATAATTTGCAATCTTAATGCAATGAACTGTGATTGAAGAAAATTTTTAGAGGAACCCAAAATGCAAATGATCAGTAAAATTTCAGCCAACAATACCTGATTAGAAACTGTGTAAAATTTATGTCACAATGAATATTACTACTTATGCATAAATGTGCACGCTCTCCATAATATAATCTGAGAGTGCTGGTGCACTTAAGTAATGGGCATGGGTCTAATTGACTAGGTCTATTTGAGGGACAAGTAGAAATTATAATCACCAATATATTAACTCCATGGTGTCTTGCATTATACAGGCATGTTCTTGACATCTAATTTCCTCCTCCTGCTGCTTATTATACTCTCAAACTCTAGTAATGAACAATGTAGTAACATGCATATATAGATATGTAAAATGTAAAATATATATCAAAACTCTAAGCTAAAGTTTTGAGACTCCTTGGTTCATAGTTGAGAGGATTTCAATTTTGTTGTTCCTTATCATATGCTTGGATGTTGTAACACAATGAAATAGGCACTGTTTTTGAAAGAAATTATCCACCATGCACCTAAATTGAAAACATCTCACACCAGTAGGGTAGGAGCAACAAGTAAATTGTATGCACTTTACAATTCAATGTTATTGGACACTTTTTCAGCATACTAATTATAGTTCTTATACATAAACTGCAATGAACTGCAATTAGTATGCACCAGAAATATTACATACTGAATTCAATACCTGAATCATTTGGTAACCACACAGAGGTATTCATAGGAATGAGTTTCAGAAACAACAGGTATTAAAGAAAACCATGAATACTGAATTTAATACTGAAGCCAATTGTTAACTAAAATGCCACATCCTTGTAAATCATGAGATAATAGATGAACAGAGATACGGATCAAACCGCAGGAGAGAAATATGAACATCAATCACAAAGTATCATTTCTTTCAGATGAATAAAAAATAAATGATACTTTTTGATTGATGTTCACAGCCACTAGCATACAGTCCAATCAGTGGATAAACTTAACATCTTGAAATACCAATGATTGGACTATATGCCAGTGACTAGACTGTATGCCAGTGGTTGTATAATAGTATACACTGGTATATAACTAATTGGAATATATGCCAGTGGCTATATAATAGTATACATTGGTATATCTCCATTACAAAATATAGTTTTATGAGAAATTGAAGTGTTGGATATTTATGTTGGAGCCACTAGTAAGTACCCGCTGGTATTTTAATTGTGTTAATTCATTGGATCCATGCCAAGATTATTTTGTGTTGCTAGTGATTATGTTGGCTTTCACAGAGTGTGCTTGTCTTCCTCTCCATTTTGGTTTTTCTCTCCACTTAGGAAACCTTGTTTCTCTCTTGTCCTTTGAATTTTGAGTGCTTTCAGAGGTTCATCAATGGCCAAAAAAGCATGCCCTCCCTTCACCATTGTTTTCATTAATGTGCTTTTATAGACATATTAGCTTGCATTTTTTAGTGTTGTTGCTTTTAACATATTTAAGTGGAATACACGAAGGAGTACCACATGATGAATGCTTCATTTAATGCATTGTTAAGGTGTAGTCTCTTAACTATCCATTTCTAGTTCTTCAGACATGATTTTATAAATGTGTTTTGGTAGACGACTGTATTGTTCATGATTTTGTATGTATATACCCTAACCATCTTGTTATTATTATTGCATTACAAAATTAAGTTAAATAATTCTACTTTGTTCAATGCTCTATTTCATCTTCAATTTCTTTTCATTTTTCATTCATTTTAAAAAACCACATGATAGGTACAAAAATAGAAATGGATAGTTTTGAGACTACACATATGATGATAAAGTGAGACTACACATATGATGACATTAAATATGTTTGAAATAGCTTTTGGATTTGATTTTGTAGATATTTTACGATCACACTTTGTGATCCCTCATCAGGATGGAAGAGAGAAAAATGATTGACAGAAAAGTCCATCATTTTGGTCTATTGCAATCATTTTGGTCTCTTTCATCCCGATGATGGATCATAGAGTGTGATCCAAAACTATCTATACAATCAAATCCAGAAGGTATTTCAAACATTGATGAAAAAAAAATCCACATATGCTAATAAAAAAAGAGCTATCTGATGATTGTTTACTATTTGTTTTTGTAAACGGTTAATATTTCTGATGGTACTCCTTGGTGTATTCCATTTAAAAATAAACAAGTTTTAGTTTTTCTATCATGTTTACTTTGTAGATGCATGATTGATCATTGAATGTGGGGCATAAGGGCGTAGACCGTGGATCTACTTGCATTTTCTTATTTAACGGTGTGTTTTCACACCACCAATCAGTTCATGGATATTGTTCTTCCCCAACTTCTATCTGATGCTATAGTTGTGTCATTATATTTTTTGTATAACTTTTTCAATTTGTACTCATAGAATATAGTCATGTTGTTATAGTGAACAAAATTAGTATGAATGAACAAATTTTTGCTTGATACAGTGCTGATGGCTATGAGGAATGTTCCTATGTGTGAGTGTGGTGATGGATCGCATTGTGTGTTGAGGATGTCACACACACCAGAAAATTGAGACCGTAAATTTTGGAGTTGGAAAAATAAGAAAAAGGTTGTTAATTGCACAATATTTAAATGTTTACAAAGAATAAATATTAGTCATTATAGTGAGACTAACTTAGATTTGTATTGTAGGAAGGCGGTGGATGTGAGTACTTTTGATGGGCCAATGACACCCCGTCATTGTCTACATCATCTGCACGTTCTACACAAACACCTATTGTAGATGACGAGTGCAAGAATTGCAAAACACTCAAAAAACCTATGGCAAAAACGGAGGCTGCCTCTAAAGCCAAAATCTTTTTTTTACGATGTTTACTTTGTGCAACAATCGTACTATTTTGTTGGATCATTATGCAGAGATAGATATATATGTGGACTAGATGACTTATTTATATTTTGATGTGATATCGAGCAATGCTATAATTATTTTTTTGTTATAATATTGTTTATGATAATGTTTAAAATTATTAAAAAAAGTTAAGTTTACTGTTCACAATATTGAAAAAATATATTAAATTTTGTTTATGATTTACTACACAAAAATATAAATTAATATAAAAAAACCATACATAAAAAATGGACCAAAATAATAAATTATTAAATTAAAAATTAAATTCTAATTCCAATTCAAAATGTAGAACCAAACAGAGAAAATGGATAATGTAATTCCAATTCCAATTTGAAATTGCAAACCAAACACATAAATAGGAATTTCTTACTTCCAATTCCAATTTTGAAAATGGAAACCAAACGCAAAAGATGGATTGTCTCATCCATCTTCTAGGTCAACCAAACGGTCCAAAACATCTTCCAAATATACAAAACTGGAATTTCAAAACCTGATTTTGAGATAATCAAGTTTTGACTCAAATTCCAATTCTGCAAACAAATGGGGCCTAATGGAATTTAAATTGAGAATGCTAGAAAATAGTAGAAGTAGATCTAACAATGAAGCTATGATATTCAATAGATATGCGAATTGTATTTGAAATGTAATCAAGTATGTTAATATGAAAGCTTGAACATAACATCAATAAATGTAAATCAAACCTTCATGATTGTATGCTTGGAATCCACCTTGAGGGAAGAATGAATGGATCTTGAAGATAAACAAAAGGATCTGGAAGGAAGATTAGACCATCATGATGGCTAGATCTAGGGTTTGAATGATGAATCTTGAATGCTTGAACCAAATACCTTCAATGGCTTGAATGCTTGAATCCTTGATCATCAATGGAGAACTTGGATGGAGAAGAGGACTTGAATGCTTGAATGGATGCTTGCTTGAATGGATGATTTCTTGATAACCTCGAGAGCTTGAGAGAGGAGATTGCAAAAATTGATGGAGAGATCTTGCTCTTGATCATGGATGAGTGGATGTCAAAATGAGAGAGGAAGGCTTGCTTTTATAGTGATCTAGGGCACAATCCTCTAGAGGGGCCACCTTGGGGAATTAAATTCCAATTAGGCATCAAACCTTTAGGAATGGACCTAAATTAAATATAATTTAATATTTTATCATTTCAGAGACCAAAACAACCGACCCAAAAGTGAGAAAATAATTCTTTCCAAAACCTGACAACCGGAGATCACGGGACCTTGAAACTTGGACCTAGTGTCAAAGACGAGCTCAAACCTGACCTAGGTCAGATTTGAGGTCAACTTTGACCACTTTAGGTCATCATTGACCCCTTTAAGTCATCATTGACCTTAAGGTCACAGATTTCAAGGTCTTAATTAGAGTGAGAAACAAGAGGTCCCGAGGGTGCCCAGAGACCTAGAAATGATGTCTAAACATGGTAGAGTACCAGGGAAAGGCACAAAATCCTATAATGAACATGATGAAGGATAGGAGGACCTATTTGTAAGTCCTACCTAAAAAAATAGAGCCATGGAAGAGGGGAATTAAGGATAATCCTTGGGATCCTAACCCTAATTTCACCTAGAATGAAGGAATCAAGTGCAGAAAAGAAGTGGAAAATGAGAAAAAAGCCATATCAAAGCTAGGGACCCATTCAAGGTGCTTGATATGATCCAAAAACACCTACTTGGGGGGATAAATGCTCTTCTAATGGAAGTGCTTCCATTTTAAGATGATACAATCATATATCATCAAATCAAATCAAATCATATTATCTAATCATATCATCTAATCAAATATATGTTTCTAATCAAATATATGTCTCAAATCAAATATAAGTACATCTAATCAAATATATATATATGTCTCTAATCAAATATATGTCTCGAATCATAAACTAAAAATATCAAACATATTCTAATGACATATATAATGAGTCTCAAATAAAAGATATGTGCAACATGTCCTAAACTAGGGAGTTATCTAGGCACATGTGAATAGAGTGACCCTCTGAGTGACTGCCATGAGCATCCTTGTAAGAATTTTCAAATAGAAAATATTGAACTAAGGATCTAGAGGTTGAAGAAAAGCACAAGAGAGAAAATATGAATGCAAGGATGGATTGAATAGATCCAATGAATTGCTCAATGCTCATGAGTATGAAATGATTACATAATAGGCCTCCTTATATAGGAAAGGCGATATGAGAGAATGATAAGGAGCTGATAAGCTATCACCTATGCTAGGTGTAATCACATGTCCACCAAATGTGGATGATCCTCCAATATGCAATAAAGTATGTGCATTGGATTAGGATGATAATGTGATAAGAGCACAAAAGGTGGATCTCACACACAATGAGGTATGTGGAGACAACTATCACACCAAAAGTGGAAATTCTCCTACACCATGTGCTTAATAGATGTGCATACTCCTAGGTGTCTCAATCACAACTTACTATGCAATGAATTAACCTAAGTAAGATTAAGTAAAGTGTAATTAAAAATAATTAATTACACCAACACCCCCCCTTAAGTGCAACTTAGGGGAATACACTTAAACTCACAATGCAAGATGGGTCCTAGCAACTAGGCCATGTTAAGTACCCATGTACAAAATGCAATACATGAAATGTATAACTCTCATAAAGTGGAGAAAGAGAGAAAACCTCATGGGAAAAACCCTCCCCCAAAAAGAGAGAAGAAAACAAGATGCATGAATGGATAGAGTACTCAAGACCCCCCAAGAACTACATACATCATGTATATACAAAGAAGTATCCCCCCATAAGAAGGATAGTTGGAGACATGATATCCCCCCCATAATGTAGAAGCCCCCATGTTGTTGAAGAGTACCTGAAAACAATAGTTCAACCAATGCTTACAAGAAACATGTCTCCCCTTAGGAAGAAATAGATACATCAAATGATGAAGAATCCAATCCTTATGCAAATGGAAGGAGGAAGAAGATGAAGGTCTCCATGTATGAATCTCTAAAGACTGATTAGGAATCTCCAAGCTCAAAGAATCTATTACTTCATGTGACAAATCAAGTGAAGAAGGAGAAGAATCAAGTACACCAATCTCCAAAGAAGGTGAAGAAGTGTCCCCATCTATGATAAAACTGTCATCAAGGGAAAGAGAAACTCCCTCATGTATGTCTTCCAAATCTGCATCATGAGAATCAACAAATGCTGAAGATGCATCCAAGTAGTCATCACATTCTACAAGATCTGAAGCACTATGAACATCCTGTTGAATAGTAGATCCCATGTCTAAAGAAGCATGAAGTGGAGGAGTAGGAAGATCAACACTTGTCTCAACAACAAAATGATTCAAGTGTCCAAAGTTCTCCTCATAATTATCCCTTAGCAAAGGGATGGGTACATCATGAATATCATCATCATTATCAACAAAATTAGAAAAATAATACAAGCGGGATGTATGATCAACAACTCCCATAGCTATGACATCTCTAGTCTCCATGTCCCTAATGTAGACATAATCAGGAGTGAACTCAAAAAAATTTACCTTGTGCCCCATGTGTAATTTGGTAAATAGATAGAAGATTAGTGGTCAAGGATGGTACACAAAGAACATCATTACATGTCCCCTCTCCCATAGGAATAGAACCTTTCCCAAAAACTCTCATGAATGTGTTGTTACCCATCAAAATATTAGGAGAATTACAAGGCTCAATAGAAGAAAACATATCCATAGAAGATGCCATATGATGTGATGCACCTAAATCAAGAAGCCATTTACCTTGCTCAGGATGTGTGGAAGCCATGAGTGCTTGTCCTTTACCTTTATCTTTGGATAATGATGGAGATGTAGAAGCTACCAAATGTGTAGAAGGAGTAGACATTGATGAGGGCAACTTAATGTTGTGCTTCTGAATAATGTGAGTTAGCTCATCAATCTTCTTTTGAAAACACTTATGCTCATCATGTCCTAACTTTTGACAATATGCACATTTATCTCTCTTTCTTCTAGATGATTCCTCTCTTGAAGAGGACTTGGATTTAGTACTTTTTGGTGAAGAAGATTCATTACCTTTTTCATGAGGCTTAGGATCCTTATTGTGTTTCTTTCCTTTGCCATTAGAAGCCTTTGATGTAGACTCACTTGCAATCAATGCTTGATGTGTGGAAGGCTTCAACTAACCCATGTTTGCCAACTTTTCTTGTTCCCTTGTGAGCTGTGCTGCAAATTCACCAAGAGAGGGCAATTTGTATGCATTACCAAGAGCATCCATAGTAGCATAGAATGTAGAAACAAAGATAGAATAATTAGGACCAAGCTTGGAAAGAATAGAAAAGATCAATTGTTCATCCCCTTTAACAATGCCACATGAAGAAAGCTCTGATGTAATAGTATTGAACTTAGAGAAAAAATCTTGAATATTGTCAAAATCCCTAGGATTAAGACCTATGAGATCATTCTCTAATCTAAATTTTCTCATTCTATCAGGTTTACCAAAGAGTTCTTCCAATGTGATCCAAGCATCATGAGGATTTGTGCAAGATTCAATATGAAAGAGCATGTCATGAGAGATGGATGATCTAAGAGAGCCAAGTGCTTTATCCCTTCGATCAAACCATTTTCACCTTTCTACAACACCTGTTTGAGGTTCTTGATCCTACCCAAGAGTCATTCTAAGCAATCCAAGACTCAACAAATGATCACTTAAAGAAACCTGCCATTCATGCTACTTATATGGAGTGAGGATTTTAACCTTTGAACTATCCATATTAACACCAAATAATGACTGATAACTTCTTCAAATGACTGATGCAAATCAAAAAATTGAAATCCAATGATTAACCAAGTGCAAATATAGCCCCAAAATAGCCTATTTCTGAAAGTGATATTTCTACCCAAAAAAACTAAAATCTGATTGTAGATCTAGAAAGTAGATGAAAAATCATGCACTTTCAAATAAAATTTCACCTCAAAATGTTATCGTATGTGCCCAAACGAAGCCCTGGAAGTTGTAGAAATCAGGAATAGATAGGTACAGTCAACAAGATCTGAAATTTATGGCAAATAAGGCCACCAAAATGCAAAAAAAACACCACCACTAGAAAGTTCAGGGAATTCTACCCAATTTCAAAAAAAATTGCACCCGATTTGGATCCCGGATGACCAAGTTATGGCCTCTCAAAGTTGGACTATCAAAATGAAAATGAAAATGGTGAGGGCAAAGAATTTTCAAACCCTGATGATGTTAGCAGTTTATGGGGTTAAATTTGATGGTCATACAGCTATCAAAAAGATCTAATTTTGCTCTACTATAACAGCTAAATGGCCGTCAAATTTAGGCCAGTAAAAAGGTGATGTTAGCAAAAAATCACCCCAATGGGCTGATGCATCTACTGACTGTGTGTGTCGTACCATATGGATGGTGACATGTCTAGTGAGGTGGTAGAGGCCACATGGCATTCTTCAGCGTGGGGTCACAGTTGAGGTGGCAGGGTCATGTGTTTGTTGATTGGGTAGCTGCGTGTTGATGAACTATCCATAGATTGGGAAGTTCACCCAAGTAGAGATGGCCACCATGTAGGTGTTGTGTAGGTGACGTGGCATTTGGCTCTGTAGGATTGAAACCACTACAAGAAATTGGAGTGTGATGGAAACCGCTGGACCTTGACAGAAACTGCCGGACTGCGACAAAAGCTGCGGGTGCTGAAACTGGGAAGTGCTGCAGACAAGGCGTTTGGAAGACCGATAGAGTAACTTGTCAGCGGGAGACTACAGGACTTTGACAACCACCAGTTATGTCTGCAGAGAAGAGGGACCTCCGGTTTGTCTATTTCCAGTTGCGGTTGCGATGATGTAGACCACCATTGGAGTGATCGGTGACCGAGAGATGCTTTGTCGAGACCGTTGCAGGTGCCGATTTGTGTTGAGGGGGCCACTGTGCTGATTGGAGGTGGTCACTTCTAGTTGAGGCTTTGATGCCTTTTTTTTTTAAATAATCTTTTTTTTTTTTTTTTGAAAAAAAAGGGGGGGTGTACCTATCCCCCCAAAAAAATTTGCAGAATAAAAAATATTCTAAAAAAATATCAGAATTAAAAATATTTTTTTTGTTACAAAATAGTACCGTAGAGGTGTAGATCGGGCCGTACGATCCAATTTGCCAAAAAAATTTGCCTCGGATTTGAATTTCATTGAATATAGGTGAGTTTATAGTCGATTTTAACCGAAACAGCCTCCTCGATGCAAGGGTGAGGTCAGATTTGCTCCAAGATGGCTCTATCGCATGCTAGTTGCCAGATTTGAGATTTGGACCTTCAAAGCTTGCATCAAGCTCTCTTAAAATCGGCTAATCTAAATGCTCCAATGGCTCTGATACCATGTAAGAATTTGCAAATAGAAAATATTGAACCAAGGATCTAAAGGTTGAAGAAAAGCACAAGAGAGAAAATATGAATGCAAGGATGGATTGAATAGATCCAATGGATTGCTCAATGCTCATGAGTATGAAATGATTACATAATAGGCCTCCTTATATAGGAAAGGTGATATGAGAGAATGATAAGGAGTTGATAATTAGCTATCACCTATGCTAGGTGTAATCACATGTCCAACAAATGTGGATGATCCTCCAATATGCAATAAAGTATGTGCATTGGATTAGGATGATAATGTGATAAGTGCACAAAAGGTGGATCTCACACACAATGAGGTATGTGGAGACAAATATCACACCAAAAGTGGAAATTCTCCTACACCATGTGCTTAATAGATGTGCACACTCCTAGGTGTCTCAATCACAACTTACTATGCAATGCATTAACCTAAGTAAGATTAAGTAAAGTGTAATTAGGAATAATTAATTACACCAACAATCCTCTAGCTATGAGACATCAACTGATCCCTGTGAATATAAATGCATGTATATATAATAATAATATAAAATAACTAAAATATTATAAATGCATGTTTAAAATTACATATTTTTAAAACTTACCTGACCACTACTAGGTGTCACATCTGCTGAATCGCTCCTATGAAAAGCATCCTCTGGCTATAAAGAAATAACTGACCCCTACAAATTTAGTTTACAATAGTTGGTTATATACATGTGCATAGTATATATATTATGTAAAGTACTTGAAATATATAATTACATGTGTACACATGCATGCTTAAACATACATATATCTAAAACTTACCTGACCACTAGTAGGTGTCACGTCAAATGGATCTCTCATAGGAAGATGCTCTGAGCCCACACTAGAGGTAACATGCTCTTCTAACTATGCCTACAAAATATTATACATTGAAAAAACATCAATACACATGTCTACAATTAATTGTTCACTAAAACTCCTAAGAAAAAAGAAAAGAAAATTTTATATGTACTTGGGTCTTAGAAGTAGGAGGATCATCAGTGCATTGCACCATCATATCATCAACTAAAATTGCATCAACCACACCACCTAAGGTCCCAAACCTCTCTAGTAATGAGGAGTGTAGGGGTGACACTAGCTGGGAGGGGAGTGATGTAGAACCTAAACCATCTAGATGCAATAACATATCCATAAATGACCCAACATCAGTGCCAATGTCCACCTGACCCAACCCATGCAAGTACTCATCAAAAGTATCTAGGCCCTCAGTGGTGATGCATACATCTCTAACCTATATACCTGGCTCTGCAGTTGTAGAGTGATTTGTGGGTGCAGAGCGCTCTACACTATGTTTTGTCCAACTAGTAGATGGTGCGTCCTGCGTCAGTGGAACTACAAGACCTCATGCAAGTCCAATGAAATCCCTAATTGAATGTATTGGGATCTTGTGTGTGTCAATAATATGAGAATAGGCCTACAGGAGATCCTCCAAAAGTAAAGGGCCATATCTAAATGACTATGATGACCTGATAGTGCTTGTATCTCTCCATGTACAGGAAGACTTGTAGCTCTATATGTCTCATCAGTCACACCTATAGTAGTACTAGATGAAGCCTTAGAAGATGATCTGGCTCTACTCGATCTAGTCAAAATGTATCTACCCATTGAATATGAAGTGATGGATGTGGCTGCAAAAGTAATCTATCATATATATCTAAAACTCCCCTCTAAGAAGAAATGATGACTCTATCTGTAGTAGTAGCCATCATCGGTGCCACTATCAGAGTCTTGTTCCCAACTAACTCTCTATGAGGCTATACAACTCGATCAGCCCTATGATACTAATCATGGTCTGCAACCCTACCGAGCCCCTGACCATAATATGTTGGTAGATCTAAATAGTTGACCTTGAGTCCCAAACGGAGCTTAGCATACAACTTCTATGCAAAATATAATGGAATCTGGTCATTATTTGGATAACAACCATGTGTTGTGAGAAATAGAGGGTAAATCATACATGCGATCTGAGGAATCACACACTGTGTGACCTGATATTCCCTCATAGTGGCCCTCCCCTCATAATGTGGGAAAACCTCTCATTTGATGATTTCCTTAGGGACAAGGTTCTAAATTGTTTCCAATGAAACATCACCTAAGACTTCAGCCCTCAACTCTCAAAAAATGGTCTCAACTACCTGAGGCATGAAGGAGGAGTGAGACCTCAATCTAGCAGTCATAGTCTCCAAGTTGGTCAATATAGTAGCACAAGTATCTCTATATATACCATCTTCTAAAGATGTACAGATAGACTCTCTAAGTCGAGCCATGTTCGTGTTAGCAAGATGAGAAATGGTCTACATATCGAGAGTTTGAGGTGCATCCTGAGTGGCCATCTAGATACATAACATGTGAAAGCTAAGTGTTAATAATTAATTAATTCATTACATGTTATAATTGCATGTAAAATGGAAACAAATATCTAAATATATAAAATTATAGGACCTATTAGGTCATGTAAGTGGTCTTATTAGGTCTTAAGGGTCCTATGATGTACTAATTGGTATTAATAGGTCCTATTACATCACATAAGTGGTCTTATTTAGGTCTTAAGGGTTTTAAGATTTCATAAGGGATCCAAATAAGAGTCCTAGAATGTTAACGAGTCATAGGTGCAATAAGTGGTCCTAGAGTATCTTAAGGGGTTGTGGGTAACATAAGAGGTCCTAAGGTATAGATAAGGGTCCTAGAGTGTCTTAAGGGGTTGTAGGTAACATAAGAGGTCCTAAGGTATAGATAAGGGTCCTAGAGTGTCTTAAAGAGTCATAGGTAACATAATAGGTCCTAAGGGATCCAAATAAGAGTCCTAGAATGTTAATGGGTCATAGGTGTAATAAATGGTCCTAGAGTGTCTTAAGGGGTCATGGGTAACAATGGGTCCTAGATGTGTCTTAAGATAATGTAAGGGATGGATAAGGGTCAGGTAGAGTGTCTTAAGGGGTCAGGGGTAACATAAGAGGTCCTAAGGGATCCTAGGTTACATTAGTGGATCCTTGTATGATATTAATTGAATCTAAGATACATAAATGTGTCCTAGGACAATCTAAGATATGTTAATGGGTCTTGATGATATGAATGGGTCATATATGTCTTAAAATGTCATAAGAGATTTATAATGGTCCAAAAATGTTAATGGGTTGTAGATGTGATAAGTGGTCTAAGGGATCTTAGCTAACATAAGATGTCATAAGCTATAGATAAGGCACCTAGAGTGTCTTAAGGGGTTGTGGGTAACATAAGAGGTCCTAAGGTATAGATAAGAGTCCTAGAGTGTCTTAAGGGGTCGTGGGTAACATAAAAGGTCCTAAGGAGTCCTAGGTTACATTAGTGGATCCTCGTATGTATTAATTGAATCTAAGATATGTAAATGTGTCATAGGACAACCTAAGATATGTTAATGGGTCTTCAGGATCTGAATGGGTCATATATATCTTAAAATATTGTAAGGGATGTATAATGGTCCAATAATATTAATGGGTCATAGATGTGATAAGTGGTCTAAGTGGTCCTAGGACATCTAAATATTTTTTAATGGGTCTTGGGGGTCCTAAGGTTTCATATTTGTTTAAAGATTTCATAAGGGATCCAGATAAGAGTCCTAGAATGTTAATGAGTCGTAGGTGCAATAAGTGCTCCTAGAGTGTCTTAAGGGGTCATGGGTAACATAAGAGGTCCTAAGGTATATATAAGGGTCCTAGAGTGTCTTAAGGGGTCGTAGGTAACATAAGAGGTCCTAAGGGATCCAGATAAGAGTCCTAGAGTGTTAATGGGTGGTAGGTGTAATAAGTGGTCCTAGAGTTTCTTAAGGGGTCGTGGGTAACAATGGGTCCTAGATGTGCCTTAAGATAATGTAAGAGATGGATAATGGTCAGGTAGAGTGTCTTAAGGGGTCGGGGGTAACATAAGAGGTCCTAAGGGTTCCTAGGTTACATTAGTGGATCCTTGTATGATATTAATTGAATATAAGATACATAAATGTGTTCTAGGAAAACCTAAGATATGTTAATGGGTCTTGATGATTTGAATGGGTCATATATGTCTTAAAATGTTGTAAGGGATGTATAATGGTCCAACAATGTTAATGGTTCATAGATGTGATAAGTGGTCTAAGGGATCTTAGGTTACATTAATTGATACTAGTATGTCTTAAGGGCTCTTGCGGGAAACGATGGGTTCGCATATGTATTAATAGAAGCTAAGATAGATGAATGTGTCCTAGGACATTTTAAGATATAATAATGGCTCGTATGGGTCCTAAGGGGTTGTATGTTTCTTAAGATGTCATAAGCGATACATAATGGTCCTAGAATGTCTTAAGGGGTTGTAGGCCTCATAATAGGTCCTAAGAGATCATAGCTTACATTAATTCATCGTAGAATATGTCTTAAGGAGCCTTCAAGGAAACAATGAGTCCTTGTATGTATTAATGGAACCTAACATGTACATCAATGGGTCATAGGACATCCTAATATGTATTATAATATCTTGAGATTACTAAGGGATCCTAAGTGTCTTAATATGTTGTAAGGGAGGAATAAGGGCCCTAAAAACTTATTGTACTACAAATTTTTAACATTTTCTACCATACTACTAGATCATTTAAAAAAATTTAACTATGATTTTCTAAGATTTCTACAAACTAAAAATTATTTAAAACAAATACCTAACTAATATTTACTAAATTTACTAAAAATGCATGTACATGTGAGAGAGAGAGAGATTCCTAATATTTACAACTTTAAACTTGAAATTTAAAAACAAATATTTTTAATAATTTCTATAAGATCTTAATGTTTTCTAACATATTCTAACATTTCTACTATGGTTTCTAATGTTTTGTAAATATTTTCTAACAGTTGCTAACAAACTACTATGATTTTCTACCATTTTCTAACATATTCTAACATTTATACTATGATTTTTAATATTTCTATCATTTTCTAATATTTAATTACAATTTTCTAACATTCTACTATCAATTTCTAACATATTAGATAATATTTAACTACAATTTTCTAACATTTCTACAAATAAAAAATTATTTAAAACAAATAACTAACTAAAATAAATATAAAACATATAATTTACAATAAAAAATGAGAAAAATGTGTGTACTTGATACTGCTAACAATCTGAAGATGTCAAAAAAGCTCGGGAGGTGCTGATGTGCTGATGTGTTGAGGTGCTTCACTCCAAGGCCTGGGGTTCGCAAAATCCGACAGTGAAAATGATAAATAAAAAACAAACGATGGAAATATATAACAAAATTCAGCCCAAAGGGGCTTCGTGCACAGACCCCCTTCACAAGAAGTACCCTGCGCAGGGTACTTTGCATGAAGGGGGGTCTTCATGTGAAGCCCCTTGTCTAGGATACTTTGTGCGAAGTGGGTCCACCACTTTGCCTGAAGTAACAACTTTGCACGAAGACTCTAAAATTTTATTTTCCCCATGACGCCGATTTTGTTCATCCCTAAAAGAGGGACACAGCTTTATGGGATCACCGCTCTATGGGGTGTATTGACTTATACTTGACAATCCATGAGACCGTGTGGGATACCTGACAAAAGATAATAGTTATATAATCACACAAAAATAGTTCACTCCATAGTTTTCATTATATCTTGTGAAGGACATTATGCATTGTTAAAATTATGTATTTATCCTACAATATTTTGAATATCTCAGCATTGCATATAACTAAACATCTCAACATTGCATGAGACACCACTATTGTGGCAATTTGTCAAACAGTTCTCATGCCTTGCCAGTGTTTTTATTACATCTTGTGAAGGACATTATACATTGTTAAAATTATCTATTTATACTTTCATAATTATCTCACTCCATTGTAGGGAACAAAGAGAATCCCCTGTGATTTAACATCATTGATGTGCAAGGAAATTGAAAATTATTAGAAGCAAATCTCATACTTAATAATATTTAGATTAAATGCATTGATATAAAAAATACCCCAGAAAATTATAAAGAAAGTTAATTTACTTAATCACATCACTAATTTGTGCATGTCTAAATACTAGTGTATTTCAAGTGATTTGATTCTTGTCACAACCACTAGAAATGAGAACAGTCTTAACTAGTGAGGTTGTTTAAGCATATAGAGATTAAATACACTCTTTTAAAATGTAATTTCTCTTAACAAAAGCTCAAAGATATAAGTAGGACATATAAAACAAGGTGAATAAGAGTAGTTAGATATTCACGCTAAAACCAAAAATGCCATTAATATGAGACCCTAAGCATAATAGTGGAAAAAGTGCATATTTCAACCCAAAACAATTGTTAGAACATGCCAAACATCTAGCATAACTGTAAATTTCATTCATGTCATTGATATTATTCTTCATCCATCTCATCATCAAGATCATCATTGTCAATGACATCATCACCACCACTATCATCATCATCTTCATCATCATCATCAACATCATCATCATCATCCTCATCCTCATCCTCATCCTCCTCATCATCATCATCATCAGTAGCAACATCATCCTTATCTTCTTCTTCATATTCTTCTTTGACTAGCTCTCAATCATGATCATCGTCTACATCATCTTCCAATTCTTCCTCTTCCTCAGTATCTTCTATTAGTGTCTTACACTTAGTAATTTTCTAGGCAATGTTGGTTGGTCATCACTGTGATTGAGTCATGTATAATGTACATTTACTGAGTAGTAGTCACTGCCAAGTAAAACAATGGTCACCACATACTTTTGTATTAGCCAAGTCACCTTTTGTCGAGTTATGTAAAGAAGACAATGCTGAGTGCTAGAGTATAAAGAAAAGTGAATGCCAAGTGTGAGAGATATCTAATGCCAAGCAAGCTAGAATTGACATATGTGTTTGTTATGGCACAAACACTTAGGTAAACTATTTTGGTTGATATTTATATTTCTTTTATTGTTTGTTGAGGAAATCATAGAGGTGATTATGCTCTTGTATTGTAATCATTGATCCCTATGCAACACATGGAACTAATCAGAATTAGGGAAAGGTTAAGCAAAAAAAAGAGATAATCTAGATTGTAGATCTTAAATCTTGGAGGAAGTTAATTATCTATATAAGATGAAATCTGAACCCTAAAATGTAGTATGAGTGGAAGGAAGAAGAACAGAGAGAATATCTTCTAATCAATGAAGTATTCTAATAGAGTTTAGTGACCAAGTTGAACATAGCTTAGCAGTGAAGAGAAGAACAAAGATATGCTTGATAGATGAGATCAAATCTATACTAGAAGGAGAAGATCTATAATCAGCATCACAGTGCAAATTGAAGGATCGGGTACTTAGACATTTTAACAAGTGTATCAGGTTAAATCTCTTAACAGAGTGATTTTGACAGACCTTAGTAAATCTCTTAACTGAGTGCTTACTTAGTTGTAAGTCTTAAATCCTTTTGCAAGGTAGATTGTATAAGTATCAAAGCTCTTAACAGGGCATACCTCTCATAGGGTAGATCATATTTTGTGATCAAATTTGTAGCCCTAAAAACTTTATACTTTAGTAGTGAATATTTGTGGGTGTCATCCCCACCCCAGTTCTACCTTTCAAGGGTATCTGGGTAACCAAAATTACTATTTTATAAGTATTTTCATGGATGATGTTTATTTTGTTAGATCCTTTACATTGTTGAAGTTTATGTCAATGCTATACAGGTTTTCATTTATGTTAAAATGGATAAATTAGGGATATCTAATTAACTCCCCCCCCCCCCCCAACCCCCTCAGTATCACATTTTCCCAATATATTTCCAACAATTGGTATCAGAGCTCTAGTATCTTATAGAAGTCTAACCACTTGTGAGATAAAGATCTTGAGATGGAGGTTTATAAGTTGGAAAAAATCATAGATAATTAGAAGATTGACATTCATCTTGCATTACAACAACTTGAAGAAGCTAGAGGAGAACTGAAGAAATCCTTAACTAGAAGAAGAGAAATTGCTATTTAATAGAATGAAACACAATATCAAGAAGAAGATACTACTAGACTATTTGATAGTGGGAACTCTATAGAAAGTGACAAATCCATAAAAGAATTAAGAGAGAAAAATAAAATACTAAATGAGGACATCAAAAATCTAAAGAGAGAATAAGAAATTCAATCTATGAGACTTTGTGAAGTAGTTGAATAGAAAAAGAAAGTTGAAGAAGACAAGAAAATGGCCGAAGAAGACCTAAGACAAATATCAATAAGACTTGATGAAAATACAAATGACATGCAAAGGTTAACAAACAATCAACTAGACATGGTAAATAAATTGCTACTGATTAATCAAGAATTGGGCAGGAAGGATGTGGAAATCACCAATCTGAGATCAGAAAATAATCAACTGAGGAATGAATTGAGAACTGAAAAGGAAGTAAATGAAAGTATGAACAAGCCTAACAAAGCTACAAGATACTTTTAAGAGATGTTAAGGTCACTAAGAAGATCAAGTGATACATCTAGACTTGGACATAATGAGCAATCATTATCCACTGAGGAAGGAGAATCATCAAAGAGTGGAGAACAAAGGAATGCTAAACCAAAGAACAACAAGCCTAAATGTCATCACTGTGGAAAGCTAGAACATACAACTAACATCTGCAGAAGCAAACATGGTAAGTTTAATCCTAAACCAAAATTCAATGGATATTGTTTTAACTGTAAGAAACATAAACATCAGGCACAAGAATGTAGGACAAAGGTCAGTAATCCACCTACCTCACCAAAATTTCAAGGACAATATTTCAACTCTCAGAAGTATGGACATAGAGCATTTGAATGTAGATCAAAACCCAAATGGTCATCAAATCAACTGACTAAGTCACGTAGGAAGGGTAACACATACAATTGGGATTACAACACTTGGCATAGTTGTCATTACTGTGGAAAATATGGGAACATTAGAGAAAATTGTCTGAAGACTCATTTTAGGGGTAAATCCAAGAGTTGGATGAATGAAAGTATGGTGTGCTATAAATGCAATAAGATAGGTCATCTAAAGAAAGACTGCAGATCATCCATACCGAGTAATGATCAAAACAAGAATGAATAAATCATTGAGAAAATGAGAAATTGGATGAATAAAACATGGAAGAAGAAAGAAGAGGGAAGCAGTAGTAAAGCCAGTGCACTTGAGGTCACCCAATCTAATGGATCAAGTGATCACACTACTTCAAACTAAGAAAAGAAGGTATGTATGGAACTGAGCCCCACAATGTTTTAATATTATATCAGTTCCTAACATATGTTGAGAAAAAGTCCATATCTGCATAGATTAAGATGCATTAGGACAGATTTGAGCTAAGTGCAACAATTCATATTTGATGTCGAGCATTAGTGTTTTAGTTTTTAGTGACTGAGTTACTAATGTATGTCGAGTACTTGTGATAGCCGAGATGTGATGTACACCGAGTTGTAACTAAATGGTTGTATCGACCGAGTTTATGTTGACTGAGCTTAACATAAGATTGCCGAGACAACTGTATCCCACATAGAAATTGTACGGATCATTTAAGAAGCCCTAATCTGACTGTTTGAAGTCTATAAAGTGAGAAGTTACCATTTATTTCATTTCACTAGTGAATTGAAATTTTTTGAGAGTAATTCAAAGTATGAGTAACTAGAGTGATTAAGAGCTAAGTGTGATTTAAAAAATCTTCATAGTGTGTCATCAACAAAATATCTGAAGAACATTTGTGCAAGGTACTTTATCGACTGAAATATTTTCAATACATAAATTCTTAAAGTTCATAAAAATGGCATCATCATCATCAACTATGATGAAGAAATAAGGAGAGGGTTTCAATGTTCAATTAGTAAGGAATGAGGCATGTAAGCCACAAAAGTTTCATAGCATCTCAAAGAGCATGATCATGGGAGATTTTAATGGAGCCCTATCATCAATTCCAAAGAATTTTCTAATGATAAATGATGTCCGGTCATGCTACATGTGTAAGATTGGAGAGACTAGTGATTATTAACTCAGGGAAGCATACGAGAAACTATGCAACAATGGGGTGTTGAAGCCAAAACACCAAAAGGTTTTTGAGAAAGGGTTAGTTCATGCCCTTGACTTTCCACAAAATTTCAAAGTGGAATGGATTAAAATTTTAGTAAGAAGAGTACATGACATGAAAATATGGTGGGAGGATGGACCAGTCCAAATCACCAAAGACATGATTCATAGGGTAATTGGATACCCTAAACTCCCTAGAAAGAAAACCATGAGATGTCAAAGCAAGGAGGAGATTTAGGAGAACACAGAGGTGGTATGGAACAAGAATGACATGACCATCTATACTATCACCGATCTAGAGATTGAGTTTTTAGTAAGGGTGATAGCTCATAAATTTTATCAGTCTAGTCAGTTGGATAGCATCCCATACATGTTAGTGGACCAAGCTTGGAAAATCATTAAGAAGGATCACACCTATGACCTTGCTGAGCTCCAACTAACTCAACTTGCCAAGAACCTTATATCGATCCGCAAAGAAAAGAATTCAATGTGTAAGTGTGGTTCCTTACTTGTTTGTCTATTCTTCTATATTCAGAAAAGTTTTCCTACTATTGGGGAAGTAGTATGGGATAAGATTAGGCCAGTAATAGTTTAGATAAATGAGTTTATCAGTCAAATGGGAGATAATTTTGAGAGCATAATGGAAAATTACTTTTTAGAATTCAAGAAGAAAATGAGGAAGAGGAGTAGGATTCTTGTATCCCTAGTAGAGAAATACATACATGACATATGTTTCCTAGTTTACACTGACCTCACATATGCTCAAGATGCAATACTGAGTGTATCATGGCTAATGCAATTACCTTATGAGGTAAATATTGATGAAACCACAACAACAATCACAACCCTATTAGCCAAGGAATTTGATAAGAAGGCTACTTATTTTGGAACCTATGAGGAAGAAAAGGCTAAGATAACCATGGGACTAAAGTCTACTGCCATGGAGAGGAAGAGGAAAAAGATAGTGAAAAACCTAGAAAAGATGATAGGAGAAAGAGAGGTAGATGCACCTCTAGAATTGACCCAAGGTCTAGGAGAAGATAAATCTAGTGAATCTAGTGAAAGTGAAGAAGAGGAGAAGGTAGTAATTGCCGAGCCTGTGAGAAAGCCTATGCAAAAACCTAAGCCTATCTCATCACCTATTCTTAGGCCAAGAACAAGGGTAGTCTCTACAACTGTAGCTATTGAGCCTCAAAGGAAAACCCCTGCATCAGGGAAGAGAAAAATTGTTCAACCTAAGGTAGTGCCGAGCCAATTAAGGAAGAAGTCGAGAAGGAAACTCATTTTGGCAAAGGATGATGAGGAAACATAGAGTGATGAAGAAATAAAGAAAAAGTCACCAGTTTAGAGAAAATCACTGACTGTGGATGAAATATGCCACAACATCAAGAGCTCTGGTGATCTAGCAGGCTTTAAGTAAATAAAATTTGAGAAGATTAGCATAGAAGACAAGGAGAAAATTGAAGAAGTAATGCTTGAGATTCTCTGCACATTCAAGATGGTACCACTCCAAATGGTGAATTTGATTCCAAATGAGCTATATCAGAGGTTAGCACAAAAATGGGAATATGCCTTCATGATTGAGAAGTAGATCAGGGAAATCACACTAGCCTAAAGTTACACTAGATCTTCCCCGTGCTAACATTCAACAAAACATGGAGAAGTATAGGAATAGATTCATTCCTAAGTTCAGGGCATACAATATCCTTCAACACAAGGTTGAAGATTTTGTTCAACAAAGTCTCAAGGTATGGAAGATCATTTTTGGTCTATTAATTAATAAAAGAACACAACAGGAAGCCAACACATCTAAGGGAGTTGAGCTAGATAATAAAGAATATGTTAGTGAACCACATATTCAAGAGGAAGAAGCTCCAAAGGTAGAGAAATGTGAGAAGTTAGCTAAAGTAAATATTGTTGACATCACTGAGGATACCCCAGTGACTCAGGTATTGACTGAGAAAGAAATACAAGCTAAGGTAGCAAAAGATACATCTTTGCCAAGAAGTAATCTTGTATTATTATAAGTAATATATTATCTACAAATTGAGGATACATCAACTATTGACATTACCTCTATCAGCCCACAAACTGTAATAGTTGACACACTCACCAGTCTTAGTACTACCAAGGCACGGGACAAGTCAATAACTACACCTCAGTCTACATCTGTCGAGGAGCCACATAAAGGGAAATAAGAATAGTCTACATTATTTATTTTAAATCCTCATGTGGAGGAAAAGGAAACAGAAGAGAAGAAGATAGAAAAATAAATTGACACTCAAGAGCCTAAGGAGAAAGAGGCAATAAAATCTCTTGTATAGATTCTGAGTGGAACAACATGTAAGAAGAAGTCACATAAAAAGAATGTAAAATCTCCTACACCATAGGTGACACTCAAAAAAGTTATTGTGATTTCAAAATGAGACACATATAACTTATCCTATGAACAGATGCAAATTTTGCAAGATCTACTGAAGAAGAAGAGAAAATAGGAAGAAATGAGAAGGGAACATTAGAAAAAACAAGTACTTCATGAAATCAAAGGTATATTCATTGATTCTTCTGACATGACTGATGTTAATGAATCTGACCCCATACTGGAACAACTTGTCCATATAGTCAAGAAAGTGATTGATGATGACAGCGAGGCAAATGATAAGTTATTGCAGTGGTCAGAAAGAAAATTTGAGACCTAGGTACTTAATAAGGTCTCTACCGAGATAGCAGTGAAGTAGGTAGAACTTTCTACCTTAATATCAAATTCAAAAGAATTTGTATTAAATGCAAAATATTTGTACAAGAAACTATGTGATGTAGAAGAATTTACAAAGGATAGCCAAGAGCTAGTAGATAAGCTACAATTAGTGTTGGAAATTTGGCTAATGTGGATGCATAGATGTTGTCATTATGGAAACATATGATCTCTATTGAGAGCGTAGAATCTGGAATGCAAGTATGGCAAGTTGAAGGAAGAAATTGTCTAAGTATGGATACAGTGATCCTGACAGAGCACCCGATGAAGATTTAGTTGGCGACATCCATTGGAGCAATATTTTTTTTGTGTAGTTAACTAAATCTTCTATAGAGTATGAGGATACCCCATCTTAGTGTGCATAAAGTTTGGAGCAGTACGGACAAAATTATTCAAAGTTTACCGAAGACAGTTTTTGTAGACAGAACAGTTTTGGAGACAGTATTAGCGAAAGAGTTAAGGGATTATTTTTTCTTGTCAAAATAATGACTTAACATTATGAAGGGATGACATCCTAGATGTTTAATCTTGGATAAAGATTTTGGAAGCCAACCATGTAAATTTATTAGCTTTAATAACTCATATATTAGGCATACTTGAAATGTAATGAAAGATGCAAGTGTGATATGTAAAAAGAAAGAAAAGATAACTTGCGATAGTTTTTTATTGTGATAGAAGAAAAGGCTATTGATGTGAAGTTGTAAGAAGTACCATATTATAGTTAGAAACATTTTGTATTACCTGTTTGGGCAGTGAGCTTAGCTGGTGATTAGGTTTTGTAATCTAACTCCTAACAGGGTTAAGGCTTCTAACAAGGCCTAAAGTCCTTTAACCAGGACAGATCTACTATATATTGTAAATTGACTCCTAATAGGGTCCAATATCCCTAACAGGATACTTTTGATTAGTGATCTTTGTGGGTACCATCCCCATTGGGGTTTTCCCTTGGACAGGGTTTCCTCGAGAACATATGATGTGTTATGAGTTCTTTCTATTTACTGCTATGTTTGTTAATCAGCTTGATAATCTTTGTATGCACTAAAGTAATCTGTTATATCCATAAGTGGGCAAAATAAAAAGTTTTTGAAATACTGATTGACCCCCCCTCTCAGTATTTCCTATTTCTAACAATTAGACATAAAATCTATAGGTCACTCATTGAGTATGGATGCAAATTCCAACTCTATACATTATGCTAGGCTTCTACATCCTCAAGGGAGGATAGCTGAGTCGATGGCTAATGATGGTAAGATAATGGCTCACTTACTCTCTATTCAAAAAATGTTGACACCTCATCTGGAGGTCATACAAAGAGAGTTCACTAACGAAAAGGAATTAGTCTAGAAAGATCCTCATCTTTCTACTGCCGAGAGCCTAGTTGACATAGCTATCAAGCTAGAAGTAAAATAAGAGGTTTTGAAGATTGCAATATCTGGCTGGGACACCACATTGCACATGGTCATGATGCTTCATAAACCATTTTTGGAAAAACATTACAAGCTCCCTACAAATGAAGAACTTAAAGTGACAAAAATAAGGGGGAAATAGTAAGAATAACATGACATGTTTAGTCACTAAGGGATGAAACATAATCAAATAGCTGAAGCAAAATGAAAGAAGTAGAACCAAATGGTATGACATACTAAGCTTTGTAAATGTATATATGTATTCGTGTGTATGTCAAGTAAGGAATTCTTATATGTACAAATGTAAATATTTTTGTTTTGTAAGACTGAGTTATGTTTTAGGGGGATTATTATGTATATACTTATGTTAGTACTAAGTACTCTTGTAAATGTAATGTAAATGTCATGAAAAAGTGTTTTTGCCACTAATGTCAAAGGAGGAGATTGTTGATCACTATAGTTTTGTTGTCTATTAGTGTCTTACACTTAGTCATTTTCTAGGCAATGTTGGTCGATCATCACTACGACCGAGTCATCTTGTATAGGCCAAGTCATGTATAATTTACATTTACCAAGTAGTAGTAGTGAAAGAACAGTGAATGCCAAGTGCCAGAGATATCCAATGCCGAGCAAGCCAGAATTGACATATGTGTTTGTTATGGCACAAACACTTAGGTAAACCATTTTGGCTGACATTTATATTTCTTTTATTATTTGTTGAGGAAATAATGGAGGTGATTACGCTCCTATATTGTAATCATTGATCCCTATGCAACACATGGAACCAATTAGAATTAGGGAAAGGTTAAGTGGCAAAAAGAGATAATCTAGATCGTAGATCTTAAATCTTGGAGGAATTCAATTATCTATATAAGATGAAATCTGAACCCTAAAATGTAGTATGAGTGGAAGGAAGAAGAAGAGAGAGAATATCTTCTAATCAGTGAAGTATTCTGATAGAGTTCAGTGACCAAGTTGAATAGAACTAAGTAGTGAAGAGAAGAACATAGATATACTTGATAGATGAGATCAAATCTATACTGGAAGGAGAGGATCTATAATTAGCATCACAATGCAGACTGAAGGATTAGGTACTAAGACATTTTAACAAGTGTATCCGGTTAAATCTCTTAAGAGAGTGGTTTTGACATACCTTAGTAAATCTCTTAACCGATTTCTTACTTAGTTGTAAGTCTTAAATCCTTTTGCAAGGTAGATTGTATAAGTCTCAAAGCTCTTAACAAGCTAGGAAGACCTCTCACAGGGTAGATCATTTTTTGTGATCAAATTTGTAGCCCTAATAGACAAAATTTATACTGTAGTAGTGAAGATTTGTGGGTTTTATCCCCACCCTATTTTTACCTTTCAAGGGTTTCTGGGTAACCAAAATTACTATGTTATAAGTATTTTCATGGATGATGTTTAGTTTGTTAGATCCTTTACATTGTTGAAGTTTATGTCAATGCTATGCAAGTTTTCATTTATGTTAAAATGGATAAATCAATGATATCTGATTCACCCCCCTCTCAGTATCACATTTTCCCAATAGATTTCTGACACTTCTTCCATCACATAATACTTTATCGGTGTTCCTCTTTGATCATGTCTAACAACAAATGACCAACCCAGTTTATGTGGAACCTCTGAGTAAAATACCTACTCACATTGGCTTGGAAGAACATGGGGCTTTTCTCCAACTAGCTCAAACAACCTTGTATTAATCATTGGAAAACCATTGTCATGTTCAATAATAGTTCTATTAGGATCATTTTTATTGAGTCATAGTCTATACCATTTCACAACAAAAGGAACTAATTTGAAGGAATTAAATTCATAGTCAAGTATATCAACCAAAATACCATAGTATTGATTTTGCAACTCTTGAGGATGTAAGTCATTTCTAGATGAAATATTAGTCACCTAGAACACTGCACTTATCCCATAATCACAAGTTCTCTTCATGTCATCCAACTTTTTGATGCAAAATTTATAACCATTGCATAACATAGCCTTTTGGTGTTTTCACCTACAATAATGTCAAACATGTATAAATCACTAGTACATTTGAGACCTTTTTCTGATGGCTAATTGTCTAAATTCAGACAATATACCATCGATTAAGTGACACCATCCAACATCGTAGTTTTGTAGTTGAAAAATCTGATAGTTATGATAGGCATTGTACATGTGACATCTATAGTCATCACAAAAGGGGGTTTCTACATAGTGAATATACCTACCGGGTCTACTTGTAGCCATCCCACATTTGACAGATCTCTATCAGAAGTAGTTAGTTACTGATGAAAATATTGTACCTGTGACGAGTAACCATCATAATCTTTTGATGCCTGACTGTCATTGGAAGATTGTATACTGATGAAAATGCTATTGGTGTGATGCTTATCCGTTGGGAATTTCTAACAGATTGTCATCGCTTCTCTGAGGCCGTCGTAATTGTGATGAAAATCACAATTTTTTTAAAAAAAATATAAATTTGTTGATTAAGTTTGACTCGATTGGTGTTCTTTCATATTTGGTTGTCATTTGGAGATGACTTTATAGTAGATTTGGTAGCGGCTCATACATTATTGAGTCGAGTCTAGAGACTTGGATTTGTAGATCACTATGGTGTCCGTGATGATTTGGGAGAAGTCCTCTTCTAGGTGAACCAAGCTGAGAGACTTGGATTATAGAAAGTGGGTCATTTGATGTGACTTATGAGACATTGGATGCCTCTTCACAGCGGGTTCACAGTGCAGTCTGTGGTGTTTCTTTGTGACTTGGTTCTTGGTAGCCATTGAGATGAATCGATATGACTTGATCTTGGGTCAAGACTTATTGAGGTGAGCTAAAGTGATCATTTCTCCTTGAAGTGATTGATGTTTTTGATAGATAGTCATCACTTTTAATTTTGTCATCGATTATTCTTTGGTTTTCATTGTAATTGTGATTGGTGTTCACTATTTTTTAAAAAGAAATATATATTTTTTATACGTTGATTGAGATCTTAAATTATTGATCTTCTCTTTGTTTCAATAATAGTTTAACATTCTCTACTTGACAAGGCCAACCGCGTGAAGGTGGAAGCTCATCTGGCCCCTCCTAGGATCCTCTTATGACCCTTTATGACACTTTAAGACCTCTAAGATGTGTATTATTAGGGGTTGTAAAGGGTCATAAAGGGTCATAAGGGGTCCTGGGACACAACAGCTGAGAGCCATAAATGTAGGCATCATGGTCACAATTGTTTCAAGACAACATAATTGAATGCTATACTGAGACAATGCAACATAACCACTACTCTTGTAGTTCCAAGTTGACACTGCGGGATCCAAAAACCAAATATAAGGAATCTATATATGGTTTTTGGATCCCACAGTGTTAACTTAGAACTACAGGAGTAGTGGTTGTGTTGCATTTTTTGGGTATAGCATTCAATTATGTTGTGTCTCCAAACAATTGGGACCATGATGCCTACATTTATGTTTCTCAGCTGTTGTGATACCTACATTTATGTTTTGTAGTTGTAATGTTTATTTTCATGTTCTTTGTGTTTGGCTTCTCTCCCTCGCATCAAAAATAATATTTTCCCACTTTGAATAGAGAATGTGTGTGAAAAACAACTAGAATATGCATGGATAGTAGGTGGAGCTAAGAAGACCCAGAACATTTACATTTTTTTCTCCTTTGTTTCTTGTACACCATCTCTATCGGCAAGTTTCTTCATGGATGGCCTCCACTATCTTCCCCACTACAACTGTAACCACTATTCATTCTCCTACGGTCATTACTATCTTCTCTATTGATTAGACCTCCACTGCAATTTCTCTGATGAAAAATTCCAAATTAAATGTTTGGTATTCCTTCATCTCCCCTCAACTCCATCACTTATGTGTATGGCTTCTCTCCCTTGCATCAAAAATAATATTTTTCCCACTCTGAATCGAGAATGCGCATGCAACAAAAGAAGAATATGCACAGATAGTAGGTGGAGTTGAAAAAACACAACACGTTTGCATTTTTTTAATAGGTCAAAATTATAATGTTCGTGATGGTCTATAACTTAAAATATGCAATTAAAGACCTCTATCAAAAATGCAACCCTGTTGTGTTTTTTAGCTCCACCTGATATCCTATGTAAATGAATTGAGATTGCATATTGAACTAGGCATCTCCTTTTGCATTGCCTGAAACCAAGAGGCTGTCATAGTTAACATCTAAATGGTGTGTCTCATCATCACAACTAATCCACCTTAAACAATTGATTAACCATTCTAGACAAGATGATGATTTAAGTATTGTGTTTTATAAAAGAACCCATTGAACATTCTAATACTAATTTCTCCCAAAATATGAAATCCACTAAAATTTAGCGAAAACCCCTCCAATATTACAACAGTGTATAAAAGGAAACTCAGTGTCTAAACATGGAACTAAGCTCAAACATGTGTAAATAAACATCAGTCATTATCAAATAAACATCATTCATTATCAAATAAGTTGCATAAATGAGAATCATTTTTTTTTTTGACTTTCTCTTTTTTTTTGCTTCCTTATATTATTGTAGAGGTGTATCCATGTCCAGAGTGTCATTTATTCTTGGCCATGCATGTGATCTCACTGTCCTTTGCAAAGGTGGGTCCTCTGCAATAACAAATAAAAGGCTCAATTAAAAACATATTATCATAATTGGGGTTAATTTAAAATATATTCATTATTGTTACAAGCATTTCAATACATTAAAAAACATAAATGTGACACTCTTTACCTTGTCCAACCACATCATCTTTCTCGGTGGCTTGAACCTCAACACGCTTATCAGGAAAAACATCCTCTACATCCCCTGCAACTGCAATACAAAATGTTTTATTTAATCCCAACATGTTATAATTAAATTTTTATTACTACACCAAATTCAATTTAACATGTTTGATTGTATTAAATATTCATTAATCAAAATTCAAATAGAAAATGTATACCTTGAGTACTACAATTCACATTAGAATCGATGCCTCCATCGTGCTCGGCCGGTGTAGTATCAATATCGGCAGGTTGCATTCCAATGTAAATAATTAGTGTATTGATCGACAATATATACATATAAATACAAGACAAATACTGAGAAATGTTAATCATTCAGTTTACTACATATAAATATATTCACTTAAAAGTTTTAAACAAATATATAATCAATGTTTCCTTACTTAAAATAAATATATTCACTTTATGTTGGAACCTAACATCAAATACGGTAATTGGTAAAGTTTTCAACTTGAAATAAAAATCAATTGGCTTATTTACCTGATTAACAAATCCACCAGAAGAACCTTGTGCACTCATGGCTTGGTATCATTCAGCCATGACTTTATAGCCTTGTTTGAAGCCTATTTTTTTGTCCTCTTCTGTAATCAGTTTTTTGAACTCTAAGGCCTGCATTTTTTATTGGTATCATGAATTTTTATTGTAGTGAATTTCATCAAAACTAAATTGATTTCAATTTAATTATAAATATTTGCATACAATTTTTCATTTAGTAATACTTACAACTCGTGCAACAAGTTTTGAATATCCACCCGAGCCAAGCCTGTGTTGCCCGTGCTTTTGTTTTCTTGTTGTTGTTGCCTTTGTTGTGTCAGGCAACCTATGTGATGTTTGAAGTATGTTAGATCACATAAGTACAAAGAGTAAATAGTACATAATTTCATTATTAACATTATCACGTACCTTCTTTCCTCGGGTGATACTGCTCATCCACTATGTCTTGCACTTCTCTCAAGTGCATCCTTTTTAAGATCCTCCCACTCATTAATAGTAATATAGGGAGGCCGCTCATAATAAGGGTTGTGTTCTATTTGGCTCTTGTAGTTGTCCCTAATATACTTCAAAATAGTGCCCGCTTTGTCAACGAGTCTAAGTCTATGAAAGACTTTGGCTCCAAAAAGTGTTGTCATAGAGTCAATGAGCTTATTCTTTAACCCTTTATCTTGTGCTGACCACCTTTTAAGAAAAAAAACTGTTAGACTCATAAATAAAGTGAAGCTACCTTTTAATATAATTGAAGAAAGGGATGAAATGAAATCTAATCTTGTAATGAAATCAAAATATGATACCATGTGCGTATGGTCAGCCCAAAAATGCACAAACATTGATCATTAAATTTTTCATAAAATAGATTATTCCTTGCAAGATAATTACGAGATTATTATAATTAGTTATTGCATGGGACCACATAGGGGGTTAGTGCATTACGTTATGAGTATTATATTGTATAGTAAAAGAAAGGATCAGTCTTTAAAGTATCTAGAAGTTGGGCTACTCTCAAGGGAAGTCCATCTTCATTGCTCATGAGCAACTGATCACACTGTATTATTCCTATACATTTAAGACAAGTACATCCAGGAATTATGTCATCACCTCCTACATAAAATGAATCCAATATTACAAAACACCGCCTAAGAAAGAATATATAGTTCAAGTGAAATAAACACATTATAAATAAGAGAGAAAAATAGGAGTCTACTTACCAATAGTAGGTGTACTTGCCAAAATTTCAAGCGGAAACTACCTCTATGGATCTGATCCTCATACCAGTCATCATACTCAACATAGGTTCAATAGTAGGTGCTGAACAAAAATATTGTTAGGGCATAAAAAATTATGGATAACCATGGACAAGATGGAGGATAAAACATGTGATGTACCATCCAAAGTATTTGCATCTAAGGTAATGCCCTTTAATCTATTTAGCATCCCCTGTAAAGAGAACACATATATTTTAGTTAATGACATAAATAAAATAGTATACTATAAAATCATTATTGAAATTTTGTTATAACAAAAAACTACATTAATACTTACTCTATAGTTCTAAACATGGCCAATCAACATATCCATTGCCCTCTGTATTTCAAGAGTGTGAGGTTGAATATTTTCCATTCGAGCTAACTCTTTTGATATTGCATGAAGGACTCTTTCCAGTGCAACCACAGGATCAACCTCTAATAAAAAATCAACATCGAATGGATCATGCTCATTCTGTGGCTCCTCCTGTACTATTTGTTCCTTTCCTTTTCTTTGATCAGCACTCATTTGTGAGAACAATATTATTATCCCTTTATTTAAAAGCAATCCAAAATAGTAAACCCACAAAATATACACATTAACATAACAAAAATACGCATTAACATTTTTCTTGTATGTGCATTTGTAAAACAACAATGACTTTTACTTGTCGGGAAGAAGAAGTCCCATGAGAACTATCACCGCCATGGGTATCATGTGGCTATTGATCCATACTATAGCTATGTATTTAAAAAAAAATCATTTAGACATGTTAAAACACGTGTTCTTATTCTAAGTTATGTTGAATAATAGATAATTATCAAAATGTGTACCACCTTGTCTATGATAGTGATGGGGTTTTTTGTATCTATGTGATTCAAATTGTAATCGATAAGCAAATCCTCACCTCCACGTATTGATTTGATCGCACATATAAATACGCAATTTCCCTCGCACACCTCAAATATGCAATTGGGTTTCTTCTTAGTTGACGTAGGTTGTGTATTGTTTATAAAACCTGCATATATAGCTACTTTTTTACTTTGTTCACTGACTTTTTGTTGTATATAATTTGTCGCGAGTGCATACCTACACATACTTTTTTTATATTTAACAATCTGCATCTAACTATTATAATCATAACAAGGTCTGACATACTCCATCAATTTGACAACTTTGTTGTAAGAGACCTTTATGCCATCCATGGAAAATAGGCCCAAACCATGTAATGAAGATGGTGCTATGAGATATATCCTCTTTTTAACACAAAAATCAGTGTTTATTGGAGGAAGTTCATTGGGGACCCATTATTTTTGTAGATGTTTATACCTAAATGGCAACTCAGAGTCGCCTTTGCTCCCATCATCATAAGAACATGACCCTCCTTGAGCAAGGAAAAATGTCATGTGTTTATTGAATTTATTTTTGATCTTTTGACCTCGAGTCGATCTCATTGAATTACATGTACTAAATGTCTGACTTTCTTCTTCCATTCCTAGATTTTCCTTGCTAGAAGAAGACAATTCTGACAAATACCTTTTTGCTAGTACCTGCACCTCATGTTATGAGAAAGAAAGGTGGCAATGAGAGATATTTTACATATGGTAAAAGACATTAATCTCTATGGGGTGTATTGACTTGTACTTGATAATCCATGAGACTATGTGGGATACTTGACATAAGATAATAGTTATATAATCAGACAAACATAGTTCACTCCATAGTTTTCATTATATCTTGTGAAGGACATTATTCATTGTTAAAATTATCTATTGATCCAACAATATTTTGAATATCTTAGCATTGCATATAACTAAACATCTCAGCATTGCATGGGACACCACTATTGTGGCATTTTGTCAAATAGTTCTTGTGCCTTGCCACTAGTGTTTTTATTACATCTTGTGAAGGAATTTATACATTGTTAAAATTATCTATTTATACTTTCAGAATTAGCTCACTCCATTGTAGGGAACAAAGAGAATCCCCTGTGATTTAACATCATTGAGATGCCTCCTTTCATTAGCTTCATGTCACCTTCTCATAGCTTCTCATAGCTTCTTATGCATTTCATCCTTCATTTATACACTTACTTCCTAAGGGGTATTCTTGAGTTCAAAAAGATTGAGTTGCTACAACTGAATTATAAATCATGAATTCCCTATAAAATTAATTCACTATAAATCAAGGGGCATTATAAATCATGGATTCACTATAAAATTAATGTATTTCTCTAGATTTCATATGGACATTTTCTCAAATGGTTGGCATGTATGTTTATTCAAATGGAGTTATATCATTTGGAATGGATATATGATCAGTTGATATCGAATTCTATGTCAAGATTTACAACATTAAATTGATCATAGTTAGAAGACTTAGACACAAGAAGAATATGAGTATAGCCAATTTTTAGAAGAATATGAATGAATGCAAACATACATAAGTGGATGAACATAAATAATGAAGGTACCTAATATTGCCTGAAGTAATGAAGTGTTGACCCTGGTTTCAATCTAGTATGCTCATGTATGATCCAAAAACTACAAGGAAAAAAAGGATGGGGTTAGATCCAAAGGATCTAAGCAATGTCTGAAACCCTATTATTGATCCTCATCTACAATTATACATGTGCATAATTAAGCCATACAGTTCTAAAAGGAACTATGCTACATAACATGTGCACTCAGGAACATGTGCAGTGTATAGGCGCTGGAATCCAAATGAAGCCCTACATTTATGTCTCTATGAACACCTGGTGAATCACTATTGTGGTTGCATTTATGTCTCTATGAACACCTGGTGAATCACTATTGTGACTGCATCATCCTAATAGTGCAACAACAACACCAGATGTTGTTGTTCCATCTGGTGTTGCTATGGCATCATTTCCAAATGATGCATCCACAACAATAACCCACCATGCCCATCAACACAAGGCAGACATGATCAAGCATAAGCACTGGAGGGGGCATTATCAAGGTCAAATCAGAGGTCAAATTTCAGTCGTTGAAATTTTATATTTGTATAGTTATAAAATTTCATGCCTTGAAATTTTATAACATAGTTCCTTAGCATTTGATCTTTATATTGCAGCCATGACTTGAGGTAGGCATTCAAGCTTTTGTCTTCTCATTAACTCAATTTCATTTTGATGGCATTTGTTGTTTTTTCTCAGCTCCATCTGCTATCCATGCATATTCTTCTTGTGTTGCATGCACATTCTCGATTCAGAGTGGGAAAATATTATTTTCGATGTGAGGGAGAGAAGCCAAACACATAAAGAGTATGCAAATAAACACGACAACTACAAAACATAAATGTAGGTATCACAAGAGCTAAGAGACATAAATGTAGGCATCATGGTCACAACTATTTGGAGACATAGCATAATTGAATGCTATACCCAAAAAATGCAACACAACCACTACTCCTGCACTTCTAAGTTGACACTAAGGGATCCAAAATCCATATATAGATTCCTTATCTTTGGTTTTTGGATCCTTTAGTGTCAACTTGGAACTATAGGAGTAGTGGTTGTGTTGCATTTAATTATGTTGTGTCTCTAAAAAATTGTGACCATGATGCGTACATTTATGTTTCTCAGCTGTTGTGTCCCATGACCTCTTATGACCCTTTATGACCCTTTACGATCCCTAAGAATACATCTTAGAGGTCTTAAAGTGTCGTAAAGGGTCATAAGAGGATCCTAGGAGGGGCCAAATGAGATTCCACCTTCACGTGGTTGGACCTATTAAGTAGAGAATGTTAAACTATTATCGAAACAAAGAGAAGTTCAATAATTTAAGATCTCAATTAACATACGATAAATATATATTTCTTTTTAAAAAATAGTGCGAGTCGTCGCAATTATGATAGAAACCAAAGAATAAATGATGAAAAAACTAAAAGTGATAGCTATTTGTCGAAAACATAAATCACTTCAAGGAGCAATGGTCACTTCAGCTCGCCTCAAGAAGTCTTGACCCAAGATCAAGTCATATCGATCCATCTCAATGGCTACCAAATCAACAGATCTCTACCATGAACCTAGTCATAAAGAAACACCATAGACCGCATTGTGAACCCATTGTGAAGAGGCATCTAATGTCTCATAAGTTGCATCAAATGACCTACTTTCTATAATCCAAGTCTCTCAGCTCAGTTCACCAAGAAGAAGACTTCTCCGAAGTCATCATGGACACCATAGTGATCTACAAATTTCCATTGTGCAAGTTCTACTAGTCATGTCACTGCTACACTCCATAGGAACAAAACATATCCAATTTGGACCAAAGAAGTCAAGAAGTCACTCAAATCAGATTCAAATGCAATCAGGTCCACATATATCCCATGAACACATAAGGAAGAATGCATCTCTGATCATTGCACTAGCTTCTTGTAATCTACTAAATCTACTACAAAGTCATCTCCAAATGACATAACCAAATCATGAGCATGAATAAAAGACCTCGACTCACCAAACCACCTCACAATTCAATCAAGATCTGAAAGTAATGCAACCAGTTGGAACCAGATCAGCAAGAAAACCGTTCTAAATCGATACAAACTCGATCGACAAATATATACTTTTTAAAAAAAATTGTGAATTCTATCACAATTATGATGTCACTAGAAAAGTGACAACAATCTATTAGAAACTTTTGGTGAAAAACTATTGCATGCACAACATTTATGTTGGTAAATAATCTAACAACAACAGTTATCTGTCAGAACATTAGGACAGTTAACCATCACATGTACAACATTTTCATCGGTAAACTAACTACATCTGATGTCTGCCCATTGAAATTGGGATGGCTACAAATAGACATGATGGTGTATTCGCTATGTTGAAACCCCCTTTTTGCATTGGATATAGTCATTTTAATTACAATGCCAATCATAGCTATCAGTTTTTTCAATTGCAAAACTATGATGGCGGGTGGTGTCATAATCTTGATGATAAATTGTCCCAATTCTGACAACCTATTGTAAAAAAAAGGTCTCAAATGTACTAGTGTGATCCTCATCTACAATTGTGCATGTGCCTATTCAGGCCATACACTTCTAAAAGGAACTATGCTATAGAACATGTGCACTCAGGAAAATGAACTCAGAAACATGTGCAGTGTATATGTGATGGAATACAAATGAAGCCCTACATTGAACTCGTTGGGGTTATTAGAATAGAAAAGACAAAAATCATGGAAGCATAGAATGGAGATCAAAATTGAAAGAAGAAGTAAGTGGCTGAATTTATGTCTCTATGAACACCTAGTGAATCACTTTTGTGACTGCATCATCCAAATAGTGCAACAGTAACACCAAATGTTGTTGTTCTATCTGGTGTTGTTATGGCATCATTTCCAAATGATGCATCCATAGTAGTAACCCACCATACCCATCAACATCTTTACATTTAGAATTCTTGATGACCCACAAGATTTGAGAGCTAAGGCATCGTTGCATTTATGTCTCTATAAACACCTGATGAGTCACTATTGTGACAACATCATTCAAACAATGCAACAACAACACCAAATGTTGTTGTTTCATCTGGTGTTGTTGTGACATCATTTCAAAATGATGCACCCACAATAGTCACACACCATGCCCATCAGTAGAAGGCAATCATGAAAAGTCATGAGTAAGTAATGAGTAATGGAAGGGGCATACATCATCATGAAATTAGAGGAGAAAAGCATCAAAACAAAGAGGAACACAACATGTGAGTAAACACATCTAACATGATACCCTAGCCTATAACTCATGGGCTCTACATGGAGAAGGAAAAATAATGACCAAATTTACATCATTTATGCCCATATCAAAACTCACGGGCCCCAAGAAATGAGAAAACAAGTAATAAATAGATTCCCTAGCTTCAAATCTCACGGGTCATAAAAAAGACATGGCATAAATGTTGGAGATTTTCTAGCAAGCCAAATTACTGATTGTATGTTTGTCATTGATGACAACATATGGTGAGAAGCATGCGTGGAAGCTTGATGGAGAGTTCTTTCAACATATGATGCATGGATATGTTATTAGCATGATATCATAGACATAGAGGTTGATTCTAAGTAAATACAATAATACAGTTGTGTATATCAGTGAGTGTTCTTGACAGGTCTCAGGAACAGTTCTGTATGTGATTTATAGTATGGTTGTAGTAGAGTCTTGCACATTTATATTTATGTTGTAGACATATGTATAATGTTATGTTCATGGATGAAAAGTCAGATATGCAGTATAGGTTGAGTTATGAAGTCTCTAGTTGACACTTACAGTTTCCTAAGTTTATCTGGAAGAGCCGACAATGCATTTATGATTGTGGAAGTTGCACCTACCATCTTGGTATGCACACTTAGATTTATGTTAATTGGAGAGTTCAGAATGTTTGATTAAGAGCGCATTACTTAATTAAGCATGAGAAGAAAGTTGGAGTTAATTTGGTTGAGCCGACTGTGTGTAGTGTAGCATCTACTCACATGAAGTTGTGCAGTCCTAATTTATGTTGTGTGCTTAGTAGAGATGACTAAGGAGTTATTGGACAATTGTATTAATTCTCTAATATGATTTCAAGATGGTTCTAATAGGCTGACTTGATTATATCATTTAGAGGAAATATATTTATAAGCAGTCATTTGTGATTGTTAAGCATGGTTCAAAGCTAAAAGATAAGAGCAGAGTAGAGAGTGTGAAGTGTTGAGCCATCAGAAAAAGGTTTATGTGACAAAGTAAAGAGTATATGATATTTATTAGAACTGATCAAGACAACAGGTTTATGTGTAGTTCACCAAGATCCAAATATAGTGTGTATCTATTAAAAATAAGGTTGCATCCTTCACCCCTTTGAGAAGTGTGCTCCCAGATAGTGTGTCCTCACCCCTAATAGGGTTAAATGTAAAAGGCTCCTAACAGAGTCTGACCCTTGACCAGCTCACTATACTTATTGCACTATAAAGATCAAATCCTAATAGGGTTGTAAGATCTTCTAACAGGATCATAATACACTAGTGCAGTTCTTAGTGGGTGTTAATGTTGACAATTTGGCTAAGGTATGTACATAGATGTTGTCATTATGGAAACATATGTTCCCTATGAAGATCACATAAGCTGGAAAGTAAGTATGGAAGATCACAGACTAAAATTGTCTAAGTATGAAACAGTGTTTTTGACATAGCACCTGATATAGTTTGTTTTGGCAACGTTCATTGGAGCATGATTAGAGTTTTCATAGTTGAACATAGACTCTATGGTGTCTAAGGATACCTCATCTCAATGTGAAAAAGAGTATGGATAGTACAAACAAAGTTATGATTGTTTTATCGATGATAGAGTACAGTCGATAGAGCAGTTTTGAAGACAAAACTAGTAAATAAATTAAGGGATTATTTTGCTTATCAAAATAATGACTTTATATTATAAAGAGATGACATCCTAGATTTTTAATCTTGGATAAAGATATGCTAGCCGATAGGAGAAAGATATTATGTTTGTACCTTGTATAAATAAAGATGTACTGAACATACTTGAAATGTAATATGTAATATGTAACTTGTGATAGTTGTATATTGTGATAGTAGCAAAAGTTGCTGATGTGAAGTTGTAAGAAATACCATATTATAATTAGTAAACATTTTCCTTACTTGTTTGGGCAGTGAGCTCATCTGGTAATTAGGTTTTGTATCTACAACTCCTAATAGGGTTGAGGCTTCTAACAAGGCCTATAGTCCCTTAACCAAGACTGATACACTATATGATTGTAACAAGCTCCTAACAAGGTCAACATCCTTAACCAGATATCTTTTGATTAGTAGATCTTTGTGGGTACCATCCCCACCAGGGTTTTCCCTTGGCCAGGGTTTCCTCGAGAACATATCATGTGTTATGAGTTCTTTACATTTACTGTTATGTATGCTATTTAGTTTCTTATGCTTTAAAGTAATCTGTTATATCCATAAGTGGGCAAAAGTAAAAGTTTGTAAAATACTAATTTACCCCCCCCCTCTCAGTATTTCCTATTTCTAACAATTGGTATCAGAGCATAGTTACTCGGAGAAGAAACATTCAAGGAAATCCTAGCAGCTTGAGTAAGATCTCTATTGATATGGATCAATCACAAAAGAATCTTGAAGAAGCTCTTGAGCAAATTGAAATGCTTACTAATGAAAGAAACACTTTCAAAAGAAAGTATGATGATGCAAATAATCTTATTGACAAATTGAAAGGTAAGATAGAAGATCTAAAATCTCAGAAGGAATCTAAAATTATTGTTGAAGATTGTGATGATTTAGAAAAAGAAAATGTGATCCTTAAACATGAATTGAAGATAGAAAATCTGAAGCTTAGCTTGAAAGATGGAAATGACAATTTAAGATCTAAGAATGAAAACTTGAAGAATGAGAATGAAGATCTGAAATCTAAACTTGGCAAGGTAACATCTGAATTTGATAAAGTCAAACTGCAGTATGATGAACTTGAGAAATACAACAAAATTGTGAAAGGTGAATTGACTCAATCCAAACAACAACTTGAGAGGCTATATTCAAATAGTGAAAAGATTGATAAGCAAGTATCTTATGGAAAACCATTCTATGACAAAACTAGTGTTGGATTTAACATATTGAAGATAGTTAGTGAAAGCAAGAAACCAGATCTGAATGAATGTGAAAGCAGTGAAGAAAAAAAGTTAGATGAGAACAAATCTAAAGAATCACCAAAGCAAGAAGAATCACTAAAGCAAGAAGATGCACCAAATCAAGAAGAACCACCGAAGCTAGATGAATCATCCAAAGGTATGCAAAGAGAATTCAAAGGTAGATGTTTTGCTTGTAATACTATTTTTCATATGAAGAGAGATTGTATAGGTAAACAATTCAAACCTCTTAATGGATATTTCTATAATTGTCATGGTTTTGGACATAGAGCTATTGAATGTAGAAGATCTAAAGCTATTGAGAATAATTACAATAGTAGAATGCCTAGAAATACTAACAATATAGATTAGAGATCAACTGAAGACATGAAAAGAGAAAATGGAATAGTATGTTTCAGATGCAACAAAATTGGACACATTGCTAGAAATTATAGGACACAAATCAATCAGCAAACACCTAGATATGGAACCAATGGAATCACTTGTCAGATATGTAACAAGATTGGACACATAGCAAGATTTTACAAAATGAACAATGGAGGTTACCATCATAACCCTAACCCTAGAAACTATGCAAGAAGAAATGAAAATGCAAGAAACAAAGAGAAAGGTTGCTATAGCAATGAAGATGAAGTAAAATTTGTTAAAGGCATAGATCAAGGAGGTATATTCAGCATTGAAGGTAATTAGGAAGGTAATGTATCTGATGGTGAGAATGAGTCTTTACCTAACCCTTCTTTAAGCACTTAAATTATGTAAATTTCTATAGCTTAGGAACTTAGAATTAGTATAGAATTAGATTTTGAATGAGTTAAGTTTTGCACAATTAGATGAAGGTTTTTTATGTTATACTAATGCTATGGTTAAGTGCGCAAAAAGAAATATTATGTTTTGCAAGGTTGCAAGAAGATTTATGGTTGTAGGTTTATAGAATCAACTTTTTGACATTTTAGTGGCAAAAGAATTGAATGCGATGTCAGATCGAGTAAGTTCTAAGTATTAAAAGATTGAAATTGAAGTTATTGTGATTATCAAGTGATTAGAAGTGATTTGGAAGCAAAGAAAAAAGTTTGGAAGTGATTTGCAGAAGTTTGAAGTGCCGATCAAGCGAAAGCCCTAATTTTGCAAATTTAAGGTATTTATCCGACTAAGATCTTGAATCAGCTTAAAGTAATTAGACATAATCATGGATGTATTGTTGATTCACAACATCAAGGATAAAAATAGACCTAGAACTAAGAAAGATCCAGTTGAATCCTCAGAAAGAGATGCTAGTTTAGCCTTATCATCTGTACCAGATAGAGTTCTTCATTTAGAGAATGTTAAAAGTTATCTTAGATGCAAGTATGAAACCCTAAGGGAGAGTATTTTAATGGTGAATATAAGAAATTGTACAACATGGATATGTCAGTGAAACAAGGTTATGAACATCTAGAAAACAATGAAATCATTGAGTACTCTATGAAATATGAATTTGATGATGAGGAGTGTACTAAGATCATTTTGAGTAGGATACATAATGGTAATTTTTGGTTGGAAGATAGAGTTATAGACATAACTACAGACCTAATTCATGTTGTGACTAGATTATCAAAAGTTGGTGCAATTCCACTGACTGAGAAAAACATGAGAAATATTATGATTGAAAACACCGGTTCAATATACAATGGCAGAGGTATAGTCATTAGTAAGATTAAGCAAGATGATGTAAAATACTTGTGTAAGATTTTGACAAAAAAGTTCTATGGAAGCTCTAGAGAAGATGATATGCCAGCAGGTATGGTACACATTGCTTATTTGATGTGTGTGGAGAAGAAGCCTGTGGATATGTGTGAAATTCTAAGAATACAGTTGTTTGAGAATTTGGAAAAGATAAAGAAAGCTAAATACACTCACTTTAGATTTTCCTCATTGGTTACTTACATGTTCTTCCACTTGCTAAGAATATTTCCTTACACTATTGAATGGAATGATGGTGAGAATACTATGGCAATAATCAATAAAGTTTACATGAAACATCTTATTGAGAAGGTTAATGATAGTGTAAAGTTAGCGTTGAAAACTTTTCAGAACATTGTGGTAAATAGATCAAGAATTCCTCCATCCCTAGTTGAGAAATACAAAGATGATATATATTTTATGGTTGATACTGATTTCACTTACATTGAGGTAGTAGAACCTAGACATGAATTCATAGACCCTCTTGGCTATGAAATCTCTAAAGTTGAAACAGAAGGATATGTTAGTAGATTGTTGAAAAGTAAAGTTGATGCTCATAGTAGCAGATTTGGAACATATGATGAAAACTTTGATTTAGCAAAGACACTTAAGGAAGAGAAACAATCAAAGAAGAGAGTGGAGTCTACAATAAAGAAAATTCTAAAATAATTAGGTATGAGTGAGAAAGAATTTAATATTGCAAGAAATATTGTAGAAGCAATAAGGCAAAGTGAGATACTATCAGTCCCACCTTTGGCATCAAGTGGAGAACCTATTCAAGTTAAGGTAAATGTTGAAGAACCTAAGAAGGAACAAGAAATTAGTCAAACAGAGAAACCCTTTTCTTCAGCACCAAGCAAAAGAATGAAGGCAAGTGCTTCAGGACCGGGTAAAAGACAAAAAATAATTGTTCCACCAGTACCTAGAAGAGTTGCAGAGATAAAAGATGATGAAGTCACAATAAAGAAGAAATCATGGAAACCAAGGATAGAAAGAGTTAATGAAGATATAGTGCAGCATGGAGACTTTACCAAAATGAACAAATACTATGATTTATATGGATCCTCTGACAGATTAAATCTAGAGAATGCAATGGTTACACATATGATTTTGACAAACAAGAAATTTGATACTATTCATGGAAAGATACCAGAAGATTTGTACAACAGACTTGTGAGAAGAAAGATGAGAGCACAAGAAGAAGATACTAAAATGAGAGAGAATGTGATTAGAGAGTTCTATGAGATAAGAGATGATGACCACCTTAAACAGATCCTCAAGCCGCTTGAAACCCTATTAAGAACCAAAAGAAGAATTATAAAAATAATGGGAAGTCAATATGAACAAGTGAAGACTGAAACTAAATAGGCAGTTGTGCAAGTACTAGCAAACTTGGTAGTAGGAAAAGATAGCAAAGATTAATCAGTTGCAGAACCAGTAGAGAAACAAAGTTCAGAACAAGAAGAGGCAATAGCAGAGGTATTTGAAGCTAAAGATATTCCCTCTTCTTCTATAAACATTGGCACAAAATCTATGGACATTGAAGGAACAAAAGTTACTTTAGATTCAGATGATGTGGTACTCAACAGTTTGGAAAACATTGTTGACAATTTGGTTTTGGGAGAGAAAGAAAAGAGTATTGAAATAGAGACTACTCAAACTAAAGTGCAAATGGAAATAGAGGCCCATACACCTATTGAACCACAAGAAGACATTAGTCTTACTCCTAAGACTGGAAAGGAGAAAGGAATAGGAACATTGATTGAAGATTTGAGCAAGGAAGTTGATGATGATGATCAATTAGAGTTGATCACTTCTTTGAAAAAAATTATTGGAAAGAACAAGAAAGTTAAGAATTTGGAAGGTAGTCTGAAAGATTTGACTGAGAAGCTACAAAGTGTTATATCTACAAAATTCTTTGATTCAGATCCACTTGAAAGAGAAAAGATGGTAATTAATTCTTTTAATGTTGAGTTCACTAATTTGATTGATATTGCTAAGGTTAAGGCTCAGGCAGCTTATGAAGCTAAGATGTTGCAGAATATAAGTCAGAATATCAAAAATGACATTGACAGCCTTGATAGACACATTAAGAACTTAAGGAAACATCTTGAGACTGGAAAGTGTTTGTACATTCAGTGTACAAAATCTAAAAATATTTTAATTGAGGAAGAGAAGAAGATAAAAGAGAAGCAAGATGAAATTGCAGCATAGACAAACTCATTGGCCAACCCAAACATAAAGATCAGTACAGTTGAGAAAAAGATCAGAAAATTATGTGATGAGATAAGGACTTTGAATGATGAGAAGAACAAGAAAATTATCGAAATAAACATCTTGAGAGAGCATGTCTGAATCAATTTGACTATAATAGAAGAGCAGCTAGATGAATGTCTTACTGCTAAGACAACATTTCAGAAGTTCAATTTTGAATCCCTTCAAGCCTTCAGATTATAGCATACGGATTGAGTACTTTACTCAATGTAGTAGAATCAATAAAGAAGGCATGGGAGAAAGATTTTGAGACTTGGAAGATAGATTTTTCAAATTGTGTTGCAAGCCTACCGGCTTTACAATAAGACAGTAAGGTAAAAGTTTTGACACAATTTTGTATATCCCTTTCCACCCTTTATTTTGTCATTATTGTCAAAGGGGGAGAGATACTTAGAAAATTGTCTATATATGATAAGGAAGGATACTCATAGGGGGAGTTCTATGGAGTATTATGAAGTGTTATAGATTATGTATATTTTTTGAGGAGATATAAGGATAGTATACTTATTTTATACTATGGCCACAATTTTGATACAAATTTTGAGATTTTGACTTGTACACTTAGCCAATTTTCTCATATGTTGCCACCAATGACAAAGGGGGAGATTGTTGGCAATTTGGCTAAGGTATGTACATAGATGTTGTCATTATGGAGACATATGCTCCCTATGAAGATCACATAAGTTGGAAAGTAAATATGGAAGATCGCAGACTAAAATCATCTAAGTATGAAACCATATTTTTGACAGAGCACCCGATACAGTTTGTTTTGGCGAAGTTCACTGGAGCATGATCAAAGTTTTCACAATTGAACATAGACTCTATGGTGTCTAAGGATACCCCATCTCAATGTGCAAAAGAGTACGGATAGTACAGACAAAGTTATGATTGTTTTACCAATGATAGAGTACAGCCGACAGAGCAGTTTTGAAGACATAACTAGTAAATGAATTAAGGGATTATTTTGCTTGTCAAAATAATGACTTTATATTATAAAGAGATGAAATCCTAGATGTTTACTCTTGGATAAAGATATGCAAGCTGACAGGAGAAAGATATTATGTTTGTATCTTGTATAAATAAAGATGTATCGAACATACTTGAAATGTAATATGTAATATGTAACTTGTGATAGTTGTATATTGTGATAGCAGTGAAAGTTGTTGATGTGAAGTTGTAAGCAGTACCATATTGTAATCAGTAAACATTTTTATTACTTATTTGGGCAGTGAGCTCATATGGTAATTAGGTTTTGTATCTACAACTCCTAACAGGGTTGAGGCTTCTAACAAGGCCTATAGTCCCTTAACTAGGACTGATACACTATATGATTGTAACAGGCTCCTAACAAGGTCAACATCCTTAACTAGATATCTTTTGATTAGTGGATCTTTGTGGGTACCATCCCCACTAGGGTTTTCCCTTAGCCATGGTTTCCTCGAGAACATATCATGTGTTATGAGTTCTTTACATTTACTATTATGTATGCTATTTGGTTTCTTATGCTTTAAAGTAATATGTTATATCCATAAGTGGGTAAAAGTAAAAGTTTGTGAAATACTAATTCACCCCCCCCTCTTAGTATTTCCTATTTCTAATAGTCAATTCCCACTAGGGTTTTTACCTATTTGGGTTTCCCCATAACTAAAATTGTGGTGTTGTGTTAAGTATTCTTTCATTGTGTTTATGCTTAATGTTATTACATACTTAATTGGATAAAGAATTAAAACTTGTAGATAACTGATTCACCCCCCCTCTCAGTTATCTCTTGGGACTATTCCTAACAATTGGTATCAAAGCCAAGTGCCTCGGAGAGAAATTTTAATAGCTTGAGGTTGATTAGATGGCATACTTTAGAAAAGAAATTCATAAGTTTGATGGAGGTATTTATCTTAACTGGAAGAACAAGATAATGACACATTTGCAGTGCATTGCCTTTGAGATTTTTGAGGTAGCTACTAAAGAAACTGAGATTCCTTCTTTATTAGATCTTGCAAAGGAAGATGAAAATCTTAAGAAAAAGGAGTTTTTCACTTCAAATACTATTGCCAAAGAAGCACTCATCAGTGCCTTGTCTAGTGAGTTTTCAGAGATCAAGAAACTAGATAAAGCCTACAAGATTTGGAAGTATCTAGAAGATATGTTTGAAGGAGACATCCAAGCCAAGAATGCGCATAGGAAGACATGGAAGAAAAAGTACAATACATTGGAGATGATACTTGAAGAGAACATTAGAGCCTACAATCAAAGGATTAATGAAGAAGTTGTTGGAATCAAAAACAATGGTGGAGAAATTTTAGAAGAAGACATCATGGATAAGCTGATGACTACTTTGACACCAGAATATGAGAGAAAGATAAACATCCTTGATGAGACTATGCAGTTTTTGGAAAACTTCACAAGAGAGACCTTAATCAGCAAGATTGCAACATTTGAGATATCAAGTTTGAAGATAGAGCCTAAAAGTAAAACAACCTTCAAAGCTTCAGTCCATGATAAGAAATCCTTGAACACCTCTAGTAATTTTGATGATGATGATGAAGAAAAAGCACTAGATGATTTCATTGCTATGATTTTTAAGAGAGAAAAGAAAGGAAAAGGAAAATATAAAGGTTAATTACCATTCAAATGTTTTTCAGTTAATAAGATTGGTCACTTTGCATCTAAATGTCCTACAAGAGTTAAGAAGTTCAAAAATAACTACAAGCCTAAGTATACAAAATAATGTTACTATGAGATGGAGTATCAGATGAAGAATCAGTAGAACATAAAATTGGATTCATTACTCTTGAAGATAAAAAGAATGCACAAGGGTTAGCACTAATTTCACAAGCTGACATCAGGACAAATTGGATAATTGACAGTGGTTTCTCACATGACATGACATGAGACAAAGATAGATTTGTACATATAGATAGGTACAAAGGCAACATTGTTAGATTTGGTGATAAAACTCCTAAACCTATCATAAGTAGAGGAGCCATCACCTTGGATAGAAAGAACAATGCTGATGATGTTCTCTATGTTGATGGTTTGTATCATAACCTATTGAGTGTTGGATAGTTTCTTGACAAAGGATATCAGTTGGAATTCAAAGACAACAAGTGCATCATTAATAAGAGGGAAGGAGAAATGATTGTAGCAGGTTCAAAGACTAAAGGTTATGTTTTTCAACTTAATCCAGAAGCAATTTCTTTTGTTGCTAAATTAGATGATAGTTGGCTATGGCACAAGAGACTATGTCATATGAATTTTGATAACATAGTAAAGATAAGTAATGTAAAAGCAGTCAGAGATCTTCCTAGCATTGCAAAGCCAGTTGATGCAATATGTAGGGAATGTGTAATTGGAAAGCATGTAAGGAATTCATTCAGAAGCAAGCACAATTTGATAGAGAACAAGTTGGATCTGATTCATACAAACCTATGTGGACCAACTCAAACAAGATCATACTATGGTGAAAGGTATTTCATTTTTTTTTTTGTTGATTATTCTAGAATGATGTGAGTTGCATTCTTAAAGGATAAATCAGAAGCCTTTGACAAGTTCAAAATATTCAAAGCTAAGGTTGAAAATGAGTCTGTATTGAAGATTAAATATCTAAGATCAAATAGAGGAGGAGAATTCACCTTTGATAGATTGTATGAGTACTACGAAGAACATGGGATAAAGAGACATCGAAGTGCTCCTAGAACCCCTCAACAAAATGGAATTGGAGAAAGAAGGAATAGGATCATACTGGACACAATGCACACCATCATGATTGAAGGAAAGGTCGCACAGACCTATTGGAGAGATGTGGTCAATACAATAGTCTACACTATCAATATAATACAATTGAGGCCAGGGATAGACAAGACACCTTATGAGCTATGGTTTGGGAATGTACCTATATTCAAATACTTTAGAATCTTTGGAAGAAAATGCTACATCAAGAGAGATGAAGCAATTGGCAAGTTTGATGCAAGAAGTGATGAAGGTATTTTTCTTGGTTACTCTACTAAAAGAAAAGCTTATAGATGTTTTAACTCGAGATTAAAGAAGATCATTGAAAGTTATCATGTCAAGATTGATGAGAAGTTTATGATTCAAGAAAGATATCATGATTATGCACCTATGATTGAAGAAGAACCTAAACCTACCTCTAGAGAAACAATTATTGATGAAATGTTTGACAACATTGATGTATTGTTCAATGACCCTGAAATCAGTGAAGAAGAATCTCAGAAATTAGATGAGAGATTCACTCCCAATGTTCAAAAATTCACATCTAGATATCATTCAAAGGAAGACATTATTGGAGATCATAACAATAAAGACATGACAAGATCAAAAGCAAAAGGTTCCACAACAAATGAAGAGGTATGTTTACTATCACAGATTGAACCCTTAAGTGTTGAAGATGTATGTAATGATTCAAATTGGTAGGAAGCAATGAAAGAAGAGTTAGATCAAATAATTAAGAATGATACATGGGAATTGGCCCCTAGGCCCAGTGATAAGAATGTGATTGGAACCAAGTGGATATTCATAAATAAGATGAATGAAGATGGTACAATAGTAAGAAACAAAGCTAGATTACTATGTAAAGGATATGCCCAAAGAGAAGTAATTGATTACTCTGATAGATTTTCCCCAGTAACTAGATTGAAAGCCATAAAGTTGTTTCTAGCCTATGCTACATTTAAAAACTTCAAGGTCTACCAGATGGATGTTAAGTCAAAATTCCTAAATGGAGAGTTGAAGGAAGAAGTATACATAGAGCAACCTGAAGGATTCACCTTATCAAACAAACCTGATATGGTATGCAGATTGAAGAAATCCCTATATGGACTTAAGCAAGCCCCTAGAGAATGATATGAAAGACTTGATGGATACTTGACAAATATTGGATTCAAGAAAGGAGAAACAAATTTTAATTTATTCATAAGAGAAACATCTGATGGACTGTTGCTAGTTGCTATATTTTTTGATGACATTATCTTTGGTGGTAATGACAAACTTAGTGCAGAATTGTCTAAAGAAATGTAGAGAGAATTTGAAATGAGCATGATTGGACCTTCCAAGTACTTTTTGGGATTGAATGTGCATCAGGTAGACAAAGGTATATTCATAAATCAAACTAAGTATGTGAAAGAGATCTTGAAGACATTCAATATGGATGATTGAAAGCCAATAAGTACCCCTATGATAACAGGATGTAAGCTTTCAAAAGAAGATGATTCACCAGTAATAGACATAACCTTATATAAGTCTATGATTGGAAAACTTATATATCTCACTCAAACCAGACCAAACATTTCCAATGCAGTTGGTATTGTTGGAAGATTTGCAATAGAACCTAAGCAAAGTCATCTCATGGAAGTAAAAAGAATATTCAGATACTTGAATGGAACCTTAGACTATGGTTTATGGTATCATAATTCTAAGAATGTAGAGCTTCATGTATATACAGATACAGATTGGGTAGGATGTGTGGATGATAGAAAGAGTACCTCAGGAGGAGCAATATTTCTTGGTGGTAGACTTGTCACTTGGACAAGTAAGAAGTAGAGTTGTATCTCTCACTCAACAGTAGAAGTGGAGTATGTAGAATCAATATTGAATTGTTCTACAATTGTGTGGATCAAGTAGATGATAAAAGATTTTGGTATTCAGATTGATTATCGTATTGTTATTCATTGTGATAACACTAGCACTATGAACATGTCAACGAACCCTGTGATGCATGCAAAGAAAAAACATATTGAGATAAAGTGTCACTTGCTAAGAGAGAAAGTAGTAGATAAAGAAGTAATGGTGGATTATGTGAGTACAAAAGATCAGCTAGCAGACATATTCACAAAGCCTTTGGGTATGTGCAGGATCATGGTATGCCAAACTAGGCCCTTAAGTGGCAATGAAAATTCAGAAAATCAAGTTTAGGTAAGTCGACATAAAAATTTGAACAATTTATAAATATTATATCAAAAATATGTAAGAATATAATTTGTAGAAAATTAAATTTAGTTTCTAAGATACTAGGCCTTTTTTGAAAAAATATTATTCTATATGTTGAAAATTTCAGGAAAAAATAAGAAGTAGGTGTATGTCTGACCACCTTAAATACAATCAAATGATTATTTTTTTTTACAAAATTATAGATATAAGTATTAGACTCATGTCCAGATGTGACATATATTTTTTTGTAATTTTTTTTCAAGTAAATAATTAATTATGATTTTTCTTCTACAACTTTTCCAGAATACAAAAACTCTCGTGTCTGACCACATTAACTTAGTCTAAAATTTATCAAATTGAAAACTTTTTTTATTTTTCTTGTAGTAGGAAAAGCATAGAATGTGACACATATTTTTGGATTTCAAAAATGTTATACAGTTTGAAAGTTATAGCTATTTTTCAATAAGTATATCAATCAGGACGAGAAAGATAACAAGTAGGTGTATGTCTGACCACAATAAACAAAATCAAATGATAATATTTTTTTATAAGATTATAGATAAAAGCATTAGACTCATGTCCGAATGTGATGTATATTTTTTTGTATTTTTTTCTAGCAAATAATTAATTATGATTTTTCTGCTAAATTTTTTCTTGAATATAAAAAACTCTCGTGTCTGACCACCTTAACTTAGTGTAAACTTCATCAAATTAAAATAATTGTTTATTATTATTGCATTAGGTGAAGTATAGAATGTGATTTATATTTTAGATTTCAAAAAATTTATATTGTTTGAAAGTTATAGTTGTTTTTCAAAGAGTCTATAAATCAAAACTTCTTTTTCACATCGCCACTTTTTGGCATACCATGATCCTGCACATACCCCTCTACCTAAGGATACTTTTGAGTATCTCACAAAGAAGTTGGGAGTAATTCCCATCCTTGAATCTAATTAGAGTTACTAGAAGTGCATCAGTCCTTAGTGACTGATGAAGGGTTGACTACTCTACCTCAGGAGTAGTACCGGTGCTTAAATGTGTTGGCACCCTTTTCCATTGATGTCAAAAGGGGATTATATATGAAGTCATAAAAAACAAGACAAAAAAGGAAAATATATAGTAAGGGGGAGAATATTTAGTAATGAATATGAAATAAGGAGGAGTTGCAGCAGTTGATACTCAGTGCATTCAGAAGTAGATGGAGGATTCATCTGTTGGAGCATTTCCTTGTAGGACCAAACTTGAATCAATAGATGGGCTTGATTCTTAGGGTAGGCACACAAGTTTGACAAGAAAAGAATCCAATTGATGAGAATTGAGAGGAATCCTCCTTCTTCTTTGAGCTCCACATCACTCAAGTGGGTATTTCCTTATCTACACACTCATGACTCCTTTTGATGAATAAAAGGCCTACAAATAGACTAGTGTGGAATAGTCTTCAAACCCTTTTGGGTATCTTGTACCCCAATGAAAACAATTCTTATGTAATAGCCCTATTTACATAAAATGAGTCTGAAGACTAGAGAGAACCTCCTACTACCACTACCAACATGAAAGGGAAAGGTATTTGATTTTAATGATTTATGTTGGGTTGAAAGGATCCCTGAGATATACTAAGTCTCTCATAGACTAGTGCCTTATCCAATGGGTAGTAGAGTCAAATACATCATTGCAACAAAGAGCTATGAAACAGGAAAAAAATATATTCAAATATGGTGGTGCCTTACATCAACCATACACCATTGATCAGATCATACATTATCAAACAACTTGTGTACCCAAATGTGTTATCACCCATTCAAAATATTTTAACCCTCCCCTTAGAAGATACCTATAAACAAGAAATACATTAACCAGCATCCACTGGAAGACAAGCATGAGACACCCTTGATACCACAGCTCATACACACCTGAAAACCGGTCCTAGACCTAGTTGTTTCTGCAAAAACAACTCTATTGCAGACACATAGGAAATGCAAATAGAAAGGTTGAAACACCCTTGATGCTTCAATCAATAAGTCTAAAACCCAAGATGGAGACAATTTGATAACAATAGAAATATATTGAATCTCATGCATAAAACAAGCTATTACAATTTGTATTATATTCTCAAAGGCCAGAGAGGAAAGAGGGAGCACTTTATATGCAGAGAAGAAGGAAAATATCTATAGGAAAAGGACCCTTCATGGAACTGAAAACCATAATGTTTCCAAACTTTTCAGAACCCTTACTCTATCAAAAAATGCACTACTTATACCCCCAGTCACCTTGGAATCCTCAAAGAGGATGCATGAAGCTTCGAGTGACTAGGGTTAGGGTTTCAACTACCCAACCAACCAAAAATTACATCAAAATTTATTATAGGGGAAGAGACACAAGAAACCCAAAGAAAATGAATCTCAGACAGATCTGAAATCATCAAAATCTATGAGAACAGTACAGAATAGCAAGGAATTGCCATGAAAACAAGTCAAACTGGCCACCTACAAACACACCTCGAGTGCAAAACCACACTTCTCCTGGTACAAAAACATCATGCCACTGACCATAGAGACCCTCAGATCAGTCTGCAATAACCAGCACCACCAAACCAATCAAAATCGGCCGCTAAAACCATAAATTTTGGTACTTCCTATCGCTAGAAACCCTCAGCAAATTTGAATTTGAATTACAATGATCACTTCCAAGCGCCAGCAAAAAATTGGCGGTCGACGTTTAAATTTGGATCAACTTTAAGTCCTAACCATCAGATCTTTCCTTTTCGTGGGCTTTATGATTTACCTTTTAAAAAAAAGACCCCAGCCTAGGCCCGCTTTATGCCACTTGTCACTATACCATTCACCGTATCCACCTGATCATCACTGAAAAAGGACCCACTGCAGGCTTTTCATCTTAGTGAAGATTGATGACTGTCGCTACATCACTGAGTTATCCATTGTGCAACTTACCCTTGCAATGTAACGACAGCCAAGAGATCATGTGACACTTTAACCTCTTTACAAACCGGTGGCCCCATTGACAAAACACAGTCAGCAACATATGGACCACTGAAAACAATGCATGTCAGCACCGGAGGACCCACTTCATACTATTTTTTCCACCTCTTCATCAGACGGTTGCTGCTATACTGTGATGCTAAAATTTGTGCATCTTGTCTTAATGGTATAACGACAACCACAAGATCTTGCTGTACTTTAACCATCTAGGAAATAGGCCCTACTGACACCATGTCTAGTCATAAAACATGGACCAATCAGATAAGGACAAATCAGCACACCTGGCATGTGGACCCGCAACACTTTATCCCCTCTAAAAAAGGTAGAATCGATGGTTGTCACATGATCTTAAACCTCTGACACATCCCATAAGATCATACAACCGTTGCTGATTTTCTGACAATGTCAAGAGCCTTTGACAAACTCAGAAACCAAGTCCCATTGACAACTGCCACCGTATTAATACATGGAATAATCAAAGCTTGCCATTTGTGCATACGTGTCATTTTGGACCCACCATTTAAGCCTTTAGGAGATCAGATGGTTGTCATTATACCACTATGTTAAAACCCATGCATCTTTCATCAATGATATAACTACGATCGTAGATCCTACTCGAACCATAACCGGTCACAGAGCTAGAAGATAACGGGCCCACCTGACAAGTAGCCAACTCACCATCCCTATTAACCAATGGGAAGATGCCATCTCAGCACTTTTCTGACAATGAGCCCAGACCCCTGACTACGCATAGTCACACTGATAGCATGCCACATCACAACCCAGATGACCAATAAGATCATGACATGTCAGCATCCACAAGCAGGGAGGCCCACCCAAAAATCTTTCATAGAAAACATCAACGGCTGTCTTTAAGGCGTGATGTTAAAGCCCACAAATCTCCCGTTAGTGAAATGGTGACAACCATAGATTTTGAAGACTCTTTAACCACCAGCAGGGAAAGACAACAGGGCCCGTCAGGATAGGTGTCGTGAAGCCACGTAATCACATGTTAGAACCTCCTGACAACCTACAGTCTTGTGAACAAGTGACAACCACAAGTTTTAAAGCTTTGAACATTTGGAAAAAATAACAGCACAGGGACTTAGGATTTAGGAAAAATTAAACGGGACCCGACCAAACAAATAAAGAACATGTGAATTAGGAGTTTTAAGTGGCCCAAAAAAGTAACATTAAAATAGAATAGGGAAAGGGTAAAACAATGGGTTTTCATGCAACAACTAGATTTTTAAAAAATTTCAAGGGTTTCAAGGCTAGAGACATGAAAATGACTGCAGGGACCAGAAGAAACATGCTACAGCCATGAACTTTTTTACAGAAATAGACCATTTTCTAAAGAATTTACCTATGACATGAAAATGGGCTAACAGTGGCTCTTTTTGGGGATGCATGGGTAACTCGTGCCCATGCAAGAATTTAGATCTCTAGGAGAAGCAAACCATCAACAGGGCAAAAATAGAGGGACCTCAAAAAATGGCAACCGAACTAGGGAAAGAAACACACAACGGGAAAGGGAAATATTTACAGAGATCTACAAAATTTTTTACAACTTTACTTGGTGGCCCTAGGCCACCAAGAGAAAACCAGTGATCCTCCTGAATCAAAAATCTGATTTTCATCTACATATATGGCCAAACACTTGAAATTATCCTGATCACTTTGTTGCCAACATATGTGAATAACTATGGGCTAAAGAATGAAATTGTACTGATCACTACCCATGTTCTTCCAGTCATAATTATTACATTCATACTCCAGGAATTAATGAACATCACTTACTTCTTCTTGATGACTGGGAAAGAAAAATTCATTTGATAACACATCAGAAAATAAAGCATATTGTTCACCATGTATTACCACAAAGATACATGGTTGAGAGGAACTTGGATCCTTAGACTCAACTTCACATATTACCTCAGCCACTGAGAAACTTGGTTCCTCCCTGATGTCTTCATGAACTGGATCATGAACCAAGTGAAGGTCTATTTCAAAACTTTTGTGATAGGGGAACAACTGATTTGCATCATCATTTTCACCAAAAGAAATTTTGTCCCAATTGTTGAAGACTAGGTCCTCAATACTATCACCATCACTATCATATTTAGCAAAAGAAGGAAAAGGCTTTGAACAAGAAACTTGTTCATCACTACAATCTTTATGACATGGAAACACACTGTCATGTCCTTCTACCTCTTCTTTTGCAAAGTTACTACATGAGGGAATCTCTGGTGAAAATAGAACATCATAATCACTTTGAACACTCGCCTCATTATCAATTTCAAAGGATAGATCATAGGGGGTTGCAAATCAAAATCCAAAATAGGGGCGTACCTTTGAAATTATTTAGCCAAGAGTGCTGAAATCCTTTCACTACTCAATGGACTTTGGGCCTTGATATCATCTTCCTTAGCCTCACCCTTGATGCTACAAATATCATCCCTGTAGGGAATAAGGATACACATCTCTATCCTTAGATCATCTTGTGTGAAGCAATCTATGTAGGAATCATCATCTGCATCATACTCAATACTTTGCCCTTCACACAAAAAATCATCAAACCAGGACAACAAAACTGCCTTCTGATATTGAACAGAAGCAAAATTTGCAGACAAACTAGAAATATTATCAAATTCAGATTCATCTTCAACACTCTCATATGCATTGACCTCAATGTCATCTTCATAATCAATATCCTCTGCAAAATGAGAATCAACATCAGAAACATTGACCTCCTCATGATCATCAACAGGAACCACCAGTCTTAGCAATCTTATGTCCTCCTCTAACTGCCAGTTCTCCATTTTTATTTTTGCTAATTCTTTCTTAAGAGCAGCAACTTTCTCAAAATGCTCAATAAACTTAGCTCTCAATACATCCCAAGAAAGGATTGAACATGAAGGAAATGATAGGAATCACTTCCTTGCACCATTAGGAAATGTCCGAATGAGCAGCCTCATAGAAACATCTTCATGTTCAATATCCATTTCACCAAAAAGACCCATGAGGTCATCTATATGCTGGCTTGCAGAAACAGATCCACTAGCTAGGAATCTAGGCAAGCATTCCTCAACATCAGTAGGGAACTCATCCCTTTATGCAATGCTGAACACTTGATAGGGAAACATTTTCAGCAAGAGAATACTTGGAAGTTTTGCAGCAGAAACCTTATTGACTAAAAGGCAAGGAAGATCTAGAGCTCACCATGTGGCTCCATTAGGTTATTTACTTTTTCAAAGTTGCCACCTCCTAGAAGAGGAAAATGTTGTATTTGTCTTTGTATCTTCTTCCAATCAACACAAAACTCCACCAAGTAGACACACACTATTTATCAGCAAATGCACTAATCAAACAGAGATATCAGAGCCGCCACTCAACACATAGTGAGAAGATTTTAGCAAATGTTTTGTTTTTCCTTTTGACTCTTTGATCATATAACAAGACTTTGGGATAGTTCAGCAAAGCAAGGAATTGGACATCTTAAACTTGCTCTCATTTATCATCATCCCCAGTGGAGTCACCAGTTTGTTGGAGCTTTTCCTTGCAGGACCAAACTTGAATCAATAGATGGGCTTGATTCTCAGGGTAGGCACTCAAGTTTGACAAGAAAATAGTCCAATTGATGAGGATTGAGAGCAATCCTCCTTCTTCTTTGAGCTCCACATCACTCAGGTGGGTATTGCCTTATCTGCACACTCATGACTCCTTTTGATGAATAAAAGGCCTGCAGATAGATTAGTGTGGAATAGTCTTCAAACCCTTTTGGGTATCCTGTACCCCAATGAAAACAATTCTTATGCAATAGCCCTATTTACATAAAATGAGTCTGAAGACCAGAGAGAACCTCCTACTACCACTACCAACATGAAAGGGAAAGGTATTTGATTTGAATGATTTATGTTGGGTTGAAAGGACCCTTGAGATACCCTAAGCCTCTCATAGACTAGTGCCTTATCCAATGGGTAGTAGAATCAAATACATCACTGCAACAAAGAGCTATGAAACTAGAAAACAATATATTCAGATATGGTGGTGCCTTACATCAACCATACACCATTGATCAGATCATACATTATCAAACCACTTGTGTACCCAAATGTGTTATCACCCATTCAAAAGATTTTAACCCTCCCCTTAGAAGAGATCTATAAACAAGCAATACATTAACCAACATCCACTGGAAGACAAGCATGAGACACCCTTGATACCTCAGCTCATACACACTTGGATATTGGTCTTAGACCTAGTTGCTTCTCCGAAAACAACTCTATTGCAGACACATAGGAAATGCAAATAGAAAGGTTGAAACGCCCTTGATGCTTCAATCAATAAGTATAAAACCCAAGATGGAGACAATCTGATAATAGTAGAAATATATTGAATCTCATGCATAAAACAAGCTATTACAATTTGTATTATATTCTCAAAGGCCAGAGAGGAAAGAGGGAGCACTTTATATGTAGAGAAGAAGGAAAATATCTATAGGAAAAGGACCCTTCATGGAAATGAAAACCAAAATGTTTCCAAACTTTTTAGAACCCTTACTCTATCAAAAAACACACTACTTATACCCCTAGTCACCTTGGAATCCTCAAAGAGGATGCATGAAGTTTCAAGTGACTAGGGTTAGGGTTTCAACTACCCAACCAACCAAAAATTACATTAGAATTTATTGGAGGGGAAGAGACACAGGAAACCCAGAGAAAATGAATCTTAGATAGATCTGCAATCATCAAAATCTGTGAGAATAGTACAGAACAACAAGGAATTACCATGAAAACTAGTCAAATCAGCCACCTGCAAACACACCTCGAGCACAAAACCACACTTCTAGTACAAAAACATCATGCCACTAACCACAAAGACCCTCGGATCAGTCTGCAACAACCAGCACCACCAAACCAATTGAAATCCACCGCTAAAACCATAAATTTTGGTACTTCCTATTGCTGGAAACCCTCTACAAATTTGAATTTCAATTACAATGGTCACTTCCAAGTGCTAGCAACAAATTGATGGTCAATGTTTAAATTTGGATCAACTTTAAGTCTTGACTGTTAGATCTTTCCTTTTCACGGGCTTTATGATTTACCTTTTGAAAAAAAAGACCCCAGCCTGGGCTCGCTTTATGCCACTTGTTGCTATACCATTTGTCGTATCCACCTGGTCATCACTGACAAAGGACCCAGTGCAGGCTTTCCATCTTAGTGAAGATTGATGGTTGTCGCTACACTACTGACTTATCCATCATGCAACTTACCCTTGCGGTGTAACGACAGCCAAGAGATCACGCGGCACTTTAACCTCTTTACAAACCGGTGGCCCCACTGACACAACACAGTCAACAACATGCAGACCACTGAAAACAATGCATGTCAACACCAGAGGACCCACTTCATACTATCTTGTCCACCTCTTCATCAGATGGTTGTCACTATACCATGATGCTAAACTTTGTGCATCTTATCTTAACAGTATAACAACAACCACAAGATCTTGTTATACTTTAACCATCTAGGAAATAGGCCCTACTGACACCATGTCCAGTCACATAATGGGGACCAATTAGATAATGACAAATTAGTACACCTAGCATGGGGACCCACAGTAGTTGATCCCCTCTGAAAAAGGTAGAATCGACAGTTGTCGCATGATCTTAAACCTCTGACACATCCCATAAGATCATATGCCCATCGCTGATTTTCTGACAATGTCAAGACCCTCTGACAAACTTGGAAACCAGGTCCCACTGACAACTGCCACCTTATTAATACATGGACCAATCATAGCTTTCCATTTGTGCATACATGTCATTTTGGACCCACCATTTAATCCTTTAGGAGATCGGACGACTGTCGTTATACCATTGCATTAAAACCCACGCATATTTCATCAATGGTATAACGACGATCATAGATCCTACTCAAACCATAACCGGTCATAGAGCTAAAAGATAATAGGCCCACCTGACAAGTAGCCAACTCACCATCCCTATTAACCAATGGGAAGATTCCATCTCAACACTTTTCTGACAATGGGCCCAAACCCCTGAGTACACACAGTCACATTGACAGCACACCACATCACAATGTAGATGACCAATAAGATCATGACATGTTAGCATCCACAGGTAGGGAGGCACACCCAAAAAACTTTCATAGAACACATCAACGGCTATCATTAAGGCATGATGTTAGAGCCCACACATCTCCTATCAGTGAAATGGTGACAACCGTAGATTTTGAAGACTCTTTAACAACCAGCAGGGAAAGACAATAGGGCCCACTAGGACAGGTGTCGTGAAGTTGTGTAATCGCATGTCAAAACCTTCTGACAGCCTGCATTCTTGTGAACGAGTGACAACCACAATTTTTAAATCTTTGAACATTTGGAAAAAATAATGGCACAGGGACTTAGGACTGAGGAAAAATTAAAGGGGATCCCGCCAGACAAATAAAGCACATGTGAATTAGGAGTTTTAAGTGGGCCAAAAAAGTAACATTAAAATAGAACAGGGCCAGGGTAAAACAAAGGGTTTTCATGCAACAACTAGATTTTTAAAATTTTGCATGGGTTTCAAGGCCAAAGACACAAAAATGACTGCAGGGACCAGAAGAAACATGCTACAGCCATGAAATTTTTTGCAGAAATAGACCATTTTCTAAAGAATTTAGCTATGACATGAAAATGGGCTAACATCATCCTCGAGGGATTTTTTTTGAGGAAATAGAGAATGTTATAAAAGAATTGTTCTCTTGGATTGGTGGTGTTTTTCATTCCATATGTTGCCATCAATGCCAAAGGGGGAGATTGTTGGAGATTTGCCAACAAGAGAGATTACTAAGTGTATGTTTGTCATTGATGACAACATATGGTTTGCAACATGTGTGGAAGCTTGATGGAGAGTGCCCTCAACATATGATGCATGGATATGTTATCAGCATGATATCATAGACATAGAGGTTGATTCTGAGTAAAGACAGTAATAAAGTTGTGTATATCAATGAGTGTTCCTGACAGGTCCCAGGAATAGTTCTATATGTGATTTACAGTATGGTTGTAGTAGAGCCTTACACATTTATATTTATGTTGTAGACATATGTATGATGTTATGTTCATGGATGCAAAGTCAAATATGTAGTATAGGTTGAATTATGAAGTCTCCACCCGACAGTTATAGTTTCCTGAGTTTATCTAGAAGAGCCGATAGTGTTTTTATGATTGCGGAAGTTGCACCTATCATCTTGTTATGCATTCTTGGATTTATGTTAATAGGAGAGTTAAGAATGTTTGGTTAAGAGCACATTACTTAATTAAGCATGAGAAGAAAGTTGGATTTAATTTGGTGGAGCTGACTATGTGTAGTGTAGTGTCTACTCACATGAAGTTGTGCAGTCCTAATTTATGTTGCGTTCTTAGTAGAGCCGACTGAGGAATTATTGGACAATTTTATTGTTTCTCTAATATGATTTAAAGATGGTTCTAATAGAATAACTTGATTATATCATTTAGAGGAAATATATTTATAAGAAATCATTTGTGATTGTTAAGCATGGTTCAGAGTTAAAATATAAGAGTAGAGAAGAGAGTGTGAAGTGTTGAGCCATCAATAGAAGTTCTATGTGAAAAAGTAAAGAGTATATGCTATTCATTGGAACTGATCAACATTGTAGATCTACGTGCAGTTCACCAAGATCTAGATATAGTGTGTATCTGTTAAACAGAAGGTTGCAACCTTCACCCCTTTGAGCAGTGTGCTCCCGGATAGTGTGTCCTCACCCCTATCATGGTTAATTATAAAAGACTCCTAACAGGGTTTGACCCTTGACCAAGTCACTATACTTATTGCATTGTAAAGATCAACTCCTAATAGGGTTGTAAGATCTTCTAACATGGATCATAATACACTAGTTTAGTTCTTAGTGAGTGTCAATTCCCACCGGGTTTTTAACCTATTTGGGTTTCCCTGTAACCAAAATTGTGGTGTTGTGTTAAGTATTCTTTCATTGTGTTTATGCTTAATGTTATTACATACTTAATTGGATAAATAATTAAAACTTGTAGATAACTGATTCACCCCCCCTCTTAGTTATCTCTTGGGACTATTCCTAACAACCAGTGAAATACTTGATGCCATTTGAATCTACAAAAAATACACATAAACATCAAAGAATGCAGAGGAGATGAGGAGATAAACTTGAATGCCTGCCTTGAATCAGCATAGAGTTAGGGACCAGTTTGCCCACACAAAAGTCCAGTGCCATCTTCATGCACGTAGCTCGATCATGAAAATTAGAAATGAGCCTTTGTTTTACTTTTTTAAATTATTTATAATCACTTATGTTTAATCCTTACTAAAGGTTCTTGTTACCATATTTTTCATGTATATATATGCCAAATAACTTGTATATACTATACAAGGAAAGGAACTGAAAGATAAAATCATCTGGGATCACACAGGCCATGAGCATAGCCAAATTTTAGAAGAATATGCAAGAGTACATGCATACATAAGAGGATGACCACAAATAATAAGGGTACCAGACATTGCCTGAAGTGATGAATTTTTTACTTGGCTATGAATCTAGTGTGCTCCTGTGTGATCCAGAACCTGCAAAGGAAAGAGAGACATGGGTTAGATCAAAAAGATCTAAGAAATGAGATCAACATTGCTATAATGTCACCAAGATTACCATTTGGAGTAAAAATAAATAATAAATAACGAATTAAGAATTTTTGCTATTTCCAATCCATATTACAAGACTGACCTTATTATTACTTCAATCGTTGAGAAGGGAGAAGACATTGGAGGCAAACCAAAGCTCTTAGAGACCATTGATAGACTCCCTCAAAGTTTACAGACTTATTAAGCTTTAACCTGTCTCGAGCTCAAGCTCTCAAGGTTAAAGAGGGGACTGGTCTCTACCCTATCTTGGGAGCTATCCTATTGGATTTAGACTATCCCTCTTTGGTGGCCTCTTCCTTTCCTTCTCATATCTGAAGTAGTAATAGAAATCAATTTTATATTATGTTTCACTCATTTCTTACTATTGCACATTTGCATACATAATATTTAGGGAAACATTATGTAGTTGCGTAAACACACAATGCTTTAATGCTAAACAAAACTTATAAACTACCAACCTTCATTAAAGTTTAGTCACACACACAAAAAAATGTTTTCAATATTTAAAACATTTAACAAATATCTTAAATATTTCTATTTTAGACTAAAGGAAATTGGCATTTAAAAATAAAAAATCATGGATTTAAGGTAATTTCACTCAAGACAAACTGAGTACCCTAGAGCCATGAAAATGGGTGAGCAAGTATAATAAATTATTTGAAAAATAGGTTTTGTGCCAAAATTTGACTAGCTCACCATATTTAGATACTTTCTTTGTAAACAAACCTAACAACTATGTCGTTCAATAGAAAAAACTATAAATTTATGTACCGTATAAGCTCAAATCAATACAAAACTAAAATTTAAGGAGTTTGAGGCCAAAATATTAGGTGGATCACCCTCAAATTAAAGAAATTCGTAACTTGTTTAGGAAATAGTTTAGGCCAGGTAGCAGTCAATAAACAATTAAAAAGCATATCAACACTTATCCTGAAGCTTTAAAACTGAACAAGCATATTCCCATATGTCATGAAAAGTATTTGACCAAAGGAAATTGTATGGATATTCTTGGGTTAAAAAATATTAATATAAAATAGGGCATTTGGGAAGATTGTAAACTTTTTTGGGGCCAAATCGGGCTAAGTAGCAATTAGAACTGCATTAGAAAACACATCAAATCTAATCCCAAGACTACAAAATTGAACATGCACACTAAAATTTGTCATGAAAGTCTGATATCAAATAGATTATCACAATTCCTTATGAGTTGCAAGATTTTAATAGTCAAATATAGACTTTTAGATATATTTAGCAGAATGTAGACATCAAATCTCTCTTAACCTCAATAACTTTGGTCATTGAAAATGTCTCCAATTTGTTCTTGGGATTGTGAAATTAGGAAAGTGCACTAACATATGTTATAAGAGTATGACTACCAAGGGGTTTCTCATCAAAGACAACAGTTGCAATATTTTAATCTCTAAAGGAGACCACTTTAATAGATTTGGTAGGGGTGTTCCAAGCTATTGTAATTAAATTACACCTAAAAAGGCACTTAAAATTTAGGCAAATTTAAGTTGCCAATAGTATCGAACTCCTATATGTTGGGACAAGATAGAAGATAAGATTAGATTTAGTCTCGAAATTCTCTTAGAAATGGAAGGACACATCTTGAAATGCTCTTAGAAATGGAAAAACATTTAAGGTCAACCAAATAGAGATTGACATAAGCTAATGATACATAGAATAGTTATCAAGATGCTAAATGAACACCAACATAGTTCACAATAGTGGAGAAAGTAGTCTTTAGAATCAAACCACATAAAAGTTCAATCAATTTTGGAAATTCATCCAAACTAGCTCCCTCATATATGGGCCCTTTTGAGGTACTTGAAATAATCAACCTGGTTGCCTATAGGATTGATCTACCTCCACCTCTCGCTAGAATGTACGACATCTTTTGTGTATCTTATTTAAAGAAATATGTATTTGGAGTTTTTAAGATACTTGATTGAAATTTATTGCAAGTGTAGGATCGAGGGGTGATTACAATTGATCATCACAGAGTGCTCAAGGTACAGAGATTGCATAATTATAAGATTATTCAATGAAAGGTCAAGTGGGACTAGTATGAAGAAGACAGTGCTAGTTGGGAAGATAATGATGAATACTTTGAGAAATTTTCTCATTTCTTTAGTGACTTCAATAGTTAAAAGACTTTTTTAATTTCATGTTAATATTATAATTGTCAAGGACAATGGTACTTTTGGGGGAGGATATGTTACATCCCTAATTATGAGATTGTTAATGCTTTTCACTTGCATAGTAAATTTTTGGTGAGTTTACATATGGATATGGTTTACATCATATATGTATGATTTAAATGAGCTTATGAGAATGAAATGCTTATCTTTAATAATCAATGACATGTGATCAGTGTTACATCTTTGATGGATTGATGATGATTATAAGTTATGGGCTAAATAGGGCTGTAGTTCTAAGATGGATGTAGGACAATGCACCCCTCCTAGAAATAGAGGGAAAGCATCATTGGAGAGAGGAATATAGACATGAGAATAGGAAATTGATGTTGAGTCTTCACACACACATGTAGGTTTATGTCATCCCTATATATGGTCCTCTAGTTGATTGGTAAAACTTGATTCTTTTCCAATATAAGTTAGTTCAAGTCTAATTTAGACAAATGATGCTTCTAAAATGTCTAGACCAAGTGTTAATATCAGGTCATCTAGACTTGAGTAATTCTCTAATTCCTTTTAAATACTTCGATAGATTTAAGTGAAAATATTGAATCCATTAATATATATGTATCTATAAGTATAAATTCTTATATACCTATACACACACACACACACACATACACACACACACACACACACACACACACACACACACACACACATACATATATATATATATATAGTACTAGTTTTTGATTAATTATTAATTTATTTTTTTGAATGACTTTCCAAACTTACACTCAGACTCATTAATAGTCAAGGTAAGTAAGTGTGGCCACTAAAAAACCCATTAATATCAGGCATTGGCTATGTAGCTGACAAAATTCCCTTCAATGGCATGCCATTAACCCATCATCCCCAGTGCCCCGCTGTTAGACGTATGATAGTCTTTGATCCACAATAGTGTGATATCATCAATGGTACCATCCACAAGCCCAAAAGGTAGTAGCAAGAAAAAACCCATGGCATGCCTTGCGCTCTTGTTTATGTGATAGTAGGGGATTCGCATTGATAAAGGGCATTAGAGCCCACCGCACACCCCATGTGGGATAATTCCTAGATCACGCCACTGCCGGCACTGCTTAGCCCACTCTACCACTTCTCCACCAGTGGTCACAGCCCAAGTGGCAAGATCAGCATCTCCACCACTGATCTACTCCTCCCTATCTCTGCTTCGGCCCTGCAGATTTGCCAACACCCTCAGCTCCTCCTTCCGATTGCCACAGATCTCTCCACCACTGCGATCCACCTCTGTGGAAACCTAGCACCGGTAGGCCTCAGATCACCACCCCGCCACTGCTTGGAAACACCAACCAGTAGTGTGACGCCCAAATCTGCCACCTTCGTCGGCCCGACCACCATCTCACCGCCACGCGGAGCCTCCTGATGCCACGCAAGCTCTAAAGACCCCGCCATGCAGCACAGTCCACATCAGAGTGCCACCTCATCTGCATGTTTGGCCACATCATTACCATATGGTATGGATGACACATTAGTTGCCACATGAGCCCAAGCTGAAATTTTTTGCTGACATCATCTTTTGCTTATGTTAAATTTGACGTTCGTTTAGCCGTCACAGCATAGTAGAATTGGGTTTTTTTGATGGCCATCAAATTGTCAAAGTTAACCTCGTGACTTGCTGACATCATCAGGGTTTGAAATTTTGTAGCCTTCACCATTTGCATTTTGGATTTGATAGTCTAACTTTGAGGGGCCATAACTTGGTCATCTAGGCAAATCGAGTGCAATGTTTTTTGAAATTGGGTAGAATTTCCTAAATTTTCTAGTGGTAGTGTTGATTTTGCATTTTGGTAGCCTCATTTGTCAGAAATTGTAGATCTTGTTGACTATTCATGTCTGTTCCTAATATCTGCAACTTGCAGGGCTTCGTTTGGGCACATACGGTAACATTTTGAAGTGAAATTTTTTTTGAAAGTGCATGATTTTTTGTCTACTTTCCAGATTTGCAATCAGATTTGAGTGATTTTGGGTAGACATATCACTTTTAGAAATAGGCTATTTTGGGGCTATAATTGCACTTGGTTAATCCTTGGATTTCAATTTTATGATTTGCATCAGTCATTTGAAGAAGTTATCAGTAGTTATCAGTCATTATTTGGTGTTAATATGGACAATTCAAAGGTTAGAATCCTCACTCCATATAACTACCATGAATGGAAAGTATCTTTAAGTGATCATTTGTTGAGTCTTGGATTGCTTAGAATGACTCTTGGGCAGGATCAAGAACCTCAAACAGGTGTTGTAGAAAGGAGAAAGTGGTTTGATCAAAGGGATAAAGCACTTGCCTCTCTTAGATCATCCATCTCTCGTGACTTGCACTTTCATATTGCATCTTGCGCACATCGTCATGATGCTTGGATCACATTGGAAGGACTCTTTGGTAAACCTGATAGAATGAGAAAATTTAGATTAGAGAATGATCTCATAGGTCTTAATCCTAGGGATTTTGACAATATTCAAGATTTTTTCTCTAAGTTCAATACTATTAGATCGGAGCTTTCTTCATGTGGCATTGTTAAAGGGGATGAACAATTGATCTTTTCTATTCTTTCCAAGCTTGGTCCTGATTATTCTATGTTTGTTTCTACATTCTATGCTACTATGGATGCTCTTGGTAGTGCATACAAATTGCCCTCTCTTGATGAATTTACAGCACAGCTCACAAGGGAACAAGCAAAGTTGGCACACATGGGTCAGTTGAAGCCTTCCACACATCAATAATTGGTTGCAAGTGAGTCTACTTCAAAGGCTTCTAATGGAAAAGGAAAGAAACACAATAAGGATCCTAAGCCTCATGACAAAGGTAATAAATCTTCTTCACTAAAAAGTACTAAATCCAAGTCCTCTTCAAGAGAGGAATCATCTAGAAGAAAGAGAGATAAATGTGCATATTGTCAAAAGTTAGGACATGATGAGCATAAGTGTTTTCAAAAGAAGATTGATGAGCTAACTCACATTATTCAAAAACACAACATTAAGTTTCCCTCATCAGTGTCTGGTCCTTCTTCTACTACACATTTGGCAACTTCTACATCTCCATCATCATCCAAAGACAAAGGTAAAGGACAAGCACTCATGGCTTCCATACATCCTGAGCAAGGTAAATGGCTTCTTGATTTAGGTGCATAACATCATATGGCATCTTCTATGGATATGTTTTCTTCTATTGAGCCTTGTAATTCTCCTAATATTTTGATGGGTAACAACACATTCATGAGAGTTTGTGGGAAAGGTTCTATTCCTATGGGAGAGGGGACATTTAATGATGTTCTTTATGTACCATCCTTGACCACTAATCTTGTTTCTATTTACCAAATTACACATGGGGCACAAGGTAAAATTGTTGAGTTCACTCCTGATTATGTCTACATTAGGGACATGGAGACTAGAGATGTCATAGCTATGGGATTTGTTGATCATACATCCTTCTTGTATTCTTTTTCTACTTTTGTTGATAATGATGATGATATTCATGATGTACCCATCCCTTTGCCAAGGGATAATGATAACTATGAGGAGAATTTTGGGCAGTTGAATCATTTTGTTGTTGAGACAAGTGTTGATCTTCCTACTCCACCTCCTGCTTCTTTAGACATGGGCTCTACAATTCAGTAGGATGATCATATTGTTTCAGATCTTGTAGAGTGTGATGACTACTTGGATGCATCTTCGATATTTGTTGATTCTCATGATGCAGATTTGGAAGACACACATGAGGGGGTTTCTCTTTCCCTTGATGATAGTTTCATCATAGATGACAACACTTCTTCACCTTCTTTGGAGATTGGCGTACTCGATTCTTCTCCTTCTTCACTTGATTTTTCACATGAAGTGATAGATTCTTTGAGCTTGGAGATTCCTATTCAGTCTTTAGAGATTCATGCATGGAGACCTACATCTACTTCCTCCTTCCATTTTCACATGGATTGGCTTCTTCATCATTTGATGTATCTATTTCTTCCTAAGGGGAGACATGTTTCTTGTAAGCATTGGCTTATCTATTGTTTGTAGGTACTCTTCATCAACATGGAAGCTTCTACATTATGGGGGGGATATGATGTCTCCAACTATCCTTCTTATGGGGGGATACTTCTTTGTATATACATGATGTATGTAGTTGTTGGGGGGTCTTGAGCACTCCATCCATCCATGCATCTTGTTTTCTTCTCTCTTTTTGGGGGAGGGTTTTTCCCATGAGGTTTTCCCTCTTTCTCCACTTTATGAGAGTTATGCATTTCATGCATCTTGTACATGGGTACCTAACATGGCCTAGTTGCAGGGACCCATCTTGCATTGTGAGTTTAAGTGCATTCCCCTAAGTTGCACTGAAGGGGGTTTTTGGTGTATTTAATTATTCCTAATTATACTTTACTTAATCTTACTTAGGTTAATGCATTGCATAGTAGTTTGCGATTGAGACACCTAGGAGTGTGCACATCTATTAAGCACATGGTGTAGGAGGAATTCCACTTTTGGTGTGATAGTTGTCATCACATACCTTATTGTGTGTGAGATCCACCTTTCATGCTCTTATCACATTATCATCCTAATCCAATGCACATACTTTATTGCATATTGGAGGATGATCCACATTTGGTGGACATGTGATTACACCTAGCATAGGTGATAGCTTATCAGCTCCTTATCATTCTCTCATATCGCCTTTCATATATAAGGAGGCCTATTATGTAATCATTTCACTCATTGAGCATTGAGAAATCAATTGGTGAATATCATTAATTCATTAGATCTATTCAATCCATCCTTGCATTCATATTTTCTCTCTCTTGTGCTTTTCTTCAACCTCTTGATCTTGGTTCAATATTTTCTATTTGCAAATTATTACAATATCATTATAGAGATGTATATGTATTTGAAGCTAAATCAAGGGGTGACAAGTCATTAACAGCTGATATTGGCTAACTTGGACTGCGTTGTTTTTAAATGTTTTCAATGCATATTTAAGTGGAAATACTCCCACAATGGCTTAATAACCATGAGCTTGATATGCTTGCATTAATATCAGTTTGGAAGCCATGTTTCTTGGCACATTGGATAGAATTTTGGCCATGGTGGCAGACTTGATAGCAGCATATTCTGACTATTTTATTGAACAAAAATAATGAAATAGTAGCAGTGTTGATGCAGGAGCATCTCGGGTCCTTGGCAATCTTGTGTCACCAAAAAGAATTTGGAGTTTTGTCTATGTTTCTTAGTTTCTTCTTTGACTGAGTTGGTCGGTAGTTGGTTGGTTTCCTTTGGTTACTGAGTGTGGTCAGTTATCTCTTGGGTGGTCGGTTATTTCATTGACGCTTGACATTGCCTATCTGCTGCTTGGTTATCTTGCTTACTGATGGGTTTAGTTTTGTTTCCTATTGTGGCTGACTTGTGCATTTATATTGGATCACGAAATTAATGCTGGAATCCATAATTGGGAAGTGTGTGGTCCCATATTTGACTGTTACTTTTTTTAATTATGGATCTGAAGGCCAACTCAGCTCGGTAGCTTCTTGTATAAATGTAGATGTTTGGTGATAGTTTAGGGAGTCAATTTTGGAGAGAAGATAGTAGATATTAGATTTGAGATTTCTGACAGATCCTCACATGTTTGAGGACTACTGTAATTCATTGTAATATCAAGCCCTAACTGGGAAGGCCTTACAACCTAGCATGTATGATTCAAATTGATTATAATAATTGAAGGGATCTGTCATTCTATCTCTCACTCTTATTGTTTGTGGCTTTCGTGTGTGTGTTGCAGGGTTGGATCATTAGGGTGTGCCATCCTTTGGCCCCTCTTGCTCCATGCCTTACGTCAGGTGGTATTAGAGCGAGGTGAGATCTTGATCTAGGTTTGCAAATCTAGGTTTGCAGGTTCCTCTTGAAGCCCTAGTTGATGTCATGCTCAAAAATTTGAGCATGAACACAACTGAACACAACTTCCAATTTTTCTTATTTTTTTTTTAAATCCTAAAAGTTATCTTAGATGCAAGGTTAATTAGATCACTATTTATTTCCTTTGAATAGATCAATTTTCTCTAAGGTAAATAGTTAATCTGTCATTAAAGTTAACTTTGTTTTAATCCACTAAATTTATTAATCAATCTAGTTTCCTTGTAGTGAATTAAATGTGAATATTTACACAAGAGAATATTTGATATTTTGACTAGCAATATTCAATTCAACTAATATAGGTTTCATTTAGTAACTGCAATGTTTTGGAAGTAAAATTATCTTTTAAATTAATCTACAAATAATATAAACTTCAAGAGAGATTCCATCAAGCTAGGATTCAAGTTGTCTAAATACAATCCTTCACCATTGTTCAAATAACATGCATATTTCTTTCCACATTATTACAATACGTAAAGATGATTTAATCAATTCCTTCCACATATATGAGAGATACCAATAAAGTTAGACAACTTACAAGGTACATAACCACAATAACTGACTTTCACATGGGTCTTTACATAACTCAATTTCACTGATTACACTATACAAGGAAGAACATCATGCTTCCAAAAAATTACAAAGGTATATATTAGGATCAACACCATGAGGATCAATCTTTCCATAGTAGCAAAGTTTCCATGAGCACCTTTAATACCTGTCAAAGAAATTTATTTAGGTTGACCATGGAGGCTCACCTCCCAACCTAGGCCTTTACAAGACCACCCCCAAGCTAGGGGTTCTAGAAACCAATAGGTGACAATCATACAATCACAAAGCCAACAAAAAGAACATATAACAATAAATTCCCAGCCAAGGTTTACTAAGTCTCTAAGAATAGGACCTGTATACTAGGGGTGTGAGTAAACCAAAATTCCACAAGGTGATAGCCAAGAGTACCTCTAGATAACACATGCCGCTCATGGCATAAAACATATGAACATTTCCTAAGAACCATCTTTTCCATTCATGGCACAAGATCATATACTCAAAATACAATATGAGGAATAGGCCACACTGGACCTCCTTCCTCCATAATACCAAGATATGTAGAATAGGCCACACTGGGACTCTCATTCTACCATATCCCAAATAAATACAAGAATAGGTTCCAAAACTAGGAGAGACGTTGCATCATGGATCCCATAACATCCATCCTAGCCTCTCCTATTGGGACACCTATCTTTTCATAAATCAATTGCCACACATAGGCCAAATAAGTCATTTCTCTTTCATTATCACAAGTACTGATATCTCATGTAGGGGAAGTTTAGCTTTATGGAACCTATAACATCCATGTTGCCTATCCTCCTATCAATATCTTTATTTCACAAGAACAAATCATATCTCTTTTGCTTTCAATTTTTCACCTAGATTACTCTTTAGACCACATGAGAAAATTGCTAAACTACACCCCATCAAGGTTACTCAATCCTTCCAAAAGGTGAGTAGGCCTTGAAACATTCCCTCAGAAATCATATACCACAAATTAAAATCACATGACACACATTTTTCATTAAAGAAAAACCATAGAGGTGGAACAATCAACATAAGACCACATATATGATGACAACATAGCTTGAATGCAACATGAGTTTACAATGAAGGTTTTGCATACATGTATTGACAACATAACATGAAGTTTATTCTACTAAAAAGAGTTTTCAAGGATTCCTACCTCAAGTCCTATGCTCAAGGTGAAATGATGAGATGAAAGAGCTCCCTCTATAAGCCTTTCTCCTTCTTCAAATCTTCTTCCCAAGCTAGGTGTCTAACTTTCTTCCAATGTAATCCTAAGAGAGTGATTTCCTTCTTCCCATTGTAAGTGTGAGAAACTCTTCCCTTCCTTAAATAGGCTCTAGAGTACAAAGTAACTGGTTCAAGCTCCTATGTGGAAACTCCTAAACTCTCCTAAGGGTGTATTAATCACATGGGTGGCTTACATTTATTGCCTAACTTCACCAAAATGAGTGTTGGGCTCTCTTTTGGTCAAATTTTGACCCTAGACCCTAAGAATATCAAGGGGGGTGGCTAAATTAGGTCCTATCTACCCACTAGAAGCTTTTGGGGCCCTCTAAAATCCCACTATAAGTTTCCATCCGAATTTCTGCTATCATAACCCAATCTTATATTTTCAAACCTAGGTTATGCAAGGGTATTAGGTCCACATTAAACACATTTACTAGTCATGCCAACTCACATTTACATAGGTGTCAAGTGACACTACAAAAATACATTAGGCATGACTTTATAACATTTACAACACTAATTTAAATACAATCATGCAAATTTACTTTTACGAAATAAAATACATCACAACGAGATCCATGTCTCTTCATAGAAAAGATCTTGGCATCACGGTGAATACATAGGTTAGTTTCTGAAACCCTGAATTTAGTACCATGGTCAACTTCCTGCACACTCATTACACACATCAGTAGATCTAATAAATCAACATGTAACATAATATAATGTATAATATAACACACACGCTAATCACATCATTCAATTGCTCATAGGTAAATTGTGAATAGTAACTACATTTAGTTCATCACATAAACTTATTCCATTTGCATTCCAGATAAATGCCAACATGTATATCCATCCCAATACATCATAAAACTTAATCATGTAGATAAACTGCATCATATGATTCTAACATCAAACCATAATGTAAGGTAAACTGCATAATAACATATGGTTCTATCTGAATAGATATTCATCAAATCATGATGTATCATTTAAACTTAATTGAAGATAAGCAACATATCCAATCATACGATATCCCCACAATGTAAAATATGACAATTCATAATCTTACATGTTTTCAAAATAACATATGTTTCAAAGTGTCTAATAGTTTTAAATGGTATCAATTGAAAATATAATTAGTAAATTATATTGTTAGGCTAAGACAGGTTGGAGTAAGCCTCTCATCTATATATATATTTATATTTATGTGTATTAAAAAATGTTTGCATCAATTTATACACAAACTTAATTCTTCAATAAATCTACATCCCAATATATTTCAACATGTATATTAAACACACTGTATTATTTAAGCTTAATTATGTAGATAATTGCATATCTTATCATAAGTTATTATCATAACATAAAATAACATGATTCAAAATCTTACAGATCCATAAAATTGTATATGTTTCAAAGAGTACAAGAGTCTCAAATTGAAAACATAAGCAACAATATATTATGTCACTGAACTCACAACCTTCAATCAAATTCACATCTCAACCTAACTCAAATGTCTATTGTCATTATCCTAAATAACCCATAACCAGATTGAAACATCTTAATATTTTTCTAGTTCACTTATCACGATGCAAGACACAATGTATCATAAGGTCAACACCTTGAGAATGGAAGGCATCAGTCTCATCATCTACTATAATCAAATCCCTGTCAAAAGGATAAAATCATCTTAATTTATTGAAACATTAATTCAATCACTAGGTTTATCATCATGATAATGAAAAGGTTATGATGGGCCTGGGGTGAGGCCTCATAGTTGAATTATTGTAGAGCAGCAGATTGTGATTTGACTTGCAATTGTAGAGGGTTCTCAAGATGGTTCGTGGGAGGCGAGATGCAGATCTAGGATTGGCATATATGCTAAGATAGATTGCTGCTAGATTAGAAGTAGTGGAGCTAGCCCAAAGAAGAGGCAGACATCTTGAAGATGTTAGTGATGATGAAATTGAAGAAGAACAGGTGAATCCAGAACCTGCTCTTGTTATGGATCAAGGTGAAGAAAGATTTTTAAGGGCTTTGACTGTAATACCCCAAAAATGGGGAATAGGTTCATTAACCTCTTACATTTACAAATCGAATGAAATCAACATCGAAGTCCTAACGTAAGGCACATCTGAACATCATCGAATCCTAATTGATTATCCTAAAATCTGCATCGGGGAATATTCCTAGCAATATTCCTATTTATCATAATTATCTTTAATTTAATGATTATTTGGTGATAAATCATATTTATCATAAGTAATCTTCTCAGCTGATAATGTTTTGATTTGGATTAAAATGAACATCTCACATGTCTAGCTTGAGTGTCTTTCTTGTTTTCATATCACATATTTCATTTGGGCTCTAAAAATGAACATAGATTTTCTTTCAGCATATTTGTTACACATAGTAAATAGTCCCTATGAACACTATTCATGGCTCTTGAGAGAGTGGGTTTCCAGTAGAACTCTTCTCAATGAAGGAACCCTTGTAGGTAGGGAGGATACTGAGAGCATCTCACGTTCTACTAGATTTGTTTGTTTTCAACTTTTGATTGATACATTCTCTCTCCAAAGAGGTTGATAGATCATAAGGGGTTGGCATCATAGATCTTTGTGAGATAATCTTGGTCTTAGCATGTTAGATTTATCTATCTACTTTGTTTTGGTTAAAAGTGAAAAGGCTAGAGGACTATACTCTACTCCCTTTTTGGGTAGTATCAGAAACTCAAATCCTTGAATCTGGAACGAGTCTCCATGTGGTATATCTTGTGAGTCACCTTTAGAGAGGGTTAACTGTAGTGGACATTCCCTTAATTGGGTCAACCATGTTGATAGAACCTCAAGTGGTAATAGCCATTTTCACCATGGTAGTGACAACCACTATATAAATGTCCTTGTGGAAGAAATCTTCACAGGTGTGGTCTCTTGTTGGGCTGTCAGATCTCCCTAGCAGCTCCTAATTGATTAATTTTTTGGACTATGTCAAAACCCCAGTGCACTTGGATTGCAGTTCACCCTCTTGAGATCACAAAAGTTGCAGACTTAGACCATTACTTAAAACCCTAGTGAGGCCAAATTTTCATTTTCTAGGAACATGTGCATTATTGCAAAATTTTTTGGAACATACACAATTAGCATTCCTAGGGATTAGCACAATTCAATCACTTGATTGTTCATGTGCAAGGTTGCTTTTGCCCTTGTTCATTGTTTTCAGATGTGCTTGAAATCACTTGCTTGTTGTTTTGCATGCTTGCTTATCTATCTAGTTATCGAAAATGAACAAATCTGTTACAATCTTCAAATTTGGACAGTAAAATTTGCAAACAATCTGAAACTGAAAACCTAAAATTTGCAAAAATTGAAGTAAAATTCCTTTTTGGAGTCAAAAGTCATCTCACCAAGTCATAAAATCATACGCATTTTGGTCAAAAGTCATTTCAGAACCCCCTGATTGTCATATGGTAGCTGGTATATTGTCGTATGAGTGTTGCTGCTAGTTAATATCAAAAAGTCAATTATCCTGCTATCAATTATCATGCGATTTTTTCAATTGTCTTATGAGTTTTTCAATTGTCATCTTAGAGCATACCCAGTGTTGTACGAGCCTGCAGAGAGTCATTTGAGAAATTTTGAAAAATTGCCAGAGAGTTGTCAAAATTGCTAGATACCCAACTTTTTCAACCTATTTCTAGAATCTATAAAACAAATCACTGTGTCAGGAATAGACCAACAACTATTGAGAATCCAATCATATTCCTAAAGTGATCTTTTGAATCTAATTCAGCCTTTTGTTTAATTGATTTGAGCCTTTTTCATCTTGTGTCAAAACCTTGTCATAACTATCAATCTTCAATCACTCTTCAAAATGACTAAGTGTTGTGAAATCTTGTCTACTATCTTGTGGGCATCTACCCATACATCTAGGGCATAGTTTCCTTCATCTAAGTCAAATCCAAGCTTCAATCAATCAAACCTTGACAAGGTTGTGTCATTTGATCATCTTGATTCAATTCATTCTTCAATTGTCTTGATCTTATTCTTTTGCTTTGCTCAAAGTTAATGGTGGGAACTAGAGCTTCCTCACACAAGAAATCAGGAGAAGAAACTCACACCTTACCTTTGACTCATCTCCAGGCTCTGACTCTTGAACAACTCATAAATTCTGGTCTTTACGAAGACAACGGTCTTGGAAACTTTCGATTAAAAATTGGTTACATACCTCCTCCATCAACTCACAGAGGCAATCAACAAACTCCTCATCAATCTATTCTAGGGAGTCCTCAAACTCCTACCATGTCTCAAGCAGGGACAAACTTTGGTTCTCATAGAACTCAATCTCAACACAGAGTAGATCAGGAACCCACACCTGAAGAAATTGCTCGATATCCAAATGATGATGAATTCAAGAAAATGATGAGGTATTTCTTGAAAGAAGATAGAGAAATATAATTTTTAGAGCTAGCTCATGAAGGAGCTAAACTTCCTCCTAACTTTAATGTTGAAAATATCATTACACATGAGGAAGAAACTCCACTCACAACTATGATGAAATAGATGCATGCTATGCAAGTCAAACTTAACAAACTTGAGAAAGAAAAGGAACCCAAGGAGTTCTCCATGGAGGCTCTATGTCCTTTTCCATTTGACAAAGACTTGTACATGCCACCATTCCCCAAAAGAGTGGAGATGCCCAAGTATGATAAGTATGATGGACACTCTGACCCTCAAGATCGTGTTAGAGAATTATGTACCTATGGAGTTCATGCATGAACCAACCTATTTGATGTGTCTCTTCCCTCGATCTCTGGGTGGAGCAGCCATTGATTGGTTCTCTTGATTACCTTCTACTATCAAAAACTTTGAGGAGTTGATCAAATTGTTCTATCAGCAATACTCCTACAATATCCAACATCTGATCACCATGATTGACATCTGTAATCTTAAACAATATCCAGGGGAACCATTCCTAACATTTCTTAAAAGATGGAGGAAAAAGTTCTCTCTATATGCCAGACCTATTCTAGAAACTAAAAAACTAGAAATCTTCATCAATAATCTTGTTCCAGAGATCAAATACCCTTTACAAATGCAAGATCATACATCTTTTGATAAGATGGTAAATAATGCGATTAAAATTGAAAAAGTGCTTGTGAAAAAAGGAGACATCACACTTCAAAAGAACAAGTACAAATCAAGATCCAGTTCTAAAGACAATAACAAAAATAGGAACAGGAACAAAGGCATCATCATAGATGGTGTTGTTGATACTATCTGTGCCCCATCAAAGGCACCAACTTTCAATCTAACTATTGGTACCCAAGCCATAAAAGCTTTAGAACAAAAGGTGCCTGAATCATCTCAAAAGAAGCCAGAATATAAAACTTGGTCCGCTAATAATAAAGGAAAGTTCACTCCTCTTGGAGAATCTTTGGAATCAACTATGAGAACTCTACTAGCTAATAACATCATCTCTTTGCTTGAGATCCGACAATCTAATCCTGATCCTAAGCCGAAGTGGTGGAGAGAGAGAATGAATTTTGTGACTTCCATCATAGTAAGGGTCATAAAATGAATAACTGCTTACACTTGAAACATACCATTCAAGATAAAATTGATAATGGTGACATCACAATTGACAATCATAAGAGAAATAATGATCATACAGCATTCACAGAACCATTTTTGAAACATGGTCAAGAAGTTTCCTCTTCTCAGCCTAATATGGGGGCAAAAGTCAATTATGCTTACCCTGGAAATAATGCTATCATCAATATGGTCAAACCCTGTCCCTCTGAGCATTGCAATGTCATCACAATTATAAGAATAGATAGAGAAAATCAATCAGCTAACGTAGTTACTTGATCACAAGCCCAGGCACATCTGAAAGGACAAATCCCAGATTCATCAAATGTCCCTAAGATGCCCTTCAATCTTTCTTCCACTTCCAAACAGAAGGCTACTAAATCTCCCAGTCCTCAAGATACAAGGCCTACATCTTATAGCATTGCTCAATAACTCCAACACACTAATGCAAAGATCTCCATGTTTGATTTTCTTTGGATATCACCAGCTCATAGAGCCATTCTAGAAAAAGCTTTGCTCAAATCCAATGTTCCTGATGACCTTGATTTAGATAGGTTCCAGACTATTGTTGTAAATCTTACATCTCCACAATATATCTCCTTTTTAGAAGAAGATGACAACTCCTTGAGTCACCCACATAATCAGCCCTTGCATATAGAAGTCTTGATCTAGAACCGTAGAGTCAAACATGTGTTGATAGATGGGGGCATTGGCCTCAACATTTGTTCTTACAGCTTGATCACACAATTGGGATTTTCAAAAATGGCTATTGATCCTAGAGAGAAGATAACTATAAATGCTTATGATGAACAAGAAAGATCTTCTAAATGCACCATTGTCTTGCCTATCAGAGCAGGTTCAATTATCAGAGAAACTACATGCCAAGTCCTTGATTTACCTTTGGCCTACAACATTCTTGTAGGGAGACCTTGGATACATGAAATGAAAGTTATTCCTTCTACATTCCACCAATGTTTGAAATTTCCTTATGAAGGAGTAGAAGTCACTATTCCAGTAGACATATCTACTACTTGCTATACCCTGAAGGAAAGTGTCAATAAACTTGTACCCAATAATAGAGAATCTTCCATTGAGTCAACAAAAGAAGCATCCACATCTAAAATGGAAGACATTGCAAAAGAGGTCAATATCAAAGAAAATGGTATGGGAGAATATACTATAGAGCCAATTTTATCTTTAACATCTCTCCCTATCTCGCCTAAGTCTTATGGCCAATCATTGAAATAGTCTACACCAAAATCTAAAGAACCTCTTGGGGCCTATAAAGGAAACTTTGTGGTAGAACAAGTCTCCAAGAAAGAGTTTGAAGAAGATGAAGTTGTGCTTACATGGCTATACAAAGATGAACCTAAATCCCATGATATTCAAACTAGTAACTCAGTAGTACCAAAAGTTCCTTCTAAGTCATATGGCTCAGGGGATAAATTAATAGCTAAGATGGGATATCCAGGTAAAGGACATCTAAGAGTCAGAGGAAAAGGTCTTGTGGCACCTATCTCACATACTGGTAGGACAAACAAAGACACAGTTGGCTTAGGCTTTAAAAAGAAACCCTTTCACCTCAAAGGTAATTGATCTCATGTCATAGAACAGATCACACCAGGAGAAGCCCTTCTTAACCATCAGATAGTGATTCAGACAACTCAGAACTCATTCCCTATGAATGCTTTCCCAAAGAAATGAAATACCTTCTTGATGCAAAAGATGATCCAATAAAGAGAATCAATGTAGTAGAAACACAAGAACCTACTATAGAACAAGAGATAGTTGCAACACAAGAACCAACTAATCAGCTAATCAAACAGACCAAGAGGAAGGTGGTAGTTATTTTGAGACAGATTCCCATGAGTATGAATTCAAATCAGAATCTAAGGGTAACCCTTCTTGGGGTATTCACCCTGACTTTACTCATGTTCTAAGATTTCCTAGAGGTCCTAAATCAGAAGATGAATCTAATGACTATGAATGGGGAGCCATTCCCGAGGAAGATGAGCTTATCATAGAGAAACATGTTGATTTTATTCACTAATATGCACCTAAACCCAATGTAAGTCTAGAGTGAAGTAATGAACTTAATGAGTCTGATTCACCTATCGCTGAATTGGACTCCCATAATGAAATTGAGCCTATTCCCGAATTGAATGTCTTAAGTTGTAATATCACATTTGAACTCAAGCATCAGGTTAGTGCTAATGATGGTAGATCCATATCCGTAAACACTATCTCCCAATCTTTCCCCACTTTGACTATCCAACATCCTGAACTTCTTGATTAAACCTCCACAAATTTGAGCCATGGTATTTATACCTTCCCGACTGACTATGCCCTTGCTTGCTACCTAAATGTAGTTGAGCCTATGAGGACTTCCATCAGTGAAGCAAGCATTAGCATGACCGAGTCAGACATCAAATATCTTAGTTAGAAAAATAAGAATAAGAATAAAAATAAAAGGAGTTCTGAGGGTGAAAACCACTTTGTGGCAGTCTCAGAACCTACAAAAGTAAAAATAAAATATGTATCCAAAGGTGAAAACCTCTCTAAGGTGCCTAAGGATGAGATATTTGATGTCCTTCCAATTCATTTACATGACACATCTCTAGTTCTAATTGAGCCCACTCAATCTATCAATTTGGGTACAATAGAAGAACCACAGTTGATCCATGTAGCACAATCTTTATCAAAAGAAGAGAAGCAAAAATTTACAACATTCCTAACAGAGAAGAAGATCAAATTTGCATGGAAATATTCAGATATGCCAAGGTTGGATCCTAATCTTATAATGCACCATTTATCTATAGCTCCAAAAGTGAAACCTGCTAAGCAAAAGTTGAGAAAGATGCATCCACATGTTGCACTCTTGGTAAAAGATGAATTAGAGAAGCTCCTAAAAGCCAGATTCATATGTGTCATTGACTATGTTGAATGGATCTCAAATATTGTACCTATTTCTAAACCAGATAAATCAATCAAAGTGTGCACATATTTTAGAGATGTGAACAAAGCATGCCCTAAGGATGATTTTACACTACCGAATATTGATATGATAGTGGACATGACTGCAGGTTTCGAGATGTATTCTTTAATGGATGGTTTTTCTGGATATAATCAAATAAAAATTGTTCTAGAAGATCAAGAGAAAACTGCTTTCACATGTGCATGGGGCACCTTCTGTTGGAATGTTATGCCATTTGGGCTTAAGAATGCTAGTGCTAAATATCAAAGAGCCATGACATCTATTTTTCATGACATGATGCATAGAACTATGGAAGATTATGTTGATGATACTTTAGCAAAATCTATGATTAGAGCTGAACATCTAAATGACTTGAGCAAGATTCTAGATAGAATGGAAAAATTTAGTCTTAGACTAAATTCTAAGAAGTGTGCTTTTGGTGTCACTTCTGGAAAGGTCTTAGGCTACATAGTTTCAAAGAAAGGCATTGAAGTTGATCTGGCTAAACTAAAAGCTATAATGGAGATGCAACCTCCTAAGAATATCAGTCAAATGCAGACATTACAAGGAAGAGTTCAATCTATCAGAAAATTCATATCACAGCTAGTGGACATATCACAACCTTTTACAAAAACATTACATAAAGGTGTGACCTTTTCATGGAATGAAGAATGTGAGAAAAAATTTGACCATATCAAACAATATCTATCAAATCCTCCTATCTTGATGCCTCCTATTCAAGGGAAGCCATTGATCTTATATGTCTCCTCAACAGATACATCACTGGAGGCATTACTTGCACAACATGATGAGAACAAAAAGGAAAGAGCTATATACTATATCAGTAGAACATTGGTTGCATATGAGAAGAAATATTCAATGATTGAGAAATCTTGTCTAGCTATGATCTTTGCATCAAAGAAACTGAGACACTACATGTTAGCTCATACCACTCAATTGGTAGCTAAGATTGATCCATTAAAGTATCTACTAAGCAAAATTGCCCTCATGAGTAGATTAGCCAAATGGGTCATGCTCTTAAGTAAATTTGACATTGAATATGTTGAAAGGAAAGCTATAAAAGGCCAAGTTATTGCTAATCAATTAGCTAAAGCACCATTATTTGACAATACACCAATGCAAATGGAATTTCTAGATTCCTCTATCATGACTCTTTCATCTAGAGAATGGCAGTTGTTCTTTGATGGCTCCTATACATAGAATGGATCTGGAGTAGGATCCCAAAAGCATTTAGAATCAAGTTTCCTTGTACAAACAATATTGTTAAATATGAAGCCATTCTTAATGGTATGAAGATAGCAATCAAGTGGAGAGTGACAAAACTACACATTCATGGAGACTCACAACTTGTTATTCATCAAGTCAATGATGTGTACCAAACTAAAGATGAGAAGCTCATCCCTTACAAAAGAATGGTAGATGATCTAAAGAAATATTTCATATCTATCACATTTGAGCAAATCCCTAGACTAGAGAACAAGGTTGTCGATGCAATGGCAACACTATCTACTTTATTACAGTAGCCTGAACATGAGCTACGCTATGAGTTCCTAGTGGAAGCACTATCTTATCCTGCATATGATTCCCCTAAAACCCACATGATTCGCACTATTGTTGGTCATGATTCATCCATATACAAAAACCTTTTTTCCTATCTCAAAGACCAAATCATTCCTGAAGCCTTTAACCGACATGAAAAGAGATACCTTATCCGAAATGACTCCCGATATGTCATCATTGGTGATGATCTATACAAATGAGGTCTAGATGGTACACTACTTAGATGTTTAGAATGGGAAGAGTCTCAATGTCCATTAGGGGAAGTCCATGAAGGTATTTGTGGGTCACACTCGAATGGTTTAACACTAGCTCAAAAACTTATTAGGGCAGGGTACTATTGGTCTGAAATGGAGAAAGAGTTTATCAAGTTTGCTAAGAATTGTCAAAAGTGTCAAGTACATGGCAACCTAATTCATGCTCCAGGGAGAGATCTAATTCCCTTTACTACACAATGGCCTTTACACCAATGGGCATTTGATCTTATAAGATCCATACATCCTCATTCTTCTAATGGACATACCTATATAATCACAACTATAGATTATTTTACAAAATGGGTAGAAGCAGTTCCTTTGACTCAAGCAATTGAAAAACAAATATCTCTGTTCATCTTGAATTATATCATATGTAGATATAGGATCTCACATTCTATAATCACAGATAATGGGGGACAATTCAAAAATAAAGACCTACATGATTTATGTGCCAAGTTCAAGATTACACAACATTGGTCTTCTATCTATTATCCTCAAGGGAATGGACAAGCAGAAGCCTCTAACAAGAATCTATTGAAAATCTTGCACCGTACATTTAATAAAATAGGAAGAGACTGGCATCTCGTGATCAATCTAGCTCTCTGGACCTACAAAACAAGTATCAAAATGCCCACTAGGGCTACACCTTTCACTTTAGTTTATGGGTCTAAAGAGGTACTGCCTATTGAGGTTGAAATCCCATCACTAAGAATCACAATGCATGGTCTACTAATTGATGATGACTACAGAGTGTCTAGGTTGCAAGAACTTGAACTACTAGATGAGCATATACAAGTAGTGTATGATCATCTCAGAGTATATCAGAAGAGAATGTCTAGAGGTTACAACAAGAAAGCCAGACATAGAGAATTTCAAGTTGGTGATCTAGTCTTGAGAGAGAATCCCAAAAATCAATCACATCGAGAACGCAAGGGGAAGTTTAAACCCAACTGGCTGGGTCCCTTTGTAATCACTGCCACTTTTGGCTTTGGTGCCTATCAACTCTCAATGACTGAAGAAGAATAGCTCTGAGAACCAATCAACATTCTCCATCTAAAGAAATTCTATGCCTAAGGCATTCAATCTATGGTAAAATGTCTAGAAAAAATTATAAAAATTGAAAAAAGTCCTGAAAAAATGAACATCTTGGTGAAAACCTAGCAATAGCTGCCTTGATGATTCACAAAAAAAGTATAAAATATCAAAAGTACAAAAAAAAATTGAAAGATTGAAAAATACAAAAAAATGAGAAAGAAAAAGTGCCTTGGTGAAAACCTGGAAATATGCGCCTTGGTAGCAAAAATAGAATATCTACCAAGATGGTGAAAACCCAGAAAACAGGTGCCACTTGTTTCAAAATGCTCCATCTATCAACACAATCTTGGTCTTTCCTAGCTTTTAGTCTTGCTTTAGTTTGTACATATTTATCGATTTGTTTAAGCATTCCTATTTTTAATAAGTCAGTCTGTACACCAATCAGCTAAAGCATCTGTATCCTATCAATGTTCAAACTTGGGGGCAATCAATGTCATATCCTATGGTCTCCAATGTATCTTAGACGTATCATATCTAGTTAGAGTCCTTTGAAGCTTCATCCGAGTCAGTTAGTCAGTTTCATCTCTAGAAAGGATTTTGCATCTACAACAACACAATCAAACACAAACTGAAAATAATCTGTGCTTTTCATGCTTTTATCTCCTTGTATGCTTACTAATTCACATTGAGATTTTTGCATATTGTTTCCCTTCAAGCTCTTCAATGATGTTCTTTATAGGATTTAGAGAGTGATGAATGGGGGCATAAGCTTTTCTTTGTCTTCTGCTTGTATGTGAAAATATAACAACTTTAGAGATTCTGGATTGAAATGGTGTCCGACTATAAGAGCCTCTATCTCGAATTGGATGGCCATGTGTACCTCGACCATTAATACCTAGAAAATTCAAGGAAGTTTGATCCAACTATTGTCTTTTTGAGTGAGTTCTTTCTCCTACTATGAAACACAATCTTACCTAAGGATTTGAATGATAAAGGGTCACTACAGGTAATTCACATTGGATTTGGAATGATCTCTTGACTGTTTGATGTGTTTCTAATGCAAGGCATATTCAGGTCATCATGATGTTTATGTTTTGATGCTTATACAAATTGCTATATCAAAATGGACATGATATTCATTGCATCCTGACATTTGTTCCTTGGTGCTTATATCTAATCCGACATTCCAAAAATAAAATCAATATTCATATGTCCATGGTTGTTTGACTAGTGGGGGTTGTATTGATTCTTGCGCATACAAAATTAGTATTCATATGTCTATGGTTTCATAACTAGTGGGTGTTGTATTGATTTATCTGATTACCTAAAAATTCAATGATGAGAATGACCGACACATGATCAATGATTAGGTCCTAGGTCTTAGGTTGCATTTCATTCTGCATGTCATTTTGCACTTTGCATGATCTCATGGTTGAATAAACTTCAATGCTTAAATGATTCTTCAATCACATTTTTGAATCTAACAAGAGCTGAATCTCACACAAAGGTCCCTCCAATGAAATAGCAAGTAGAATCCTTTTTTGGGATCAAAATCAAAATTTGAGATCATTTATATTGTCTGACTGCTTGCATAATCAACCTTCAATCATCACAGAAATCAAGAATTCAACTTAATTGATTATCTTACATCAAACTATAAAAATTTCAACCTAGTCAAACTTGGTCTTCTAGACCTCTAAAATGATGCAGAATGCATTCTTGAACGTGTATAGCCAATTCTCAAATCAATTAACATGCTTCTAAACTTTAACGCTGACTTTTCTTGTCAGATTTCAATTTTAATCCCGAAGGGGGCATGGTATTGCACATCATTCAAGTCTATTAATTTAAATCTAAAATCATATTTTTCTTTAGTAATCAAGACAACAACCATGTCTACTTGTTGATTCATCAAAATACCTCATCGCTTGGGGAAAATCAATCATTGCTTGGGGCATATCAGATTCATCGAGATCCATATCAATCTAGTATTCTATTAATCTTGTAAACTGTATCAGTTTTCGCAACTATCAGTTCATTAGTGTTATTTCCTTGGTTCTTCATAACTAAAGGGTTCAGATGTAATACCAATGTGATTCTTATCAACAATCAGGTCTAGAATCGGTCACTCACTTCTTCGCAATCATAAGGCTCAAAATCAGGCATTTTGACACTTTTTCCCAACTATCGGTTCATTCTTGTTATAGTTAAAACTATCTTTGGTCATTCAAGACCTAACATCTTCAAATCTTCCAATCAGTTTCTGTTTCATATCAACATCATATCAATTTCAATTTCAATATCATACATAGACTATCTTTGAAACATGGTGCTTTGCATAGTAATTCAAAGAGGGGCAAAATGAAATACCCCAAAAATGGGCTATAGGTTCATTAACCTCTTACATTTACAAATTGAATGAAATCAACATCAAAGTCCTAACCTAAGGCGCATCTGAACATCATCGAATCCTAATTGATTGTCCTAAAATCTGCATTGGGGAATATTCCTAGCAATATTTCTATTTATCATAATTATCTTTAATTTAATGATTATTTGGTGATAAATCATATTTATCCTAAAGTTTGATTAATAGAATATTTTACATATTTAATTAATTAGATTTAATACTGCCACTTAATTGTTTAATTAAATTTAATTCTATTTATTCCTAAATTGTATTATTTAATTTTGACAATAAATCCAAAATCCTATGAATAATTGATTAAATTCTTATTTAATTAATTAAAGCAAGTTGTCAATTTTTAATAATATTTTTTTTGAATAAAAGTTTGAAAAATAATTGATTAACCCATAAATCAATTATTTTATTTTTTAAAATTAGTTAAGTTGAGAAATAAATCACTTTTATAAAATTAATTCCCATTAAAAACATGCACAATCATAAAAGCAGGCAACTAGAAATTATCAATCAATATCTAAACTCTATTTTGAGTTAAACATTGCTTTTGCATGGTTTTTGTGAATTAAATATTCTTTTATTCCTTGTTAACTCAAAAAATCAACCCGAGTTATCAGAGTGATTTATGGCTTTTTTTTCATGCACTTCCAAAGCCCTAGATTTCTATAAATTAAGGCCTCAACTCTTCATTTGATAGATCCATGAATTGCATCCTCATACTGCCGAATTGGAGACTAAAGAATCTATCTTTGTGAATTCGAGTTGTTGTGAGATTTTCATATTTTTTGCATAGTTTCATATCATTTAGCATATCAATTTTCATATTAAGAATAGATCCATATTAGTTTTTCATTATAAATTGTATAGAAAACCAAAAAAAATAGATTAATTGCATACATTCCATATCTATATTTTGCATTCAAATCCTTTGTTTAGGTGTCATCAAGGTCACTGATCTCGGTATAATCTGAGAATACATACTTGCATCTATTAGAAGGCAGTAAATTGTCTAGTTAGATTAGTTTTCAATTCATTGCACAATTTTGATTTTAGCTAACCTCTAATGTTTTACTGAAGTGTTGTGTCTACAACTAGGTACAAAATTCACACACACATTGACAAGTCTGAAGTCAACACCACATTTCAATCCTTTTGAGTATAGTGGAAAGCTGGATTCGGATGAATTGGTGGACTGGATCACCGAGATGGAAAGCATAAAGTTCAAAAGTGATGCATCCTTATGGTGGGAACATTTGCATATGGATAGAAAAAGGAAAGGTAAAGACAAAATTAAGGTATGGAGTAAAATGGTCAATAAACTGAAAGGAAAGTTCTTACCCTGTGATTATCAGATTAACCTAGTTCAGTGAATGCAAAGTTTGAGATAGAAAGATAGCTTGGTAAAAGAGTATACTAAGGAATTCTATAGATTAGATATCAGATCTGGACATGATGAAGATGATGTGGAAAGAATCAACAGATACCTAAATGGTTTGAGGGTTTCCATCCAAGAGGAGATTAGTATGGTTAAGTTGGAGAACATTGAAGAGGTTTATCAATTTTCTTTGAAAGCCAAGGAGAAATTGAACAATATACATGAAAAAAGATAGAGAGGTCAAGGTGGTAGATTCCCTAGAGGAAGAGGTAGATCTAATGGTGAAAATGGTAGATCTGAACCAGAAAAGACAAATCTGGACAAAGGCAAGACCGATTGGAAAGGTGAAAGTTCTAGAGGTAGAGGCAGTAACTACCGAGGTGGTTATGGTAGAGGAAGTTTCTAAGGAACTTGTTATAACTGTGGAAAGGAAGGACATAGATCTTTTGAATGTACACAAGCTAGTAAGAAGGCTGGTAGCAGTAGAAATGCCTTCGTGCAAGAAGAGTCACCGAATGAACCTGAGAAGGAAAATAACTTGATGGTAAGGAGAGCACTGTGGAATGAAAGCAAGAAGGAAGATTCAGTAAGGAAAATTTTGTTCAAGACCAGATGTAGAGTTTCTAACAAAGTTTGGAAGGTAATCATTGACAGTGGTAGCTTGGAGAACTTGGCATCTGAAGAGATGGTCACAAAATTGTAGTTGGAAAGGTTGGTACATCCAAATCCCTATCAGATTTCATGGATCAAAGATGAGCATACACTCCTAGTAAGTTAACAATGTTATGTGAATTTGAAGATTGGAAACTACTATGATAAGGTGTTATGTGATATCATGCCTATGGATTGTTGTCATATTTTGTTGGGTAGACCTTGGCAATATGATAGACATGCTATATATGATGGGAGATTACATAAGTATACTATTGTGGCTGATGGAAAGAAACAAATCTTGTTACCATTGATGGAAGAACCCGTTAGTAATGTTTGCACGTCTGTGAAAGTTTGCTTGATGGAAGGAAGAAATTTTGTAAATTCTTTGAAGAGGAATGATGTATGTTTTGCTATGATTCCTAATAAGCCGAGTAAGAAAATAGAGGATAATGTCCCTGAGGAGATTGATAAGTTACTCACCGAGTATAGTGATATCATTTTTGATAATGTACCTAATGGTTTGCCACTGAAAAGAAGCATTGATCATTGTATGGATCTAATCCCTGGAGCTAGTTTACTGAATAAGGCACCTCATCAGTTGATACCTACTGAGAATCATGAATTGAACCGATAGATTCAAGAGATGCTGGAGAAAGGTTTGATCAGGGAAAGTTTGAGTCCTTGTGTAGTACGTGCTATATTGGCACTGAAGAAGAATGGAGAATAGAGAATGTATACTAATTCTAGAACAATCAACAAGATAACAGTGAAGTATAGGTTTCCTATACCAAGAATTGATGACATAATGGATAGTTTGACTGGAGCAAAGTATTTCAAAAAGATTGATTTGAAAAGTGGGTATCATCAGATCAGATTTAGATAAGGTGATGAGTGGAAGACTTCTTTCAAGACAAAAGAAGGTTTGTATGAGTGGTTGGTTATGCCATTTGGTTTAACTAATGCAGCGAGTACTTTTATGATGTTGATGAATGAGGTTTTGAAGAAATTCTTGGGTAAATTTTTTATTGTATATCTCGATGATATTCTGATATTCAGTAAGACCATAGAAGAACATTTTTTGCATGTTAGACAAGTTTTGCAAAGATTGAAAGAGGATAATTTACTGATAAATCTAAAAAAGTGTTCATTCATGAAAAAAGAGATTGTGTATTTAGGATTTGTTATTTCGGCTGATGGTTTGAAGATGGATCTTGAAAAGGTTGAAGCTATTTTGAATTGGCCTACACCTGTGAATGCTAGTGAGGTAAGATCATTTCATGGTTTGGCAAGTTTTTACTGAAAGTTCATAAGGAATTTCAGTTCAATCTGTAATGCTATGACTGAGACTATGAGAGGAGACAAAACAGAATTCAAGTAGACACATGCAGCTGATAGAAGTTTTGAGACCCTAAAGCAGAAGGTTGCTGAATTACCTATTTTGGCATTACCTGATTTTAGTAAAGTATTTCAAGTAGAATGTGATGCAAGTGGAAGTGCAATTGGAGTTGTGTTGAGTCAAGAAGGTAAACCTGTTGCTTTCTTTAGTGAAAATTTGAATGATGCTAGAAGGAAATATTCTATGTATGATCAATAATTTTATGCTATTCTTCAAGCATTAAGAAATGGAGACATTACTTGATACCGAGTGAATTTGTGTTGTATACTGATCATAAGGCTTTACAATATGTGGGTAGTCAGAATAAGTTGAATCAGAGACATATGAAATGGGTTGAGTATTTGCAAAGTTATACATTTGTGATAAAGCATAAGAGTGGATTCACTAACCAAGTTGCCGATGCATTGAGTAGAAGAAGATCTTCGATGACTGAGATCAAAATTGAAGTTCTTGGTTTTGATGAGGTGAGAGGTTTGTATGAAAATGACCCTGATTTTTCTAAGCCATGGATAAAGTGCAAAGCACCTATTCAAGATCAACAATACACTAAATGGGATGAATATTTCATTCATGAAGGTATGTTGTTCAAAGGTATTCAGTTGTGTATACCCAGAGGAGTAATGAGAACTAATTTGATAAAAGAGAAACATAGTAGTGGTTTGGCTAGACATTTTGGTATTGATAAAATATGGAATTTACTTAAGGAGAAGTACTATTGGCCGTAGTTGTATAAAGATGTTCAGAAATTTGTGAAAAGTTGTGGAATTTGTCAAGTTACAAAAGGAGTAAGTCAGAATACTGGATTGTATACACCGATTGTTGTTCCTGAGAAACCTTGGATTGATATCAGTATTGACTTTGTTCTTGGCTTACCAAAGACAGTAAGAGGTAATGATTCAATATTTGTTGTCGTGGATAGATTTTCTAAGATGGCACATTTTATACCTTATAGAAAGACATCAGATGCAGTACATGTAACAGATCTTTTCTTTAAGGAAATTGTCAGATTGCATGGATTACCGAGGGGTATTATCTTTGACCGAGACAGTAAATTTGTTGGTTATTTTTGGAAAACACTTTGGAAGAAATTTGGCACTGAATTGAAATATAGTTCTACATTTCACCTACAAATCGATGGATAGGATGAGGTTGTGAACAAAAGTTTGGGAAATCTTTTGATATGTTTAGTTGGAGAGAAATCGAGTAATTGGGATTCTGTGTTGGCACAAGAAGAGTTTGCATATAGCAATTCAATCAATAGGAATACTGGAAAGACACTATTTGAGATTGTGAATGGCACACAACCGAGAGGAATATCCGATTTGAGAGACATTGTTGATGAGAATAAGAAAAGTGTTGAAGGATTAAAATTTGCCGAGTATATGAAGACATTGCATGAAGATGTGAAGCTGAAGCTGGAAGACAGTAATAAAAAATACAAAGACAAAGTTGATAGATCAAGAAGACATAAGACTTTTAATGTTAGTGATGGAGTAATGGTTTATTTGAAGAAAGGTCGGCTTCCTATTGGAACATATGTAAAGCTGAAGATGAAGAAGTTTGGACCTTGCAAGATTCTGAGGGAATTTGACAGTGGAAATACATATGAGATTGAGTTACTTGATGCCATGGACATATCACTAATTTTCAACATTGCTAATTTATATGAGTATCATGAACCTGATGAAGAAGTAATAGTATTGACAAAATATCCTAAGAAGCAGAATGATGAAGTTGAATAGATTTTGAAGGAAAGAGTTGGCAAAAGTACAAGAGGAAAATAGTACATGGAATATCTGGTTAAGTGGAAGAATAGATTGATGGAAGACAGCTCATGGATTTCACAGTCTAAGTTGGATGCAAATTAGACCAGACCTACCAAATGATTTAGAGAATCATTTCAAAATAACCCCAAGTGTCTAATGCAGGAGCATCTCGAGTCCTTGGTAATCCTGTGTCACCAAAAAGAATTTGGAGTTTTGTCTGTGTTTCTCAATTTCTACTTTGACCGAGTTGGTCAGTAGGTGGTCAGTTTCCTTTGGTTATTGAGTGTGGTCGATTATCTCCTGGGCGATCGATTATTTCACTAGCACTCGGCATTGCCTATCTGCTGCTCAGTTATATTGCTTACCAACGGGTCTAGTTTTGTTTCTTGTTGTGGCCGACTTGTGCATTTATATTGGATCATAGAATTAATGCTAGAATCCATCATTGGGAAGCATGTGGTCCCAAATTTGACCATTACTTTCATTAATTATGGATCTGAAGTCCGACTCAGCTCAGTAGCTTCTTGTATAAATGTAGATGTTTGGTGGTAGTTTAGGGAGTCAGTTTTGGAGAGAAGATAGTAGATATTAGATTTGAGATTTCTAACAGATCCTCACATGTTTAAGGACTTTTGTAATTCATTTTAATATCAAGCCCTAACTGGGAAGGCCTTACAACTCGACATGTATGTTTCAAATTGATGATAATAATTGAAGGGATCTGTCATTCTCTCTCTCACTCTTGTTGTTTGTGGCTTCCGCGTGTGTTGTAGGCTTAGATCATTAGGGTGCACCATCCTTTGGCCCCTCTTGCTCCCTACCTTGCATCAAGTGTGCATATTCATAGGAAGATAATAGAAGTGCAATAGACTCTTTCCTATAAAAAGTGACATTTGGAGTCAATCATGCCTAAAGAAAATGTTTCTTTTGAGAATATGATGCAGGAGCATCCTGGGTGTAAGAGCAATCTTGCATCACCCAAAAATATTTCTATTTTTTGAATTCAATAAGGGCTATCTTGTGCAGAGCTGCTATTTATGGAAAGTTACTATTTTTGGTAATTTTTGTATGTGCTCAGAATGATCTGATTTCTTTCTTGGAGGTTCATTTTGGTCATATAAGTCTGCCAGTAAAGTTTCATTGCCAGATCAAGTGTATATTGGAAGATATTGAAGATTTTCGGTATTGGCAGCAGGGGACAGAAATTTTGAACTCAGTTTTGAAGGCTTTAGAGGCCCCGGATGAGGTCGAATTTTGGGCTGAATGAAGATTGCTTAATTCAAGCGTTGTAGAGCTCCTCGCCCCCTTTCCGAAATGGGGTTACAATAGTCAATCGGGTCAACTGGTGATGACTTATGGTCTTCGGAAGTTGGGTCACCTGAAATGGCGGAAAATGATTTTTCTTCAAAATTTATGTTCGGGTTTCAAAATTTATTTTGAGCCGACTATGATGTAATGAAATGTAAAATAAAAATAATTCTAAGTTTGGTCGGCCTTATTGGCTAAAATTCTGGAACCTTCCCAGGCGGTGGAAAATTGCTTATATAAGGAAGGCTGTATTATTGTCTTAGGCAGTTCAGAATAGTTCTGGGTAGTAGATCTGGGTATTGATTCGAGGCTTTGTCCTACAGAATATTGTAAGGGAATGCCCATGTGGCTTTGCATATTGTAATTCTGAAAGTTTGTAATTCCACATTTGTGGAGATAATAAGAAGCCAATTTTCTGTTCTTGCATATTGTTGTTGTTTCTCTATTTCTGTTATGTGTTTGTGGTATTAAGGGGAGCACCCTTCATCAGAATAGCTGAAATATTTATTTGGATTTTTATTCATTCTTTGGAATAGGGGTATTAACTTATTTATTAGGCTTGCATGTGGACATATAAGTACGAGGGAAGTACTTTATGTTTACATATAAGAGTAGGGAACTGTAAAAGATATATTAAGAAAAATATGAATGAAAATAATGAAAATCAAAAATGAAATTCTTAAGGACAATGAGTAAACTGTTCATTAACGAGTCATTATTCTTTGAAGAAACAATATATAAGTTGTTTATTTGATTTTCAAAAGGTTATCACTTCTATATGAGACATATGTTTACTAAATGAAACTAATTAAACAAGTTGGAAACTTGTTAGGATAACTTAGGAAATATGATAGGTCTAAACAAAGTGCCCTTATTTTTCCCAATAGCACAAGACTCACCAATTCATGATTATGTGAAGGATGGTAGATCTTGCATGTTTAAGTGACTAGTGCAATAACTCATATTTTTGTGTTGAGTTAATTTCATATAACCAATTAAGGTTTGCTACTTCAAGAGAGCTAGGGTAGTTGTCCAAAGTCTAAAAATGTGAGTATGCTTAGATAGTGGTTCCTTGTCGATTCTTGTTTGATTACTTAAAATGAGTTGGAAACTATAGGATGTTTGAAGTACCTTAGTTGAGTAAGGGTGGTTGAGCTGGTGAGTGCACTTGATGGAAAGTGTTATAACTTATAGAAACCTTGGCCAAAATGGTGCAAAGGTCTTCTTGCATGTTGGTTAGTTCACCATGTCTACATAAAATGTCTAGTTAGTTGGTCATTCATAGTTAACATATATCTATAGTTGTATGGTCGACTGTATCTATGTAGAATAAAACACCAAAATTAGATGAAAAGATTAACCAATTTCTGTGTCTATACCCTCGTGAAGGTAGGGATACTGCTAGTAGGAAGGTGTGTGGGGGGCCGCCATGTCTATGGATGGAGGAAAAGTGCTCAAGTGATGCATTTGGAATCTGCCATTGGTGCTCGCTCCCAAGTAGGAAAAACTTACTTGGAAAGAAAATTTGAGACATTCCTAGACCTCTCACGTGATGAACTTATTCAACATGGTATAATCTTAGTCAAGGAATGCTTGCAAGAAGGAAAAATCAATGGTGCTAACTGTAATATTTCTATTGTGGGAATTGGAGAGGCATTCACTATTCTTGATCATAAAACTATCTAGGACATCATTGATTTGCTAGAGGATAAGAAAGATGAAACTCCAACTGATGCAGCTCCAATTGAAGGTGAATAATGTGCTACACAAGATGATACTGATCAAGGTGTAACTCCTATGGATACCTAATCTTAGGAAGAATATTTTGGCTGATATTCTACTTTTGAAAATGTGAGGCAGGTGTCTCCAAAACCACCAAAGCATAATTTCTCTTAAGATTCAGCTTTTGACACATGATTTTGTTATCATTTTCTATTGTAGTTGCTATAATTGTCTTGTTACATCTAATAATGTTTTTCCTTCTACATCATGGTGTTAATCCTTCACTTGATTCCTCATAATTATGCTTTTTAATTGCATATTCTGAAGAACTAACTTCACTAAAAGAGATTTTTATTTATTTATGCTATTAGTGGAGGGCAAGAAATGCTTTTCGATACATCTATGATGAAGTTTATCAATGTTGCAATTGGTTATAGCTGTTATATTTTGCTAGCCTATTTTTGTGCTACATAGCCTTAAATGCATTAGATCATGACCAAGCAACAGAGTCAATGCACTAAACAGCTTAGTCTTAGGCACAGAGCTATAGCACAAGATTTTTATTGATTGATCATATATAGCTTTCATTTTAATTAGTAAAACCACATAATATAAAATTCGATGTCAAGAAGAGTGTCACATACTACTATATTAATCAAAATAAATTGGAACACATGAAAATATACTGTTTGTAATCATGCAAAAAGACAAAAGAAACCAAGATGCTTCATTTTTTTTCCGTTTGATGTTTATGGCATTCTGGTTTGTAGTTACTCTGACATTAGAAATTACTGCTGACTTTGTTTTTGGTCTATTAGTTTGTTTGGCGTTCAACCATATAATCAGTGCATTGAGAAGCATTTTCTGTTCACCATTGATTTTATTGGGATCTCAACAAGGGGTAATGCCAATCTCCTTTTTAAAGATTTGCATTTTTGTTGACAACAGGGGTGCTATTAAATATATTAAATCGCAATGCAGGTGATTCTTAAATAACTATATAGACTACTAATGTGAAGTTCATTGAAGTGATAAATGGATGTATGTTTTAATGTAGAGTTATCTTAGATTTTGCATGATAATTTTTTGATGAGAATTTAAAACTTCACCACAATAAAAAATAATTTCTACATTTTTTATGTACAATCAAGTATTTTTTTTTTTTTTCCTTCAATCTACAATTAAACTAGTATAGACATAGATTAAGAGATTAGTCCCTAGAGATATCATGTATTTGAAAGAGTTAATTCAATTTACTGATACATAATTTTATTTGATTTGCTTGATACATATAATGATATACAATTTTATTTTATTCACTTAAAATCATTTCCCACAAGCATTCTTATATTGATATGATGATTCTATGATCCCAAGTAAATACATGAAATGTTTCAACATCTATCAATAGCCTCATTTTGATGTCATTGAACTCATTATGAATTTTACTCATTATGCAAACTTTTGGATCCTAAATATTGGTGCTCCAACTAAAAATTGAATTCCAAATTATCCTTTCTGGTGTTCCACTACATAGATGCTTCGTTGTTTTGATTTCAACAATATAACTTTCATATCCAAGTTGTAAGTGTTCCTTGGGAGATCTTGTGAAGTGTTTCATGTATTCAACCTCCTTGATTGGACAGTATTTAGTATCACCATTGTTAAGACCTATCCCTTGACTCCAAACTTGTTTGTACATTTTGTTGATAGGAGTTGCACCAGGGTCCCAAGTCTTGTGTTCATCTCTAACTTTGTATGTGTCAAAAATATTCTCATCCTTCCATACAAAAGGTGGGTTGTCACAAGATGTATCCATTTTATTTTGAAACAATGGATTATAAATAAGGTTAAGATTAGATTTTCTTCTAAATTTAAGCTTATTTATGTCATTTGTTTCCTCATCTAGTTCTTTCCATACATTGTTTCTTCTTTTATCTTCTGATCACATTTTTGTGTATAGTAATTGTCCTTGTCCACTAATTTTTGTATTTTATCTCCCCATGCTTTTGTTGTTATAGTTTTTTCATCAAGATTATTAGACTGTATATAAGTGGTGACTTCATATTTTTCATGCACTGGATACATTAGTCCTCTCAAATATGGATGATAAGTCTTTTTTGGAGATTGAAGAGATTTTTGGTTAACAATCAATGCCACAAAACTTGAATTATAGCTCCAAGATTTAACCTCTACATTGTTATTTCCTATGCACAATCCTTGTGAGGATGCGAGGTCATCCTCCTCATACTCATAGATCCATGTGCTTTCCTTATTGATGAAACATGAGGAGTCAATAACTTCTTTTTCTTATCCATGTATTTCTGGCTTCTTGAAACATCCTTATGATTCTTGATGATCATTTCTTGCATTATCCTTCCTTTTGGTTTCAATTTTACTTTCTCCCGTTGGTGTAACCACTTCCATTCCATCCAATGATGTGTGGATGTGATAGACTTGTGGTGAAATTTTTGTGTTGTGATCACTTGTCTCATGTTCCTTAGAGTGTTCATCCATTCCACTTTCCCTTCTTAAGTCCAAGTGATAACTACTTTACTTCTTAGGTAGGAACTTTATTCAATTCTATCACCATTGATCTTTTAGATAGGCTAAAGTAAGTTTATTTATCTCTTCTTGTTCTTTCTTTGGAAGAAAAGTAGGAAATATTGTTCTATATTTACGGGTATGATGTCTTGAGCATTCATCATTTCTTCTTTTTTCCTCCTATTTATTATGATCATCATTGGTTAGTAATCCTACTAATTGAGCCATCTTTTATTGAACATTTATTTGTCCTTTGATGAATTGATTAAGCGATTGTCAAGTCTTTCCTTTTCTCCCATTTATAACCCTCTTTGTTATACTATTTCCTCTATCATTTCCTTACTGGTCTAAATAAATACATGATGCCCTAGTCTATAACTCACGGGCTGTACATGGAGAAGAAAAATAATGACCAAATTTACTCATGTATGCCCATATCAAAAATCATGGGCCCCAAGCAGTGAGAAGAAAAGTAATAAATGGATGCCATTTGAATCTACAACAAACACACATAAAAAAAGACATGGCATAAAACCAGTAAAATACAATGCCATTTGAATCTACAACAAATACACATAAACATCAAAGAATATAGAGAAGATGAGGAGTGAAACTTGAATGCTTACCTCAAAACTTGAATGCCTAGTTCATGCACGCAAAAGTCAAGTTCCCTCTTTGCGCACGGTGACGGCCTCTTCCCGCATGCAAAAGACAAGTGCCCTCTTCGCGCACACAAAAAACCAGTGCCCTAGTCTTCCCGTACGGTGCCTCTTCACGCACGCCAAAGTCCAGTTCCCTCTTCGCGCCATGCAAAATTCCAGTGCCCTCTTCGCAGTTGCAGCTCTTCGAACACAAAACTTACAAATGACACTTTATTTATTTTTGTTTAAAATCATGCAGGTGTTGATATTACTATGTCACCATCACTATTATGACACCATCGGGGGCACTTGCAAAAAAAAACACAAAAAACAAACACAAATGGTAGTGCCGTCGCAATTGGCGTCACAATTCGACCCCAAATGTTGTAGTGCCAGAAACTTTGACTAGGTTTTTCCATGAATTTCATAGTTTGGATTGAGGGGGCATAGGAAAGTGTAATTAAATTTCTTGATCTAAATTCACAGGATGCAAAATCCATTTTTGTGGTTGTCTATTGTTTTGGCGGCATTGACAAGACAACCCTCGTTGATGCCGTTTGTGACCAACTCAACCTCCAATCTTATAAGCATTCCAGAATTCGTATGCATCAAGATTATACCAAAAATGATCTTAAGGAACTCTAAGAACAGATTTTGCATGGTTTGTTCAGAGAGAACATAAAATTGAAAAACTGTGACGAAGGTCAAGAAAGGTTGTTGTCATTTTTCAAAAATAATCATCTTCAGCCTTTATTTTTGTACATTGATAACGGTCTCAAAAGTAAAGATCAGGAGCAAATTCTACCTAAAGCTTTGGATAGTTGCCTTCCTCCGAAGAGTAGAATACTTATCACTACTCGAAATCTCCGAGAGACAGATAAACTTATTAGCAAGGGTATTCAACGTCAACAATATGATGTGAAACCTCTTCCAGAGACAGAGGCTAGAAATATTTTGTTGAAGAATGTCTCAAAATACAATGCTGAGGATAATATAGACAACCTCCTTAAGTTGTGTGGTGGTTTTCCCCTTCTACTAGAATTATCTGGTTCGCAATTGGCTATAAATATGGAAGATACAAAGAATATAGTATTAGAAATGCTTAAAGGAGGAGACAAGGTCAAAGAGGACGATATAAGCGACCGTATGGTTGGTTTTGTATATGACAGATTGTTACTAGCTGTTCAAGAGGCCTTAGTTGGAGAGGAGGAATTCAGAGCTCTGGAAGCTGCGTCATTCGTCAAGACATCTGAACATGGTCTTGTGATTGTTCATGACATACTTCAAGAAAGAGGGAAACAGAATCACAGACCGCCAGACTTTGTTGGAACGTTTGGAAGATGAAGAGGTATGCCATACTTAAAATGCCTATCATAAATATTATGAAAATACACTTCTTATTCACAACCATAATGATGTTTATGGTTTACTTTTGTGCAGAAACTAAAAAAATTGAAAGGCATTTATTTTGACGAAGTATCTGAGTAGCCTCCAATCGAAATTAATTGCCATCATCTTAATTGTATGAGCAATTCGTTAAAAGTGCTACGTTATAGAGGATCGCAGATAACATTTAGTGAGAAATGTCAAAAACCTTTTGAACAGCTCAGATGCCTTGTAATTGATGGTGACGCTCCTGATTTACCAATGGAGTTTGAGAAACTTGAGCATCTCGTCTACTACAATGGACCAATGACGCAAGACATAAATTTGTACGAGGTAAGATCTGCCTTCTTCAGAGCATATTTATCATTTCAATTATATTTCATTTTATTATATAATAACACTTGACGACCTCTTTCATTATATGGTGCAAACATGTAGTTTCCTCCAAGTCTGCACTACATGTTCATTCGGGATTATTCTAAGGACAAAGTTGCATATTCCAAAATTCCTCCCAAAGTCACTCCAGCTTCTTCGCTTGTAACATTAGGATAATTCCATTTCAAAAATATGCAAAGGTTTCCAGATGGAGTGGAAGAGCTAACGAAGTTAGAGAGATTAACTTTATTGAGTTAAGGGAGCTTCCTTCCAAATTGGGAGATCTCAGCAATCTAAAAGAGTTGAGACTAGTAGGATGCAATGAATTGAAAGAGTTTCCTTCAAACTTTGGGCAACTTAGAAATTTGACAACTTTGCGAATAATGGAATGCGACTGCTCTGCATTGCCTTCAAACTTGGGGCAGCTCACAAATTTAGAAGAGTTGGATTTGCGGAATTGTTATGAATTTGAGAAATATTGGTCAGCTAAACAATTTGAGAAATTTAAATTTAAATTTGAGGTGTTCTAAGTTAGAAGAATGGCCATTAAGCTTTGGGGATCTCACAAAGATGAAGGAGATAGATTTGAGCTGTTGTTTATTAAAAGATTCGTTACCCGAAAATATTAAAAGAAATAATTGTACTATATTGGAGGAAGGCCAATGGTTAAAAAATAATGACACCAAAGGGTTTGAATAATCCCTCCATTGTTATTTTGAGAGGGTTTTCTGCTATTGATAAAATTTGTAATATAAGAAGTGTAATTTTTTATGGTTTTTCATTTCATTTGAGTGAAATATTATTTAATATTATATTTAATTTATTTTAATAAATGTTATTGTATTCATTTTTATTAATTTTTATAAAATTAATCAAATTATAAATAACAAATATAATCTTTATTTTTTTAGTTTTCTAAAATTAATGTATAAGAAAGACATTTCATTAATTTTGATAATATTTTTAATAAATTTAATCTATATTATAATTAAAAGTAAATTAGCTATTAATAAAATATCACATTAATAAATAATATAAATAAAATAAAATAATTAAAAATATATAATTTATAAATAATATTTTTTAACATTTTTTAAATACACGTATTTAAGATATCTATATTAGTTTACATAATTTTATTAATTTAATTGACATAATACGTAATATGATAATTTATTTTTATACAAATTTTACAAGACAAATCTAAAAAAAATTGTCCATATTTAACATCCAAAAAATTTCAATCAGTCATTTTCAAAAAGGTGTCCCTTCATCTAATCAACCCAACCATGGATCTAATATTAGTTGTCGAGAATATGATACAAATAATTTTTAAAAAATAATGCATTAAGCTCTTTAATCATTATAAATCAAATGGAAATAACAAAAAAAAAGATGTAGCCATGTTAGTTAACAGATTGATCTTTAATAATATTGACTCAAACCCTAAAAAGACTTCTCTATTAACGAACAATTGGAAGAGCTTTCAATATGAAGATTACATGTGCAGTGTACCCACAAGTGATATACATATGTTGAGCAACATGAATATAATAGAAGAAAACAATAAATAATGACTCTCAGATAACCTTATAATCAAAGATTAAAAAACAGAGTTTGACATCAATGACTAATTTATTGAATCATCTCATAGTCACCCATTCCATAGTAAAGAACAATAACAAGAATTAAATGAGCAACAACCACGACTCAAAATTCAAGTATCACTCAGTCGTCCCGATGACAAGGGGAATTCTGGCCAACGATTGTCGATCCCTTTATGTCTTTCCATTTCTTATTTAAATTTTTTCAAAGCTATGAGTTTTCAGTTACATAACTGATTCCTCCTCTTTCTTTGAATGCATCTCTTTAATATTCTCATCTTTCTGGAGCCTTTCATTTGTAACTGCTTCTTGAAAATATCCTTAAAAAGGTAGAGTATTGGAACTGTATCGGGTTCCATTGACATTTCCAGCACGTTGTCATAATATTCTGATATCCCAATATCTATTTCCATCTTATCCATCTATTCTCTTCATAGGGTAATCCCTTTCAGTGTTCTGGATTTTGGTGGAATGTGAACCTTGTTTGGAGATTTGGCAATTCCACTTCTACATTAGAAGTTTTAAAAGTTCCAAGTTCCAAAGTCCCTTGCTTCTTGTCAAGTTTCAAAGTGAACTATCGCTTGACTCGACAAAGCATCTATGCACATTCAAATTCCAATAGACTTGGTGGAAAAGTAGTCGGGATCTCAAATTTTAACTCTCTTTACTCTACTTTGATGCATTATCATATATAGGAGGTTCAATGAATTTGAAAACCACTCAATTCCCTTTTCCATCACTTTATCCCAAACCCGCACACTAAACCCTTTTTATCCACTTTGAAATGGCTATCAGGATTCTATGTTGTTCTCAGAAAATTGTTGGACCTCGATGACAGTCCAAACACACCAAAATTCTCGATAGAAAGTAATTTGTTCTTTGATGACTTGAATGAGAAGAAATTTTTTATCATTTGATGGTAGACAATAAAATCTTCTCCCACCATCAAGATTTTCACTGTGCGCATCTCATTTTTTAATCGAATAACCTTTCCTATACATATGTGGATCCCATCAATGAAAGAGTAATCAAAATTTTGGAATAATTAAATGTTATTTGGAGAGTGGTTGGGTCCACCTATAGTCTCATGAACATGTCAATATTTCTATGAGTGCTTATGCCTTTACATTATCTTGAAAGTGTGCCACATAGGTATGTAGGAAAAAATGAGTTATGAGACTCCCTTTATGAATTTTAATGAACTTTCGATACTAGATAATGTTACATAGGTTGGAATAAACTAATAAGAAGACATTCTTTGTCAATCAAAACCTGGTGAATTTTCATGTGATACAAATGAAATTTTTCTAGAAGTTTTTCAAGAAACTACTATCTAAACATACTTGTAACAAAAAATATGCCACTTCGCTCTAAATATTCATCGTTACACCTGGTTAAGAGCCAATCTAGTTAAAGATTACAAAACACATTGTTAAGTGTGACCCTGTTAAGGGATTTTGTTAGGATTAGGTAATATTGAGAGGGGGGCTGAATTAGTATTACAGAGCTTTGATTTCAACTCTAAATGATTATGAGAAATCCAAAGTAATGTAGAAATGAAAAGAACATATAAGCATACCACATTACTCATGACACCATGATTTGTTCTCGAGGAAACCCTTGCCAAAGGGAAAACCCCGGTGGGGATGGTACCCACAAATATGTACTAAAATATAGTATCCTTGTTAGGAGTTGATTTTTACATAGTAAATTTCCTTGTTAGAGGAATACAAAACCCTATTAGGGGTATACAAAACACCTGGTTAAAAGTGGTGAGAAAACTGATCTTACAATCAATACTTGTCTTCAAAAGTACTCAAAAAAGGAACAATACAAGCACTTATCTTGCTTAGATAGTTCCAATTGTAGTTCATCCTCTTACTGATCTCACATCTAATCTCTACTCTTATATTCAAAAACTTACTCCATTATCATAAATCATTCCATACTTCACTTTCATAAAACCAATCTATACTTATACAGAATTAGCCTTCCAGTTGGCCTCATAATTGCCATACAAAACATAATAGAAACTTATGTAAATGATATACATGGAGTCAGTGCTCTTATATTACCAAATAGTCAATAATATACTTTATTTACATGACTTAGCACGTTACCATGTCCATTATACTTTCCTTAATCTTCGCAACTATTCATATACCCTATTACATTGTTTTACTGTCTTCCCATACCTTCCAATCACTGTATCTCACAGATCTGGTAACCAAAACTTATACACTCTTAACTGAAGCATGCACACATCCCAAAATACCTTTAGTTAACTTTTCAAGCCATAATACCTCATATATCTTCATCGCTGACCAAAATTGTGGCACTGTACCCTATTATCCTGATTCTGGACTTTGTCATTTTCATGACTGTGACTCCAGTGACAATCTCCACAACATGTGATCACTCCATCATGAGTGTTTCCATAAATGAAAACCCTCAAGTGATACCTAGTGCTCCAAAACATCACATGCCAACAATCTCTCCCTTTGGCATTGATCGCAACACTTAGAAAAATGACTAAGTGTCACAAAGTAACTCTCCTCTTTTCCTCTTTTTTTTAAAATTTTTTTTTTATATTATACCATACAATTTTGCACATTTCCTTCTCTTCCTCATTTTTCCTTTTTCTTCCTCTCCATTTGACATCAATGGAAAAGGTATTCAAAATTGTAGAACTGAAGCACAAGTGGTCTAGTGCTTACTTACCAGATTTAAGATATCTTGGAAAGAGATTTCCAAGGTCTTAACATCTTCATTCCATGAACTTATTAACAATTCAATGACATGGATTAATACATTCAGTGCATATGACGTTGTCTCTGTTGCCTTAAGCTTAGTGAGAGTGGGTACTAATATTGAGATTTCAACCTTTATCATCTTAGAGAGATGAGTCTCCAATATTGAGAGCTTGGGAGTTAGTAGGTTTCTCAATGAGCCAAATCTATCTAAAACTCTCCCTTTCTCCATTTCCACTACTCCTATTTTCTCTAGTAGGATGGATGTCTCCTTATCTACCTCTCCCATAGTCTATGAAGATGATTCACAATTGTCCATTATATTGTCAAGACTAGCCGTGTCTTTGGCTATGGCCTCCTCAACATTCTTCAAATGTCTGCATGGATTTATGCAATGGCTATATAGTTTCCTGCCTTGTGCTACACAAATCTTGGCTTTAAGAGTGGTAGCCTTTAGAATGCCTAAGTCCCATGAGATGGACTTATGAACTTCGCTCAACTTCTTTTCTAAGAAGTTCTTTTCAACCTTCTCCTCTGTTATTTTTAGCAATGAGTCAAAATGACTATCAAAGCTATCTAATATTCTACTGAGGTTCTCAACCTCATCCTTCTCTATTAGGAAAACATGTGAGGGGAGTAGCATGTTTATTGTTTCTACAACCTTGACCATTATCTTAGCCCTCTTGTCTCCTTTTTGAGCTGATCTCTCCTTGGCTTTAGAAAAAGCCATGAATGAAAGTCTCATCAGTTCATCTTCATCTATGCTATCTACATCAGAACTAACTAGTTTGTCCATACTTGTCAAGAATATGGGTGTGTCCAGCCCGACCTCATCAATTTTTTCTAATTTTAATTGTCTTTCTTGCTTTTATTCTTGTTGTAGTTCCTTCTCTTGTGCTTTTTCTTCTTGTTTCTCTTCTGATTTTCCTTCCTCTATTTGTTCCTGATCCTCAACCTCCATCACATTGTCCACATTGTCCATAAATGGATCATTTATATCCTGCGAAGTGTCAAGGCTAACAAGCACACCAGTGACAAAGAAGTTTGGTTGCATGCTAACTTGAGCATTTCATCTACTACCTTGGAGCTTTCTCGTAAACCCAAGGATACTGGTTTAGAGACTTTGGGAGGTGAACCTTTCTTGGCCATGTCAAACATTAGAATTTGGTCCAATGCCTTTTGGGTGTCCTCAATCACCTCATCATACTTCCAAGCCATAATCTTGATTAGTTTGGCCTTTGTCCTCAATAATGGTTTTAGTGCTTTTATGATTCTTTCTCTTTCCTATATAAATACAACCAGCAACATATCTTCAATTTCCCTATTTCTTATATTCTCATCCTCTAAATGTGCTAGCTATTTTCTGATTTCTAGTTTACTATACAGTTCCTTAGGAACACTCCCTTCAATTTCCAATAGATTCCTTTTAAAAGATAATAGATAATCAATGAAAGTGTCTTCTATGATCACTTGTTCCTTAGGTTCATATCTTTCATAGTATGTATCTATAGTCTTTAGGTTTCCATCTTTCAATGCTCTCTTCTATAGTGATTTAAGGTCTGGTTTCCATAAAGTTTGTGTATCCTTTTGAACTATTTTCTCTTCCTCTTCTTCAACTGTCTTCTCTTCCTTCTTCTTCCATTTTACCTCTGTCTCTCTTTCTTTGGGACTGTTTTGCTTGATTGTCCTTGTAGATCTTCTAGGAATAATTGTAGGCACAATTTATTTAATGTCTTCTTGTGCATCAATAGTAGTAATAGTAGGAATTGTTGCCTTTTCTATTTTCAATGGAATGGGTGCATCTATGGCAATGCTAGAAGATGCCTCCATTTGGTTTTTTAGGTCTAAATACTGCTTCTTTGTGATTCCTGCCTTCACAGTAATTTCCTCAAAAATCTTGCTGATATTTCTCTTCCTTGTTACCTTTTCTTGCTCTTCTCTTACTTTCTCATACTTCTCTTTGTAGGTACCCCATCTTTCTTGGGTAGGGTCCTTCTCTACTACTAGTACATTCTCTACTTGCATGGTTAGTACTTCAGTACTTACCTCATATCCCATGGGATAGCACCACTTGGTTCTAGGCTCAACTACCTCAAAGAAGACACAATCAGTTTCAACCATGAAACAAATGGTGTCCTCATAATTTTCTACTAAGCTTTCTGGAATTCTATATCTTTCTTTCATCTTCCTTTGCATGATCTTAATCATGCCAAATAATTCTCCATCAACCCAATCCTTTTTATGTCTTCTATAACTGTTTGAGATTTGGAGTCTAGTGGGTACATTATTTTTCCATGCTCTGGGATGCATGCCAGGAAAGTTATGAATGACATGAATATACATATGAACTAGTAATGATCCAAACCTAAATACTTTGGATTTGTCTCTCTTAATAACCTAAACATTTTCCAAAAACTGCTATGCCAAAACTTTGCAAAGGTTATATTGTTTGTTTTCCTTAACCATTCTATAAGCCATCATGATAACTCTAGCAAAAATAAAGTTTGATCTATTGCTGTGAGATAATCTGTAACCTAGCAACATTTCTATCAATCTGACATCCTATAAATATATATCATTAACTATCATCCCTCTCTTATCCCATTTAGAATGAGTTAGGGTTTTTTCTTGTTTCCTTAGGTTTTTCTCAGCCACAGGTAGGGCTCCTTCATTATCAAGGTTTGTGATCTCATGAATCATCTATGCACAAATCTTTGTTGGTTTCTCACCAATCCATAAAAACTAGTCATAAATTCTATAAGAATGATCTTAAACCATTCGACTTCTGTGAATTCTATGAGTAGAGTTGACTTAAGGATTGATTGATCTTTCAGGTGTTTGAATTCTTCTATCATGGATCCATCAGCTTCTACCATAGTATCTAATTCACTATAGATGTTGACTTCCCCAATGGTTTCATACTTGCAGTGAATGTATGCCCTAATATCTTCTATGTGTAATATGCCTACGGGGGTTTGTGAAAATGGTCCTTTTGGATCATCCTCATAGGATTTGAATGGATGCCTTTTGAATTTATACCTAGGTCTATCTACCACATCGTAAATGACTAGTGCATCCATGACTTTTCAAAGTGATTAAGTCTAAATACCTTAGAACATGCTCAAATCCGATGTTTGGCTTCACGTGAACACAAAATCACTCTGCTGGATCACTGCTCCACTTTCACACTTCTCTCCTTAGTCGCTGATCGATAAATAGTGTATTAATGAAATATTTCAAGTCTTTTATTCATCACAAGTTGAGTGTGTGCATTAAACATAGGTAGCTCAACTTTGCATGTCATCCAGTTAATGCAAAAATTGAAAACATGGAAGATGAATCTTTAGGTGCTGCGATGTCATCCAGATATTCCAAAACATCTGTACACATCATACCTAAGCTTAGATGAGCTTACTCCACTTATACAGGGGCTAGATAATTTCTGTTGTCTGTATCCAATTCTCCCCATGAGGCCATGAGGCCTTCTAGTTTGATACTTCAAATAACTCATCATGCAAAGACACAGCATCATTAGTTGTCTCTCCCTAAACTCCTGCCTTATTTAGAACTTTTACTTGCCATGTTTTTTCATCCTCTGATTTCTTCCTTATGACCATAGGTGATGGTCCTTCTAGTTCACTAGATCTTCTTGGTCCTCTTCTATTCTCATATCCATTGTATCTACAAAACTTCACAAGGTGACTTGGATTGTTGCATCTGTAACAAATAGGTGATCTTATTCTTTCTTGATTAGCTTGTAGCTTATAGTACCTTGCTATGTGTCCAAAGTTATTGCATTTTTGACATGTAATCTTGGCTACAGATTCTTCTCTGATATAGTCTTTCTTATACCTAGACTGATAAGGTTTTCTATAATCTTCCTTCTTGTTTCCATACTCATAGAAATTAAAACAATAGCTAGTAAAGGGCTTAGAATTACCTTTATTTCTGCAATCTCTTTTCATGTGTCTAATTTCATTGCATTCGAAGCATCTACCTTTGAAAGGTCTGAATTGTTCTCTAGGTTCTTCATTTGTAGGTATTTCTTCAGGAATAGGTCTTTCCTCATTCTTGGCTTCTTTTGGTTCTTCTTGAGTTTTTGAACTTTCATCTTTATTGGATCCATTCTTGTCTTCTTTATATTTTTTTCCTACTCTTTGTTCATCATTATGCAGGAAAAAACAATTGAAGCAATTGTTGTATTGTCATTGATGTCAAACCTTAACTGGTAAGACTATTTCTATTTAAGAAAGTACTATATCTATTTGATTGTTGTGAAGGGGAAAGGCAAGGTTGGTAACAATAGCACCTAAGGAAAGGTTGTGTCATCTTGATATTTCAATGAGTACTTGATTATATGGCACAATGATAAGATAATATATTATTTATCTAAGTAATAATGAAGAATAAATTAGTACGCTTAACCGAGCAAAAGTGAAGAAATCTAGTTTACGCTAAGTGATGTTAGTCTTGACCGAGCTAGTATATGCCCAATAAATTTAGTGTTGAGCTAACATCAGATGATTGCCGAGGAAGACAATATTAGCTGAGGAAATAGTTTTTGAGGTGAGCGAGCTTTCTAGTGAAGACTGAGGAGTTGAACACTGTATTGACCAAGCGTCAGTAATTTACATTTGAGGAAGAATTTAGATTTCCAACTGACATCATTGAATTCTTGGACTATGTAAAATGTGTTGACTTTATTTATTGATTGTATGAAAGCATTTAATGCACTATAAAACATTTTATTGTAAATCTATTAAGAGATTTGAGATATTTCTAGAAGGATAGGTGAAGAACATAAAGTTGGAAGGATTTGATGAATCTGACCTAACCCTAAGATCTATGAAGGAGATTAAGTGGCAAAAGATGTATTGACCTAATTGAGGAAGTATTAAGGAAACCTAAGCATGAGGTTTGTTGCCCCACTTTTTATCCTGTAGCCATTTCATAAAGTGGAAGATTTGGTGTCATAGATAGGTCTGGTCATGTTGATGTCTAGGTCTAAGTCTTCTCTAGGATAGGATATCCTTATCGGGTTCCCCTGCCACTGCCTTCTTGCTTTAAGCTGGGTGGGTTATTTCAAAAGTCTCTTTATATTGGGTAGGTTATAGATCCTAACCCGGCAAGGAAGATGCTCTACTTGTGGACTAGTCGCATGATCGCATGAAGTAGAAAAGTGCCATGCGGTCATGCAAAATAAAAGCCTAGGTAGATGGAAGTGCTAGTACAGAGGAACTGGTGGCAGGATTCGATTATGAGACTGCTACTATGGTCATGGTTGATGAAGGAAGAAAACATAAAATAAAACTTAATTTAAAGTAGTAATTGCGGTTGGAAAATGTATTGGTCGCATGATCGCATGAATAAAATAATAGCTATGCGATCATGCAAAATGGAAGCCCGAGTAGGTAAGAAAAGTCAAAGAAAGGAAAGATTAAATAAATGTGCCATGTTGGATCCACGTGAGCCAATCATAGAGCGGTCACATAATCACAAGAAATAAAATAATACCATGCAATCATGCGACAATGAAGCCCAAGTAGGAGAGAGAAAGTTAATGAAAAAGGAGACTAAACAGATGCACTCTGCTAGGACCCACAAATGCTAATGGTGCAGTCCACGTGTGCCAATAATAGAGTGGTCACATGATTGCATGAATTAAAATACTGCTATGCGATCATGCGAAATAGAAAGTTGAGATGACCATTGAAAAGGTTACAATCGTGACTGTTCAACTGTAGATCGATGGTGCAGATTCAAACTCAAAGGGTTCTGAGGGTTTTCAAATTCAAATGATGGTGCCAATGATACATTTGTGCGTGTAACTGATTGGTTCAAAAATGTTTCATATTCTGATGTTTTCTCCTTCTGATTTTGTAAGATGAAATTGATATTTCTGACTATTGAATTCCTATGACTGAGGAACTTCTCGGCACAGTGAACTATAAATGTACATTTCTCTGATAACAATAAGGTTGGAAAACTTGGTATTGGAGCATGAGTAATTCCATTTTCTTAGCTTTGTATTATGTTTACTATGTCGTAGGCAGGTTAGTTGCATTTTGATAGAAAGGACAATTGTATGTGAAACTGCAATTTCTTCTTAGATTCTATTTCATGTTAGTGATTGCAGCATGAGTAATTCTATTTGCTTCTCATGTATGATTCTACTTCTATTCACTTTAGTAGGTTATGCATTCATAAATTAAGGTAGATTAGAGTTAGTTGTTCATGTTGAAACTCTGTGATGATTTTTAATCAACATTCTATTGCAGGTTATAAGTTATCTACCTCTTATCTCTACCTAAATTGCTTGTGCCTACAAGTAATTTGGTTAAAACCTTCATTATTCAGAGTATCTGATGATGTACAAAAACAAACCCATTGAATATCAAACACAATCAGGGAGCTGTACCTGTTAATTCAGAGGGCGGTGATAGTAAGCTTACACTGACCCATTTGTTGGTAAACTTCTTTTTGTTCTCTCACCTTGGGTACTTAGAGAGTCAAAGATAGCAAATCTTAAGGGAGGACAAACTGTTAACCAATAGTTTTTGGCGACTCTATTAGGGAGGACTTTGGAAAGAAGAAAATATTAGTAGTTTTTCTCATAATCTTAGGCATCCTGGATTCCAAGTTTACCAGGATTGCGAAGCAGAAGGGAAAAGTTGATCTAGTCTATGAAGAACTCAAAAGTGTCAATTTCCCTATCCTAGAAGACATTTTCAGGAAAGGAAGAGCCAAAGCAAGGGAGGTTGAAGCTAAGAAGCCTATAGAATTTCAGTTGCCTGCAGTAGTCCCTTTTAGACCAATAAGAAGTAAGTCATCCTCTCCTCCTATTGGTAGAATTCCTATCTCTACCACTTTTAATTCATTACTGTTACACGGTGTTGCACTTCCCCTTTCAATTTCTATTCAGGCAGTTACACAGAATACAAGATTAGCAAATATGGTTGTTCCTTGGGGAAATGCCATTAGGCCTTTGAATCTTGCAGAAAATCATGATTTACCAAAGGCTTCTAGAAAGAACTTCCCAAGATTCAATGGTGATGGTATAGTATCTACAGAAGAACATCTGAGTGATTTTCATAAAGCATGTAGTGTGGTAAATCCTTAGCATGAAGATACTGCAGTTAGAATGGTCGTTGACACCCTTGTGGATGATGTAGCATATTGGTTTCAAGATTTGCCCACAGGTTGCATTACTAGGTGGAATGATATGAAGTAGAGGTTTGAAGGAAGGTATAAGAGTGCAAAAGATGCTCAAGTCCTATTGTTACAACTGGCTCAAATAAAAAAGGAATCATCTATCTCCATGAGAGACTTCAATGCTAAATTTAATAAACTCGTCAAAAGAATACCAGCTGCCATTGCACCAATAGGAGATAATCAAAAACCATTTTACATTGGTTCTATGCCTCCTAAACTTGGTTACCAGATAAGAAGAGCCAATGTAGCAGATTTACAGGCTACACAAAGTCTAGCTATAGAAATGGAAGATGATATGATAGCCTCCAAGAAATGGAAGAAGGAATTTCACACTAGATCCACAAGCAGTATAGCTAGTACCTCAACTAGTATAGACGCTATGTTGCAAAAATTATCCAATGAGTTAATTGCATTGAAAAAATAGGTCACTAAGCCAACTCATTCATTTCATCAACCTTACCAAGGATCAAGATATCAAGGTGGAAATAAAAACTTGCAGACCCCTGCTGCTCAATAGAGATTGGCTATTGAAGCTCCTCCCAAAAGACATAATATGTGTGCCTTTCATCTTAGAGCAGATCATGATGGTGACACTTGTGTTAATATGATTATATACAAATAGATGGAGGAAGAAAAAGAGCAAAAAATAGAGTATCTAGAGAGTGAAGATGACCATGCTCCTTATGGTGACTCCGTAAATTTATTCTTTGAGTATGAGTTAGATTCAGAGAATGGAGGTGATTGTTTTGCTACTTTGGAGGGACCTCAGCTAACTATGATGACTAGAAGTCAGAAGACCAAAAATCAAGCCTCTAATGCTATTCCTGCTAAGAATCAAGTATCTTCTAACAAGGCAGATAAGGATAATGGTATAGCATCAAGTTCTTCACAAAAGGAGCAAAGAGGTAAGTTATCCAATTCCTTTGATATTATACAATTTTTTTAAGAAGCTAAAATTCAAATATCCCTTATAGATTATTTAAAGTCAAATCCTGATCAACTTCAAAGGTTGGTAGAACATTGTAAAAATAAAGAAGGTAGTCATATCAATGCCAATGTTAGTGACAAAAGCTAGGTTAGTACTAGTGGGAGAGATTCATCGGATGAAGATTTTTCAATCCATAGGCTATTCCAAGAAGAAGAATCTACTATCCTTGTTACCTATTCAAATAAAAAACCAAAGCCTTTTTATATATCACTTTTTATCAATGGTAACAAATTAAGTAATTTCATCATAGACTTAGGAGCTTCAGACAGCATAATGCCTACATCAATTGCTAAAGCTTTAGGGTTTCCTTTAACCAAAGCTTTTGGTAGGTGTTATTCGATAGATGCTAAGAAGGTACCTTTGATTGGTCAAATCAAAGATGCTCAGGTTGCCCTAGCAGCTCACCCTTCTAAAAGGATGAAACTCACAATCCTTGTAGCTGATATTCTTGCAAGCTATGGGATGCTCCTCAGTAGAAGTTTCTACAAAGACATGGGAGGGGAGATTAAATTGGATTGGTATTCTGCAATCATCCAAGTGGGGGATAAAAAGGTGAAGTTGGAACCAGAAGAAAAGGAAAAGTTCACTGTACTTAAATCAGATGACCCTAGATCACAGATTCTTTACCATGAGATGCAGTTTGGAAATTATATGCTATTGTATGACAGCTATGATGTTCATGAAGAATTAGATCAGGTACGTGTTGAATAGTTATGGACATTAGAATTTAATGGAAGCTGTACTAAAGCTGGTTCAGGTGTAGGAGTAGTCTTGATAGCCCCTAATGGAGAAATAACTTGTCTAGCCTACAAGTTAGACTTTAAAAATACTAATAATACTGCAGAATATGAAGCCCTTCTTCTTGGCATAGAGGCAACCAAACAAAGAGGAGTTAAATTGCTTAAAGTTCAAGGAGATGCTGAATTGGTGGTGAGGCAGGTAAGAAGCCAGTATACTGTGAAAAATAATAGATTGAAAAATTATAGAAATAAAGTGTGGGATGAGATAGAAAGTCTGAATTCTTTCTCAATAATTTCAGTACCAAGAGATCAAAACTCTAGGGCAGACTCTTTGGTAGTATCCGCATCTTTACTCCTGCCACACCCTAACTTTAAAGACCAAGTTTATAGAATGGAAGTCCTGTTCAAACCTAATGTACCTAATAATGAAGAATCCTGGTAGGTATTTGAGGATGATAAGCATATTCAACAGTTTATTGAAGGAACAGGACCCTTTGTAGATATGTGCTTTGAAAGTGATCAAGAGAAGGATCAGTTATCAACTGATGAAGAGAAGTCAAAATCAAGTATCATCTAATTTAAAGGTAATAGAATTCCCTCTCATTTCATTTCCTTAGAAAAACTCTTTAATAAACATGATGGTTACATAAAGAAGGAAAGGGATAAAAAAAGAAAAACTTGTGGGGAGTTTGATGGGATCAATATAGGAACTGAGGATAGTCCTAAAATGATAAATATCGGGAAGTGTTGCACTCCTGAGGAAAGAATAAAGGTTAGGGAATTGCTGATTGAATTCCAGGATGTCTTTGCTTGGAGTTATGAAGACTTAAGAAACTTCATGGATGGAATATTCAAACATACCATTCCTCTTAAACCTGGGGTAACACCTGTCAAACAAAAACAAAGAAATTATAATCCTTTGGTTGAAGGGGTGATTTTCAAGGAAATTGATAAGATGCTGAAAGCTAGGATTATTTATCCTATTCATCATTCCACTTGGGTGGCTAATATTGTTCCTATGAGGAAGAAGAATGGAGAGATAAGAATCTATGTGGACTTTAGAAATCTAAATCAGGCCTCCCTCAAGGACAATTTTTCTTTACCTAACATGGACCATTTGTTGCAGACTGTTGCAGGATCAGAAATTATGTCTATGTTAGATGGATTTTCAGGGTATAATCAAATACAGGTGGATGAAGTAGATCAATATAAAACAGCTTTCACTACACCATGGGGCACATTTGCATATAATAGGATGCCTTTTAGGTTAATCAATGCAAGTGCAACCTTTCAAAGGGCTATGGACTTATCTTTTGGAGATCTGAAAAATAAAATCATTGTGATATATCTTGATGATTTGACTATCTTTTCTAAGAAGAGGAAAAATCATCTTGGAGATCTCGAAAAGGTCTTGTAGAGATGTAGGGATCATGGCATCTCATTGAACCCTAAAATGTCAGTATTTTGTGTCACTGAAGGTAAGCTTCTAGGTCACATTGTTTCTCAAGAAGGAGTAAAAATTGATCTTGATAGAGTTAGAGCTATTCAACAATTGAGTCTACCATTGAGTAAGACAGGGGTTAAATCTTTCTTTGGGCAAGTGAATTTCTTGAGAAGATTTGTACCTGATTTTTCTGAGATTGTGAAAATATAGTTGACATGATGAAAGGAAATAAAACTTTTAAGTGGACTGATGTGGGAAAGAAATCCTTTGAAAACATAAAAGGTGCCATTTCAAATGCTCCTATCCTAGTTCATCCAGATTATACCAAGGAATTCATTATATATTGCTATGCATCATAGCACACTATGTCAGCAATATTAATGCAAGAAAACAAAGAAGGTATACAAGCTCCAATTTCCTTCATGAGTATGCCCTTGAAGAATCAGGAGCTGAAGTATTCACAAATTGAAAAACATGCCTATGCAGTAGTGAGAGCATTGAAAAATTTTAAGTTTTATATCTTGCATTCACATTCGGTTATTCATGTGCCCGATGTTGCAGTGAAAAGTGTTCTAACATAGCAAGATGTTGGTTGTAATAATAGGGAGCTTGGATTGGTAAGGTTCAGGAGTATGATATTGATATTAAACCAACAAAGCTTGTGAGAGGAAATGCACTCTGCAAAGCCATAGCAGAAGATCAGCAAGTTGAAGAAGATGTTCACGGAGTGCTTATGGTAAGTCTACAAGACCCCTAGTTCTCTAATATTGCATATTTTCTAACATATGGTGAATGCCCAGATGGATTGACTACTAAAAAAAAGAGGGATTTGAAAAACAAAGCCCTGAGGTATGTGATCCATGATAATATTTTATATAAGAAAGCAATTGATGGTACTTTTCTGAGATGTGTTGATAAGGAACAACAAGGAAAGTTATTGAAGTCCTTTCATGATGAAGCATGTGGAGGACATTTCTCTTCCACTGTGACTGCCTTCAAAATTCTGAGACAGTGTTATTATTGGCCTGGCATGTTCAAGGATGCATACAAGTGGGTTGCTAACTGTGAAAAATGCAAGTTGTTTACAGGTAAGCCTCAGTTGGCTACTCTACCCTTAATGTTCATAGTGATAGAAGCTCCTTTTCAGCAGTGGGGTTTGGACTTCATAGGACCTATCAATCCTCCTTCAAGCCAGGGACATTCATATATCTTGACTACCACTGATTATTTCAGTAAATGGGTTGAAGCTAAACCAATGAAGAAAACTACATCTGAGGTGGCATGTGAATTTGTTAAGGAACAAATATTGGTCAGGTTTGGAGTTCCCACAAAGTTGATAATGGATAATGCCTCTTATTTTTCATCCTAAAAAATCATTTCCTTTTGTTATGACAATGGGATTCAGGTAGGGAAATCTTCAAATTACTTTCTCCAAGGTAATGGACAGGCCAAATCTAGTAACAAAAACCTGATTAATATTTTGAAGAAGCTAGTTTCAGATAATTAGAAAAATTGGCATAAAAAGATATATGATGCTTTGTGGGCAGACAGATTCACTCCAAAAAGGGCTATTGGTATTTCACCTTTTGAATTGGTGTATGGAGTGGAAGCTAGTTTACCATTACCTTTGGAACTGGCTACTTGTAAGCTAAAAATTGCAATTGAAGATGATGTCTTCAGAGATGGTTTGGAAATGAGAATTTTGTATCTAACAAAGTTGCAGGAAGAAAGGGAAGATATGGTTGATAGGATCACATAACATTAGAATCAAATCAAGAAGTTGTTTGAAAAAAAGGCAAGGCCTAGGAAATTTATGGAAGGTGACCTAGTGTTACTGTGGGATAAGAGACATGAGCCCAGGGAAATGCACTCAAAATTCCAGTCTTTATGGAAAGGTCCATTTTAGATTGTGCAGGTAAATCAAAATAACTCTTTCAGGTTGGCATATCCTTCAGGAGAGTCTCTGCCATGTTCCTATAATGGGCAGGACTTGAAGTTGTATCAAATACATAATTGAAAGTAGGTAATCCCTGCATAGTAGTTAGTTAGGTAGGTTTTCCTTTCCTATCATAGTTTAGTTGTTGCTTTATTGTTTGTTACTTCTTTTCCTTAGGTTAGTTCTCCTGTTATCAAGTTGTTGGCTGTTATGTGAAACCAGAGATTACCAGAGCTCTTTCAAGCATTGCAATGCTTAAGTCCCCAGTTGGAGCTAGTTGTTGCCCCACTTTTTATCCTATAGCCATTTCATAAAGTGGAAGATTTGGTGTCATAGCTAGGTTTGGTCATGTTAATGTCTAGGTCTAAGTCTTCTCTGGGATAGGATATCCTTGTTGGGTTCCCCTGCCACTACCTTCTTGCTTTAAGCCGGGTGGGTTGTTTCAAAAGTCTTTTTATATTGGGTAGGTTATAGATCCTAACCCAGAAAGGAAGATGCTCTACTTGTGGACTGGTCGCATGATCGCATGAAGTAGAAAAGTGCCATGTGATCATGCAAAATAAAAGCCTAGGTAGATGGAAGTGCTAGTATAGAGGAATTGGTGGCAGGATTCGATTACGAGACTACTATTGTGGTCATGGTTGATGAAGGAAGAAAACATAAAATAAAACTGAATTTAAAGCGGTAATTGTGGTTGGAAAATGGACTAGTCACATGATCGCATGAATAAAATAACAGCTATGTGATCATGCGAAATGGAAGCTCAGGCAGGTAAGAAAAGTCAAAGATAGGAAAGATTAAATAAATGTGCCATGTGGATCCACATGAGCCAATCATAGAGCAGTCACATGATCACAAGAAATAAAATAATACCATGTGATCATGCGATAATGAAACTTGAGTAGGAGAGAGAAAGTCAATGAAAAAGGAGACTAAACAGATGCACTCTACTGGGACCCACGAATGCCAATGGTGCAGTCCACATGCACCAATAATAGAGTGGTTGCACGATCACATGAATTAAAATAATGCTATGTGATCATACAAAATGGAAAGCTGAGATGACCATTGAAAAGGTTATGATCGTGACCATCCAACTGCAGATCAATGGTGCAGATTCAAACTCGAAGGGTTCTGAGGGTTTTCAAATTCAAATGATGGTGCCAATGATACATTTGCACGTGTAACTAATTGGTTCAAAAATGTTTCATATTCTGATTTTTTCTCCTTTTGATTCTATAAGATGAAATTGATATTTTTGACTGTTGAATGCCTATGCTTAAGGAACTTCTCAGCACAGTGGACTATAAATGTACATTTCTCTGATAACAATAAGGTCGGCAAACTTGGTATTGGAGCATGAGTAATTCCATTTGCTTAGCTTTGTATTATGTTTGTTGTGTCGTAGGCAGGTTAGTTGCATTTTGAATAGAAAGGACAATTGTATGTGAAACTATAATTTCTTCTTGGATTCTATTTCATGTTAGCTATTGCAGCATGAGTAATTCTATTTCCCTCTCATGTATGATTCTACTTCTATTCACTTTAGTAGGTTATGCATTCATAAATTAAGGTAGATTAGAGTTAGTTTTTCATGTTGAAACTCTGTGATGATTTGTAATCAACATTATATTGCGGGTTATAAGTTATCTACCTCTTATCTTTGCCTTAATTGCTTGTGCCTACAAGTAATTTGGTTAAAACCTTCATTATTCAGAGTATCTGATGATGTACAAAAACAAACCCATTGAATATCAAACACAATCAGGGAGTTGTACCTATTAATTCAGAGGGTGGTGATAGTAAGCTTACACTGACCCATTTGTTGGTAAACATCTTTTCATTCTCTCACGTTGGGTACTTAGAGAGTCAAAGATAGAAAATCTTAATGGAGGACAAACTATTAACCAACAAGGTTAACAGTGAGAGAGGATATTGGAAGTGTTGTTGATGTTATTGACTGTACAAGTAGAGAAGGCTGAAGGAGAAGTGTTGTGATTGCTTGAAGATATTTTTGAGAAGATCAGTGATGGTGATGTTAAAGGTTCACAGTCAGTAAGCTAGCATATGTGTACGGAATCGGATCTGATATTTGCAAAGTGAGTTGTATGTTTTTCAGATCAATACTATTGTTACTTTCTAACCATTGTATCAGTAAAAATTCTTTTAATAGAGGTTGACCTAGTAGTCATTTGTATAAATGATTTGAACAAGGTTGCATTCTAATAGAGTGTATGTAAGTCCTATAACAAGGTGCACTTTTAACTAAGTGGTTTAAATCCTTTAATTGGGTCACACCTGGCAGTGTGTTTGTAACCTTTGACAGGGTTGGCTTTTCACCGAGCTCACTTCAGAAGAGTGAACATAATAGTAACATGTTACAAGGTGGTTTTTTCCAAATTGAGTTTCCACTATAAATCCTAGTGTTAATACTTATCTGAATGTTTTGGTTTGAACATTTCTGTGTTTTACAAGTTAGATACTATTGGATAAGTGGACTACACTAATATATGTTTTTGTTATGCAATCAGTAATGACCGAGTAGCTGTTGGTTATTGGATCTAATTATTTGAAGAGTTTTTAAGTTTTTTTTATACATCTGGACCTGAGAACAACTGATTCACCCCCCCTCTTTGTTGTTCTAAATCATATTAACTATTGGTATTAGAGTTGTTGGTGCTTAGAGAGAACAATTTTAAAGGTACTTTGAGAAAATGATCAGGATGTATAAGAGGGAGGTACCGAAGCTAAATAAGGAGAACTTCCCTGCATGACAAAGATTGATGAAGCTGCATCTGGCTGGTATTGGTGATTTTGCAAAATATTATGTTGAGCATGATTATGTCACACCTGTTGCACCTGATGTCGAGTCTTGGGTAAGCAATTTCAAGCATCAGGAAAATAATGCCGAGAGAGAAGAAGAACATGTCGAGTGACAGAAGGAAGTTTCTGAGTATTAGGAAGAGGTTGTCGAGCATTCATAAGCTGAATCTGACAATATTTTTAGTGAACCTGAAGAGAAAGATGAAAGGAGAGAAGAACTTGTTCTAGCACAATATGTAAGGAGACATCACAAGCCTGAACAAATTATTAGAGATAAAGATACTAGAGTTCTAACTAGAAGCAAGACAAGAGATCCAACATGTTTACTATGTGAATTTGAGCCTAAGACAACAAGGGAGGCATTAGAAAATGAAGACTGGATACATGCAATGAATGAAGAGATAGACCAGATAGAGAAGAATGATACCTGGACTCTGGTGCCAGGACCAGAAAATAAAAATGTCATTGGGACAATGTGGGTGTTCTGAAATAAGTAGAATGAGCATGGTCAAATCACAAGAAACAAAGCTAGGCTGGTATGCAAAGGCTATGCACAAGAAGGAATAGATTATGGGGAGACATTTTCCCCTGTAGCTAGATTGGAAGGAGTAAGAACCTTACTTGCCTATGCTGCCTACAAGGATTTCAAGGTATACCAAATGGATGTTAAGTCTACATTTTTAAATGGTATATTAGAAGAAGTGTACATTGAACAATTAGAAGGATTTTTTGATCCAAACAAAAGACACATGGTTTGCAAACTGAATAAAGCACTGTATGGACTAAAGCAAGCTCCCAGAGCATGGTATGAGAGATTGCACAACTACTTGATATAGATTGGATTTTCAAGGACAAATGATACAAGAAATCTCTACATGAAAGATGAAGAAGGTAAAGGAATCTTGTTAGCTAAGATTTTTGTAGATGATATTATATTTGATGGACAAGATGCCTTGTGTAAGAAATTTTCAAATGAAATGCAAACTAAATTTGAAATGAGTATGTTTGGGGAGATCAAATTTTCATTGCTTTACAAGTATATCAGATGGAGAAAGGAATATTCATCACCCAGTCTAAATATGTTCATGAGATACTGAAAACCTTTGGTATGGAAGACTCAAGGCCAGTAAGTACTCCCATGGAAACTGGACAAAAGTTGTCTAAAAATGATGATGCTACAGAGGTAAACCAGAATTTGTATAGATCTATGATTGGAAAGCTACAGTATGGTGTACATAGTAGACTAGATATTGCTTTATTTATTGGGATTGTGGCAATATTCTCTACCAATCCTAAGGAAACTCACATGATGGCTTTCAAAAGGATAATGAGATATTTCAAAGGGACTACTAACAATGGATTGCACTACAAGAAGCATGAAAAGTTTGAACTGAGAGTGTATACTGATGTTGATTGGGTAGGAAATGTGGATGACAAAAAGAGTACTAGTGGTGGAGCTTTCTTTCTTGGATAGAGATTAGTTTCCTAGACAAGCAAGAAACAAAATTGCATTTCCCAATCTACTGCTGAAGCCAAGTATGTGGTTGCAACTATGAACTGTTCAAATTTGGTATGGATAAATCAATTGTTGGTAGGCTTGAAAGAAGAGATCACTGAACCAGTCATCATTTTCTATGACAACACAAGTGCTATCAACATCTCTAAGAATCTAGTGATGCACACAAAGACCAAACACATTGCAATCAAGTATCATTACTTGAGGGAACTGGCACAAGATAAAGAGGTCTGAATGGAATATGTGAATACAAAGGAACAACTAGTAGATATATTCAATAAAGCTTTACCTAAAGAAGCTCATGAATATCTAAGAGGTCAATTAGGGGTCCTTCCCCTAACTGAGGTTTCCTAGCCAAGCTAGGAGCACTGCATCAAATGTGCTGCAAAGAATATTTGACAAGTTGATGCAGAGACATGTCACACTTTAGGAGTAACCTAGAGTTGTGAAAAGTATAGCAAAGCCAAGAATCAGTCATAAGAAAAGATGACAAAGGGAGAAATACTATTACTAAACTAAAAAGATGATATCTACATCTACAAGATGTATGTTTTAGTTTTTTTCTTTGGCATTTTTGTCAAAGAGGGAGATGATTACAGATGAATACATAGAATGAAATTTTCATGGAAGATCAAGTAAGAGGGAGAGATTCAATGGATGGTCATACAAGCATGGCTAATTGATTCTATATCAAAATGAAGCTAAGGATATTATAAATATTTCTGATAGACAAATAAGTTTTGGATTGGTTGGTAATTCATGTGATATTCATATGGTGTTGCCATTAATGCCAAAGAGGCAGATTGTTGGAAACTGCAATTGAAGAAATTGTTGTATTGTCATTGATGTCAAACCTTAACTGGTAAGACTATTTCTATTTAAGAAAGTACTATATCTATTTGATTGTTGTGAAAGGGAAAGACAAGGTTGGTAATAATAGCACCTAATGAAAGGTTGAGTTATCTTGATATTTTAATGAGCACTTGATTATGTGGCACAATGATAAGATAATATTGTTTATCTAAGTAAGAATGAAGACTGAACTGGTAGGCTTAACTGAGCAAAAGTGAAGAAATCTAGTTTAAGCTGAGTGATGTTAGTGTCAACCGAGCTAGTATATGCCGAGTAAATTTAGTGTTGACCAAACATCAGATGATTGTTGAGGAAGATAGTATTAGCCGAGGAAACAATTTTTGAGGTGACCAAACTTTCTAGTGAAGACTGAGGAGTTGAACACTGTATTGACTGAGCATCAGTAATTTACATTTGAGGAAGAATTCATATTTCTAGCTGACATCATTGAATTCTTGGATTATTTAAAATGTGTTGACTTTATTTATTGATTGTACGAAAGCATTTAATGCACTATAAAATATTTTATTGTAAATATATTAAGAGATAGGCAAAGAACATAAAGTTGGAAGGATTCAATGAATCTAACCTAACCCTAAGATCTACGAAGGAGATTAAGCGACAAAAGATGTATTGACCTATTTGAGGAAATATTAAGGAAACCTAAGCATGAGGTTAATAGTGAGAGAGGATGCTCGAAGTGTTGTTGATGTTAATGATTGTACAAATAGAGAAGGCTAAAGGAGAAGTGTTATGATTGCTTGAAGAGATTTTCAAGTAGATCAGTGATGTTGATGCTAAAGGTTCATAGTCAGTAAGCCAACATATGTGTATGGAATTGGATCTAATATTTGCAAAGTGATTTGTATGTTTTTCAGATCAATACTACTGTTACTTTCTAACCATTGTATCAGTCAAAATCCTTTTAACAGAGGTTGAACTAACAGTCATTTGTATAAATCCTTTGAACAAGGTTTCATTCTAATGGAGTGTATGTAAGTCCTATAACAAGGTGCACTTTTAACAGAGTGGTTTAAATCCTTTAACTGGGTCACACCTGACAGTGTGTTTGTAACCTTTGACAGGGTTGGCTTTTCTCTGAGCCCACTTCAGAAGAGTGAACATAATAGTAACATGTTACAAAGTGGTTTTTTCCAAAATGGGTTTCCACTATAAATCCTGGTGTTAATACTTGTGTGAATGTTTTGGTTTGAACATTTCTATGTTTAACAAGTTAGATACTATTGGATAAGTGGACTGCATTGTTATATGTTTCTGTTATGCAATCAATAATGACCGAGTAGCTGTTGGTTATTAGATTTGATTAGTTAAAGAGTTTTAAAGTTTCTTTTATACATCTGGACCTGAGAACAACTGATTCACCCCCCCTCTCTATTGTTCTAAATCATATTAACACATTCATGACTTGTTCATGTGTAATTTATCAATGTGTAGCTTGTCTTGAGTTAGTTCACCTTTAATGATCTTATTGTATTTATCCAATTCCTAATATTTATCCTTGTAATGGTGAAGTTCAGTCTTCATTTGTCCTATCTTCAAGTTAGCTTCTTTTAGTGACTCTTCAACTTCGTTTATTTCATCCTTTTCATGTTGAATCTCCTTGATCATCAAGAGATTTATTTGTTCTTTTTCTTGCTCGAACTTCTTTACTTTATCTGATGTATCATTATTTGAACCTTCTTTGATTTTCTCCATAAGGTCTTTTCTTTGATTTTTTACAATATTGTTAGTTAACAGTTTGTCCTCTCTTAAGATTTTCAATCTTTGACTCTCTATACACCCAAGGTGAGAGAACAAAAAGATGTCCACCAACAAATGGGTCAGTGTAAGTCTTCTATCACTGCCCTCTGAATTGATAGGTATAGCTCCCTGATTGTGTATGATATGCAATGAATATGTTTTATCTTGACCACCAGGTTGTCTCTTATGTGTTTTTAATCAAATTGCTTGTAGACACAAACAACTTAGGCAAGGATATATGAAGATGATCTATAACCCCCAGTAGAATGTTGACCATAGAGCATCACATGATTTTGACATCTAACTAATTCTATCCTACTCTATATGAAAAGTAGATTCTACTTGGTGAATAGAAAAAAACTTATATCATGAGTGGTAAAGAGAATCACTGGTACTGCAATTACTTAGTAAGAAATAGAATTCAGGAAGACATCACAGTATCAGAATATAAGTGTGCTTTCCATTCAAAAATGCAACTAAATGATGAATGAATGGATAAAGAGTTATACACAAAAGAGTGAATAGAATCACTTCCACTACACTTCCTAACATGAAGTAGAATCCAGTAAGAAAATGTAGCTCTGCATGCAACTGTTCATTCCATTCATAATGCAAAAGAAACTATCTATGGAACAACAAACAAGATGCAGGCTCAATAAATAGAATTACTTTGCTATATTCACCAGTTTGCCGACCTTTTTTACATCTTTTACAATAGCTTATATAGAAAACATAGCCTACGCCCTCTAGGGGACTATGAAGTGATTCAACTTCTAAAATTTTGAAAACTACAGAAAAGTCAAAGGACTATGACTTTTCATATATCTCTTCCTGTAGCTTGCCTTTGAGAATATGAAATGAATAGTCTTCATCAATAGAATACAACTTGTAGAAGCTTGATTGATATTGATATGCTTGCTTTTGAGCTCATCAGTCACCATCAGACCATAATCTGGAGCTTTGTTGAACCATCACTAATCACCACGCAAACATATGATGAAACCATTACACTCGGCATGCTCTGCACTATAATTCTCTTTGTCATTGGCATAGTCCTCTAATTTTGTAGAAAGCATCAACTTTCATAGTCTGTAGATCATGCCTTATTTGATTGTGTCATGCCTTCTAATAGCTGCTTCTTTAATTCAAATCATATTAACTTCTAACTTTGGGATTTTGAAAGCCATCACATGGTTGTATCAATTCATTTCAATCAAGAAAGCCTCTGAGAATTATTTAGTTGTATCTCAACAATACCATAAGTTGTGGCTCTGCTACACAACCGTTATGATTCTGGAATAAAAAAATGAGAATTCATTTATGCTGAATACCTTTTTTTTCTTTCTGAAATAATAATCTTTTACTTCTTTTACGTGTCGGACATGCGTCAAGATTCTTCTTTGACTCCATGACTTTTTTTCTCCATAGCCGAAAAATGGGGACCATTGATTGTCTTTCAGAGAGCCACCTGATATAGATGCCTTCGGACCCACCGAGAGACACATGTACACATCTCACATGATCACAATGAATTTCCCATGGCTTAGCGACAAAGTGACTACCATTGATTTGGTATCGCAACAAATTCTTTCGGCCCCACTTGGACACATGGAAGGATCCCACAAGTTCCCAAAAACATTTGACAGGAATAGAGATTATGTGAGGGCCGTTGGATACACTTTTGATGAAGTGCGGCCTCTGCCTTGGACACGTGGAAGGATCCCACTTTACCACCAAGCATCTTCAGTGACTTACGTTGTCGCATGATCGCATAGCAATATTTTAATCTATGCGATCATGCGACCGCTTTATCATTGGCGCATGAAATAATATTTAATATTATCTTCATTGAGCTCAGACTTATAACTTTTCACTATCACATCTGTGCTGTTAGAATATGTGGGTCCTAGTAGAGCACATTCACCTGCCCGAACTCCATTGTCGCATGATCGCATGACATTATTTTATTCCATGCGATCATGTGACCACTCTATGATTTCTGCACGTGGATTCTCGCTATGTCATGACTTAGGTCCCGCTAAAAAATAGGGCCCACTAATCTGCACTTTTTACTTTTCACATGATCGCATAACTCATATTTGGTTTATGCGATCGTGCGACAGCCACAATTTTCTTCCGCCTTGTGATAACTTTGAGGTTACAATACCAAATCAGGTTCTATCTTTACCAATGGAATCCTTACTGTTCAAAGAACCTCTCCACATACTCATAACATGAAAAATCACTAACTTTAACCAACTATGGAAAATACATTATTTGGCTCTGTTGTATATGAGAGGCACGCCTGAACTTAAAAGAAAATTAAGTCATTTTACATTCACTATTTTCAGTTCCTCTAATCACCAAGGGACTGATCAAGACAACATTAACATGAGAAATATCAAAAAAAATATATCCAATGCTCAAACAAGAACTAAGACCCAAGCCTGAAATGGAAATTCAAATGCACAGTCACTGCATTCAATCCATTTTCACCTCACTATATCAACATTTTCTCCTATCTTTTGCAAGGAGTTCAACATCTTTTTGTAGAGTATGTCATTTTATTAAAAATCTTTTCTCTGTAATCATTCTCTAGATAATCAAAACTAACTCTGTCACTGCATCCTTTTTCCTAACTTCTTATAAACATCTGGAGATCATAACTTTGAAATCATCACTCTGCCTAAGAAAGAACATCATTTTGAGCATCAAGTCTTTGTCAGGTTGGGATCTACAACCTACCCAAATAATGAGACCTTGAAAACAACCCACCCAGCTTAAACATGAAAGCAATTTGAAGGGAAACCCGATAAAGATTTCCTATCCTAAAGGAAATCTAGACCTAGACATTACATGACCAGACCTGACTTGTAACATCAAGACTACCACTTTGACATCATGGAAACAGGATAAGAAGTGGGGCAACAGTTGGCTCCGATTGGGGATTTAAGCATTACAATGCTTAAAAGAACTCTAGCAATCTCTGGTTCCGCAAAATAACTGACAACTTGACAACAAGAAAACTAAACTTAAGGAAAGTAGCAACAAAATGAAAGACAACCACTAAACTATGACACAAAAAGAAAACCTAATTAACTAACTACTACATAGGAGTTACCTGATCTTCAATTATGCATCTGGTATAGCTTTAAGTCCTACCCATTATAGGAACATGGTAGAGACTCTCCGGAAGGATATGCCAATCTGAATGAGTTATTCTGATTCACTTGCACAATCTGGAATGGACCTTTCCACAAGGATTGAAACTTAGAATGCATTCCTTTAGGTTCATGTCTCTTATCCCACAGGAGCACCATATCACCTTCCATGAATTTTCTTGGCCTTGCCCTCTTATCAAACAACTTCTTGACTCTGTTCTGATGTTCAGTGATCTTGTCAACCATGTCTTCCCTTTCTTCCTACAACTTTGTCAAATACAAGATCCTTTTTTCCAAGCCATCCTTGAAAACATCATCCTCAATAGCGGTTTTCAGTTTGCAAGCAGCAAGTTCTAATGGCAATGGTAAATTGGCTTCTATTCCATACACCAATTCAAAAGGAGAAATACCAATGGCTCTTTTAGGAGTAGTTATATCTGCCCAAAGAGCATCATATATCCTTTTTTGCCAATCCCTTTGATTATCAGCAACCAACTTCTTTAAGATATTAATCAAATTTTTATTGCTTCACTCAGCCTACCCATTACCTTGAGGAAAATAATCAGAAGAGTGTCCTATTTGAATCCCATGATCATAAAAAAAGGCAACAATTTCTGAGGATGAAAAGTAAGAAGCATTATCCAATATCAATTTTGTGGGAACTCCAAATCTTACCAATATTTGTTCTTTAATGAATTCACATACCACCTCTGATGTAGTCTTCTTCATTGGTTTAGCTTCAACCCATTTGTTGAAGTAATCAGTGGTAGTCAAGATGTACGAATGTCCTTGACTTGAAGGAGGATTGATGGGTCCTACAAAGTCCAAACCCCACTGTTGAGAAGGAGCTTCTATCACTACCGGTTTCAAAGGTAATGTAGCCAACTGTGGTTTCCCTGCAAACATCTTGCACTTTTCACAATTTGCAACCCACTTATATGAATCTTTGAACATGCCAGGCCAATAATAGCACTGTCTTAGAATTTTGAAAGCAGTCATGGTAGATGAGAAGTGACCTCCACATGCTTCATCATGGAAAGACTTCAATAAGTTTTTCTGCTGATCTTTATCAACACATCTCAGAAAAGTACCATCAATTACTTTCTTATATAAAACATCATCATGTATAACATACTTCAAGGCTTTATTCTTTAAGTTCATCTTTTGTTTAGCAGTTAATCCATCCAGACATTCACCATAAGTCAAAAAATATGCAATGTTTGAAAACCAAGGATCTTGCAGACTTACCATGAGCACTCTGTGATCATCTTCTTCAGCTTGCTGATTCTCTGCTATGGCCTTGCAAAGAGCATTCCCTCTTATTAGCTTTGTTGGTCTAATGTCTATGTCATATTCCTGAAATTTAGCAATCCAAGCTCCTCTATTGTTACAACCCACATCTTACTGCGTTAACACACTCTTTACAACAGCATCAGGCACATGGATAACTGAATGTGAATGTAGGATATAAAATCTAAAATTCTTTAATGCTCTCACCACTACATAAGCATGTTTTTCAACTTGAGAATACTTTAGCTCATGATTTTTTAGAGGCATACTCATGAAGGCAATCAGAGCTTGTATACCTTCTTTATTTTCCTGCATTAATATTGCTGATATAGTATGTACTGATGCATAACAATATATGATGAATTCTTTAGCATAATCTAGATGAACAAGTACATGATCATTTGCAATGGCACTCTTTGTATTCTCAAAAGCTTTCTTTCCAACATCAGTCCATTTAAAAGTTTTATTACCTTTCATCATGTCAACTATATTTTTTTAAATCTCAGAAAAATCAGGGACAAATCTCCTCAAGAAGTTCACTTGCCCAAAGAAATATTTAACTCCTATCTTACTCAATGGTAAACTTAATTGTTGAATAGATCTAACTCTATCCGAATCAATTTTAACTCCTTCTTGAGAAACAATGTGGCCAAGGAGCTTACCTTTAGTGACGCAAAATACTAATTTCTTCGGATTCAATGAGATGCCTTGATCTCTACATCTCTGCAAGACCTTTGCCAAATCTCCAAGATGATATTTCCTCTTCTTAGAAAAGATAGTCAAGTCATCTAGATAAATCACAATAATTTTATTCTTCAAATCACCAAAAGATAGATCCATAGCTCTTTGAAAGGTTGCACCTGCATTGATTAATCCGAATGGCATTCTATTGTATGAAAACGTGCCCCATGGTGTTGTGAAGGCTATTTTATATTGGTCTACTTCATCCACCTATATTTGATTATATCTTGAGAATCCATATAAAATGGACATCATCTCTGATCCTGCCACAGTCTACAACAAATGATCCATGTTAGGCAAAGCAAAATTTTCTTTGAGAGAAGCTTGATTCAGATTCCTAAAATCCACACAAATCCTTATCTCTCCATTCTTTTTCCTTATAGGAACAATGTTTTCCACCCAGGTAGAATGATGGATAGGATAAATGATCTTAGCTTTCAACATCTTATCTATTTCTTTGAAAATTGCCCCTTCAACCAAAGGATTATAATTTCTCTATTTTTGTTTGACAGGCGCTGCTCCAGATTTAAGAGGAATAGTATGCCTGAATTTTCCATCCATAAAATTCTTTAAATCCTCATAACTCCAAGAAAAAAAATCATGGAACTCAATCAGAAATTCTTTGACTTTTTTTCTTTCCTCAAAAGTGCAGCATTTTCTAACAATGATCATTTTAGGACTGTCCTCAGTCCCTATATTAATCCCATCAAATTCTCCACATGTTTTTCCCTTTTTATTTCTCTCCTTTTTAATGTAAGCATCATGTTTATCAAAAAGTTTCTCTAAGGAAACAACATGAGATGGAATTCTATTTTCTTTAAACTAAATAATACTTGATTTTAATTCTTCTTCTTCATTTGATAGCTGCTCCTCCTTTTGATCATTTTCAAAACACAAGTCAGCAAAGGGACCTGTTCCTTCTCTGAACTGCTGAATATGTGTATCATCCTCAAATACGTGCCAAGATTCTTCATTATCAGGCACATTGGGTCTAAACATTACCTCCATTCTGAAAATTTGATCTTTAAAATCAAGATGAGGCAGAAGTAATGATGCAGATGTTGCCAACGAATCAGCTCTAGAATTTTTTTTCTCTAGGCACTGAGACTATTGAGAAAGCATTCAAGCTTTCTATTTCATCCCACACTTTATTTTTGTAACTTTTCAATCTATTATTCTTAACAGCATATTGATTTCTTACTTGCCTCACAACCAATTCAGCATCACCTTGGACTTTGAGCAATTTAACTCCCTTTTGTTTAGCTGCCTCTATACCAAGAAGAAGTGTCTCATACTCTATTGTGCTATTAGTGTTTTTAAAATCCAATTTATAAGCCAAGCAAGTAATTTCTCCATTAGGGGCTATCAAAACTATTCCAACACCTGAACCAGCTCTAGCACAACTTCCATCAAATTCTAATGTCCATAGTTGATTATTTTCTGCCTGATTTAATTTCCAAATTGTGTCTCATGATAAAGAATTTGTGATCTGGGATCATCTGATTTTAGCACAGTGAATTTTGCTTTTCTTTTTGGTTCCAATTTCACACTTTTATCCCCTACTTAAATGATTGCAGAAGACCAATCCAATTTAATCTCACCTCCCATGTCTTTGCAGAAACTTCTACTGAGGAGCATCCCATAGCTTTCAGGAATATCAGCTACAAGGATTGTGAGTTTCAGTCTTTTAGAAGGGTGAGCTGCCAAGGCGACCTGAGCATCTTTGATTTGACCAATCTAAGGCACCTGCTTAGCATCCATAGAGTAGCACCTACCAAATGCTTTGGTTAAAGGCAATCCTAAAGCTTTAGCAACTAACACAGGCATTACATTGTCTGAAGCTCCTGAATCTATGATGCAATTACTTAATTTATTTCCATTAATAAAAAGTGACACGTAGAAAGGCTCTGGTTTTTTATTTGAACAAGCAACATGAACAGTAGATTCTTCTTCATGAAACAATCTTGGAATTGAGAAATCATCATCCATTGAATTTTCTTCGCTAGTACTGGCCTGACTTTTATTATTAACATTGGCATTAACATGAACATTTTCTTTACTTTTACAACGTTCAACTAGTCTTTGCAATTGATCCAGATTTGATTTTAAATAATCCATAGGAGTTATTTTAATTTTAGTTTCTTCACAAAACTTTACAATATCAAAGGAATTAGGTAACTTATCTTTTTGCTCCTTTTGTAAAGAACTTGATGATGTACCTTTGTCTTTATCCATCTTGTAAGAAGGTGTTGGATTCTTAGCTGGAACCACGTTAGAAGCTTGGTTTTTATTTTTTTGACCTCTAGTCATCACAGTCAGCTGAGGTCCCTCCAAAGTAGCAAAGCAGTCACCTCCATTTTATGAATCAGATTCATACTCACAATATAAATTTATGGAGTCACCATGAGGAGCATGAAAATCTTCACTTTCTGAATATTCAATTCCTTGCTCTTTTTCTTCTTCCATCTATATGTGTCTAATCATATCATCACAAGTGTTACCATCATGATCTTCTCTAAGATGAGAGGCACATGAATTATGTTTTTTTGGAGGAGCTTCAATAGCTAATCTTTGTTGAGCAGCAGGGATCTGTAAATTTTTATTTCCACCTTGATATTTTGATCCTTCTTGGTAAGGCTGATAAAATGAATGGGCTGGCCTAGTGACCTATTTCTTTAATGCAATTAACTCATTTGATAACTTCTGTAACATAGCCTCTGTGCCATTTGAAGTGCTAGCTATACTGTTTGTGGAACTAGCGTGAAACTCATTCTTCCATCTCCTGGAAGCTATCATATCATCTTCCATTTCTACTGCAAGAGTTTATGCAGCCTGTAAATCAGCCACATTAGCTCTTCTTAAGTGATAACTAAGTTCAGGAGGCATAGAGATAATGTAGAATGTTTTTTGGTTATCTCCAGTTGGCGCACTAGTAGCTGGTATCTTTTTAATGAGTTTATTAAACTTGGCATTAAAATCTCTCATGGAGATAGATGGTTCTTTCTTTATTTGTGCTAGTTGCAATAACAAACTTTGTGCATCTTCAGCACTCTTGTACCTTCCTTCAAATCTCTATTTCATGGCATTCCAACCGGTAATGCAGCCTGTGGGTAAGTCTTGGAACCAATCTGCAGCATCACCGACAGGAGTGTCTACAAACATCCTGACTGCAACATCTTCATGTTGAGGATTGACCACACTACATGCTTTATGAAAGGCATTTATATGTTGTTCTATAGATACTAAACCGTCACCATTGAATCTTGGGAAATTCTTCCTGGAGGCTTTTGGTAAATCATGATTTGCTGCAAGATTCAATGGTCCAATAGCATTTCCCTAAGGAACAACCATGTTTACTACTCCTGTATTCCTAAGAGGGGAAGTGCAATACCATGCAATAACAATGAATTGCAAGTGGTAGAGATAGGAATTCTAACAATAGGAGGAGAGGAAGACTTACTTCTCTTCGGTCTCAAAGGAACTACTATAGATAATTGAAAATCAGCAAGCTTCTTATTTACTGTTTCCCTTGCCTTTACTCTTCCTTTCCTGAAAATATCTTCAAGGATAGGGAAATTGACCGCTTTGAGTTCTTCGTAGACTGGATCAACCTTTCCCTTCTGTTTCGCACTCCTAGTAAACTTGGAATCTAGGATGCCTAAAATTCTAAGAAAAACTTTTAATTTTTTCTTCTTTCTAAAGTCCTCCCCAGTAGAGTCGCCAAAAACTGTTAGCTAACAGTTTGTCCTCTCTTAAGATTTTCAATCTTTGACTCTCTATACACCCAAGGTGAGAGAACAAAAGGATGTCCACCAACAAATGGGTCAGTGTAAGTCTTCTATCACTGCCCTCTGAATTGATAGGTACAGCTCCCTAATTGTGTATGATATGCAATGAATATGTTTTATCTTGACCACCAAGTTGTCTCTTATGTGTTTTTAACCAAATTGCTTGTAGACACAAACAACTTAGGCAAGGATATATGAAGATGATCTATAACCCCCAGTATAATGTTGACCATAGAGCATCACATGATTTTGACATCTAACTAATTCTATCCTGCTCTATATGAAAAGTAGATTCTACTTGGTGAATAGAAACAGACTTATATCATGAGTGGTAAACAGAATCACCAGTACTGCAATTACTCAGCAAGAAATAGAATTCAGGAAGACATCACAGTATCAGAATATAAGTGTGCTTTCCATTCAAAAATGCAACTAAATGATGAATGAATGGATAAAGAGTTATACACAAAAGAGTGAATAGAATCACTTCCACTACACTTCCTAACATGAAGTAGAATCCAGTAAGAAAATGCAGCTCTGCATGCAACTGTTCATTCCATTCATAATGCAAAAGAAACTATCTATGGAACAACAAACAAGATGCAGGCTCAGTAAATAGAATTACTTTTCTATATTCACCAGTTTGCCGACCTTTTTTACATCTTTTACAATAGCTTATATAGAAAACATAGCCTACGCCCTCTAGGGGAATGTGAAGTGATTCAACTTCTAAAATTTCAAAAACTACAAAAAAGTCAAAGGACTATGACTTTTCATATATCTCTTCCTGTAGCTTGCCTTTGAGAATATGAAATGAATAGTCTTCATCAATAGAATACAACTTGTAGAAGCTTGAATGATATTGATATGCTTGCTTCCCAGCTCATCAGTCACCATCAGACCACAATCTAGAGCTTTTTTGAACCATGACTAATCACCACGCAAACATATGATGAAACCATTATACTCGGCATGCTCTGCACTATAATTCTCTTTGTCATTGACATAGTCCTCTAATTTTGTAGAAAGCATCAACTTTCATAGTCTGTAGATCATGCCTTATTCAATTGTGTCATGCCCTCTAATAGCCACTTCTTTAATTCAAATCATATTAACTTCTAACTTTGGCATTTTGAAAGCCATCACATGGTTGTATCAATTCATTTCAATCAAGAAAGCCTCTGAGAATTATTTAGTTGTATGTCAATAATACCATAAGTTGTGGCTCTACTACACAATCGTTATGATTCTGGAATAAAAAAATAAGAATTCATTTATGCCGAATACCTTTTTTTTTCTTTCTAAAATAATAATCTTTTACTTCTTTTACGTGCCGGACACGCATCAAGATCCCAATTTGCCTCCATGACTTTTCTGCTCCATAGCAGAAAAAAGGGGATCGTTGATTATCTTTCAGAGAGCCACCTGATATAGATGCCTTCAAACCCACCGAGAGACATGTGTACTCATCTCGCATGATCACAATGAATCTCCCATGGCTTAGCGACAAAGTGACTACCATTGATTTGGTATCGCATACAAACTCTTTCAGCCCCACCTGGGCACGTGGAAGGATCTCGCAAGTTCACAAAAACATTTGATAGGAATAGCAATTATGCAAGGGCCATTGGATGTGCTTTTGATGAAGTGCGGCCTCTGCCTTGGACATGTGGAAGGATCCCACTTTACCACCAAGCATCTTTGGTGACTTACGTTGTCGCATGATCGCATAGCAATATTTTAATCTATGCGATCATGCGACTGCTTTATCATTGGTGCATGAATAATATTTAATATTATCTTCATCGAGCTTGGACTTATAACTTTAAACTATCACATCTACACTGTTAGCATATGTGGGTCCCAGTAGAGCACATTCACCTACCCGAACTCCATTGTCGCATGATCGCATGACATTATTTTATTCCATGCAATCATGTGACCGCTCTATGATTGGTGCACGTGGATTCTCGCTATGTCATGACTTAGGTCCCGCTAAGAAACAGGGCCCACTAATCTGCACTTTTTACTTTTCACATGATCGCATAACTCATATTTAGTTTATGCGATTGTGCGACAGCCACAATTTTCTTCCGCCTTGTGATAACTTTGAGGTTACAATACCAAATCAGGTTCTATCTTTACCAATGGAATCCTTACTGTTCAAAGAACCTCTCCACATACTCATAACATGAAAAATCACTAACTTTAACCAACTATGGAAAATACATTATTTGGCTCTGTTGTATATGAGAGGCACGCCTGAACTTAAAAGAAAATTAAGTCATTTTACATTCACTATTTTCAGTTCCTCTAATCACCAAGGGACTGATCAAGACAACATTAACATGAGAAATATCAAAAAAAATATATCCAATGCTCAAACAAGAACTAAGACCCAAGCCTGAAATGGAAATTCAAATGCACAGTCACTGCATTCAATCCATTTTCACCTCACTATATCAACATTTTCTCCTATCTTTTGCAAGGAGTTCAACATCTTTTTGTAGAGTATGTCATTTTATTAAAAAGCTTTTCTCTGTAATCATTCTCTAGATAATCAAAACTAACTCTGTCACTGCATCCTTTTTCCTAACTTCTTATAAACATCTGGAGATCATAACTTTGAAATCATCACTCTGCCTAAGAAAGAACATCATTTTGAGCATCAAGTCTTTGTCAGGTTGGGATCTACAACCTACCCAAATAATGAGACCTTGAAAACAACCCACCCAGCTTAAACATGAAAGCAATTTGAAGGGAAACCCGATAAAGATTTCCTATCCTAAAGGAAATCTAGACCTAGACATTACATGACCAGACCTGACTTGTAACATCAAGACTACCACTTTGACATCATGGAAACAGGATAAGAAGTGGGGCAACAAATATCAAGTTATTCTTTAAGTTTTCTCATGAAACCTTTTGCTCTTCTTAATTTGAATTTTAGTTTGCCATTCTCAAGTTTCATCTTATCCAAATCTTCAAGTGCAGCTGCAAAGTTCACTTGTAAATCTTCTGAATCCATTCTAATCTCCTTTAAGCTGTTAAGCTTTCTCTCAAAGGGCCAAAGGCTCTTATACCAATTTTTAGGATTAGGTAACACTGAGAGGGGGGGTGAATTAGTATTATAGAACTTTGATTTCAACTTTAAACAATTATGAACAATCCAAAGTAATGCAAAAATGAAAAGAACATATAAGCATAACACATTACTCATGACACCATGAGTTGTTCTTGAGGAAACCTTGGCCAAAGGGAAAACCCGGGTGGTGAGGGTACCCATAAATATGTACTAAAATATAGTATCCATGTTAGGAGATCTAGCCCTATTATGAGTTGATTTTTACATAGTACATTTCCTTGTTAGAGGAATACAAAACCCTGTTAGGGGTATACAAAACACCTAGCTAAATGTGGTGAGAAAATTGCTCTTACAATCAGTACTTTTCTTCAAAAGTAGTTCTCAAAAAGGGAATAATACAAGCACTTATCTTGCTTACATAGTTCTAATTGTAGTTTGGCCTCTTATTGATCTTGCATCTGATCTCTGCTCTTATATTCGTAAACTTACTCCATTATCATAAATCATTCCATACTTCAATTTCACAAAACCAATCTATACTTATACAAAATTAGCCTTCCGGTGGGCCCCATAATTGCCATACAAAACATTATAGAAAATTATTTAAATGATATACATGGAGTCAATTCTCTTATATTACCAAAGAGTCAAAAATATACTTTATTTACTTGACTTAGCATGTTACCATGTCCATTATGGTTTCCTTAATCTTTGCAACTGTTTATATACCCTATTGCACTATTTTACTGTCTTCACATACCTTCTAATCATTGTATCTCACAGATCTTGTAACCAAAACTTATGCGCTCTTAACTGAAGCATGCATAGATCCCAAAATATCTTTATTTAACTTCGTAAGCCATAATACCTCATATATCTTCATCGTTGACCAAAACTATTGTGATGTACCCTGTTATCCTGATTTTGGACTTAGTCATTTTCATGACTGTGACTCCTATGGCAATCTCCACAACATGCGTTCACTCCATCATGAGTGTTTCCATAAATGACAACCCTCAAGTGATAGCTAGTGCTCCAAAACATCACATGCCAATAGATTTATCTTAGATTTGTTAGGATCTTCACCCTTTTAGGAGTGGCCTTAAAACACTCTTTCAGAATGTCACCTTGTTAAAGGATTTGCAATAATTTTGTTAAGTCCACTCTGTTTTAAGATATTTCTCTATTACAAATTTTAGTAAGAAACAATAATAAAAATGGCTTGTAGATGTGAAACTATCTATTCATAATCAAATCCTCTGATCTCTCTTTAATATTATCTTCAATTTTTCATTATCCACTGGCATCAACAATTCATCAAATCTCTATTTTTCCACTTGGAATATCTCTATTCCTTCTCCCTTGCAATAGTCAGTAACCCTTCAACTATTTAGTTTTATAGCTATTTGTCCATATAAGATCACCCTTTATATAGACAATTTTTGCCTCTTAATCTTATGTATTATTCACTGGATCTGGATCTCGATAACACTTTTCCTCTTCGCCTAGGAACTTGAACTTTTCTTGTAACTTGTTCCATCTCTTTTTGCTGCTTAGATCTCACCATAAATCTTCTTAAATTTTCATAACAATAGACCTTTGTAACTAACTTTCCTCATCATCATGGTCATCCAACTCATCATAGCTAATCATTAAATATCGATTCCATCCATATTTAATATCTTTTCCTTTCTTGGTGTTCTTTTTTTAGAATTTTGATTACATTGCTCAGTGCCAAATATTTCCTCTTTACCTAGTGACCAACCTTTTCTCTTTACTTTATCGAGTGGCTTTTCTATCTTGGTAACCAAAACATCTTATCTTACCAAGTTATCAAATTTTAATCACCACGCTTTACCGACTTGACATAATCATATGTTAGGTAAAAAGATTTACATCAACATTCTCTCAACATTGTCCTTTCTATATTAGTTTCCCATTTATGTTATTCAACCTCATGTAACATCTCTTTATTTCTTCTCCTTAACTCATTCATCTTATATTATTACCGAATGATATGACAACATAATATAAATCATAAATCAATTTCTTGACATCAATGATAAGATTATAAGTGATCTAACTATTCTACTAACATCATGTATACCTTTGATCTTGGTTGGTCTTCATCATCAGTTCCATCAGCTAACATTATTATCAGTTATGATAACAATCTCCCTCTTTGGCATTGATAGAAACACTAACAAATTCAATGTTCAATTGATGATGGTACACTTCACTATCATTCATACTCTATACTCTGGGCTCTAAGTATTAACTTCTCCTTTCCTGATCTTTCATATGTAGTCTTTCTCTTTCTAATTCTATCAATCATCATTCTTTTATTTATCTCAACTTTCTGCTATACTCATTTGATTTATCTCTCTTACTATATTCAACTTCCTCATGATAATATGTCACCAATGTGTTCATCTTCATGATATTCTCCCTCTAACATCTAAATTTCTATATTCTTCTCCCTCTATCAATTGATATAATCACCTCCCTCTTTAACAACAATGCCAAAGAAACATAAACTTTAGATCATACCTCAAGTATAGATTTTCCATTGCAGTCACAAAACATGCTTCACAACTTCAAGCTTCACCTAAAGAGTGAAATAATAGTATCAAATCACAAAATAGATATTCTAATGAGTTCCTGAATTGATGTAGCATGCATATTTCCTTAATGTATATTGGATAGGGGAAGAACCCCTAACTTACCTCAGAGATACTCAAAATCATCTTTCGGTAATGGTTTTGTAAAGATATCAGTTATCTGCTCCTTAGAATTCACATATTTCAATGTCACATGCTTATCCTATACTTGCTCTCTCAAGTAGTGATACTTAATATATATATATATATATATATATATATATATATATATATATATATATATATATATATATATATATATATATATATATATATATATATATATATATATATATATATATATATATATATATATGCTTTGTCTTAGAATGCATCACCAGATTCTTTGATATATTAATTGCACTGGTGTTATCATAATAGATTGTAATAGGATCAATAATTTCTTCATGCATACCTTCTAGTAGTTGTTTGATCCATACAATATTAAAACAATTCATAGCTACTACCACATACTTAGCCTTAGCAGTAGATTGAGAAATACATCTCTATTTCTTGCTTAACCATGTCACTAGTCTTTCTCCTAAAAAGAAAGCTCCACCACTAGTGCTTTTCTTGTCATCAATATCTCCTTCCCAATAAAAATTAGTATAAACCTTAAGATCAAAATTTCCTTCTCTTGTGTATAATAGACCAAAATCTTCAGTCCCTTTCAAATATCTAAATATCCTCTTAACTGCAAATAAATGTGTTTCCTTGGGGTTTGCAGAAAACCTTGCAATAATACCAACTGAATGTAAAATTTTATATTTACTATGTACAACATACTACAACTTACCAATCATAGATTAGTAAAGTGTTTCATTTACCTCCTTAGTATCATCTTCTTTTGACAATTTACAACCAGTAGCCATCAGTGTTCCAACCAATTTTGAGTCTTCCATATTAAATGTTTTCAGGATCTCCTTGATATACTAAGATTGAGTGATGTAGATCCCATCCTTAACTTATTGAATTTGAAGTCCAATAAGTAATTTAATCTCACCAACAATAGACCTCTCAAAATCCTTTCTCATTTCCTCAATAAATGACTTAGACATTATCTCATTACCTCCAAATATAATGTCATCAAAAAATATCCCAACAATCAGAATTTCATCAGATTTATCACATTTCAAGTATAAATTGATGTTATCACTAGTCCTTTCAAATCCAATCTTAACTAAATAAGGGTGCAGTCTTTCATACCATGCTTGGAGAGCTTGCTTCAATACATATAAAGCTTTATGCAATTTTTAGACCATGTTCTTATTGTTCTTGTCAAAAAATCTATTAGGATGTTCAATGTAGACTTCTTCTTCAAGTATTCCATTTAGAAATGTTGATTTAACATCCATTTGATAAACTTTAAATCCTTTGAATTGAATCAGAGTTAAAAATTTTTAAGGTTTGAAGAATAATTGATTGTTGATTCACCCCCCTCTCAGTAATCCAACAAAAAGGTTATAAGAGAGTATAAAATATATATTAGTGATGTTTGTACTCATTCCTTAGAGTTTGTGCAAGGATTCTTTATAGTTTTCTATGATAATTTAAGGTAAAGAGATGTAAGATACAGTCAACACATAATATGGTCAGAAAATTGCAACACATAATTCAAGAATACTTGAGGATGTTCTATTGGTTGAGTAGGATGCATGTAACAAGTGGTGTGTAATAATTTTGGAATTTCATTGATGTCAAGCATGGAAAGGGAGAGCATGATGGTGTGAGAGCATGTGTGAAAAGATCTCTTACTAGAGAGAAATTAAAATACAAAGGTGGCACAATGTTAATTGATGCATAAACAATTGTGTAATGATATAACTCTATGATGGGACCAGGTAATGCAGGTAAGTCTATGGTTTGTATATATTTTTGATTGATACATGAAGCTAACATTGCAAACTATCTAGATTGTTGTACATTTATCGGATCAAGTGACATGCATTCAATTTTAAGTTCAAATACAACATCATTAGCTATTTATACTAGACAAATTGCATGCTTTTTCTCTTCATGTATGTATTTTATGTCGGTTGAATGTGAATCAAAAGAGTGGGTTGACCAATGGTATTGTAGACCTTTTCAAACCCTTGATACATATCAACTTCCTAGAGCACTAAAATTGAACATGATTAAAGCATCAGTGGATTTTGACCATGTATCTGGCCTAGTTGAACTAGGTAATTTCTCAATTTATTACTAAGGTAAAATCAGTTTTAAACTCATTTTATTACACTTTAGATTGATTTTGGTATTAAATTATCCTTCTATAAAATGTAGGTCATGTATATATAGTTATTTCAAATGATAACAATGAAGAAGGAATAGATTAATTTTTGTGTCATTATATTGAGACCAAAAAGAAATTGACAACTATAGTCATTGATGGATAGAGTATTGAGTACCAAATAGGATCCTTTGTTGTGATAGGGACATGAATTTGAAGTTACCATTATTTTTTCATTGTATTCAAACCTCTTAAACTCATTTGATTACACTTTTTATTGGGGTAAGTGCACAAAGATGGGGGACAAAAATGGGGGTATAAGATGCCACTTTTTTTTTTCTAAAATCAGCAAAGTCTGAACTTCAATGAGAAATTAAAGATAGTAAGACTCAAAATTTTAAGATGGGACAACAACAAGAGTTGTAATACTCTCAATCTAGTTTATAAACTACTAATTTATTTAGAAAATGGCACAGATTAAGGCCCTAAAAAAGGGGGAGCACAAAAAGTGGTCCTATTTTTTGTGAAAAAATATAACATAGCATCTGGTGTGCTCCCCCTAAAATGTTAACTTTTTTTTTTGAATTTTTTTAATCACTTAGGTAAGAAGTTAGCTAACACCACTTAGTTTATCTCAAATTTTTTTGCTAATTTTTTTATGAACGTATAATTTTTTATGAATTTTTGAAGTGCAGACATCCTAAAAATGTGAAATTTCTATGTGCTCCCCCTAGAAATCATTGAAAACTAATCAAAAATAAAATTTTACTTTTTTTAAAGTGTGTATAATGGAGTCTAGTTTTTCAAAAAGTAACTTGTTGCAAAATTCAATGAATGAGCCAAAACCTATGCCCAAAATACTACACATTGGTTTTTGACAAAAATCAGACATATATACAAAAGAAATTAGACATGAAAAGCTTAACATAATCAGAACTCAAAATAAATTATATGGCTAGATAGCTAACAAAGAGATATATAATATCATGTCCTGTGATTTTAACATTATTGAACCATGAGTAAACCTGACGAGGAGCAAACAAAAAAAGAAGTGAATTTTTTGTATGTATCATGGAAAACATGTCTTAGGCTTATTTGAATCCTCCAAGCCTTTGGGTTGGACTCCAAGGAAAATCCAAGCCTTAGGCTTGGTAGATTCCAATGTATTAAAAAGTGCACACGCACTATAGCATGCTAGCACTATTCAAATTTATGATTTAAATAGCGCGCATGGGCTATTCAAAATTATGACTTGAATAGCACACACACACTATAGCGCATATGCACTATGTAACATCTGAAAAAGGCTTGAGTGAGAGAGAAAGAGTGAGAAGGTGGTAGGGGTTGAGAGAGAGAAAGAGAGAGTTTTTAATAAGTGACTGTTGTAAATGGTTTGTATTAAAAAGTGTAGGAGTTTGTTACACCTTTGATAATTATATTATTGTGTCAAATAATTTCATGACCCTTACATAATTCAGGATCCTTGAGAATTCATAGAATATAGAAGATTGATTTCCATCCAGTCCATTCCTAGTGCACCTGTTATTGCCTAATGAGTTCTAGATGGTCATAGGACCCCATCCTCACCTTATCTCCCCGCTCCCAACCTTCTCTCTCTCTCTCTCTCTCTCTCTCTCTCTCTCATACAAAGTGCATTGCAAGAAGTGTCCTTGGTGGATTATTACTTCTACAAGTTGATGAATTATTTTTTCAATCAAAGTTTCTGTACCAAATCCACTCCAACACCCCTAAACCTTCACAAAGTCTCACAGACCTAATTGATCAGTTTAGGCTTGGATTGATAAAAGTGTGTACAACAAAGAAATACCCAGAAAATCTACTTTATTCCTTTAAAAATTCATCAAGATTTTCTGAATCATATTTGATGTAGGAGCATCCTAGGTGTAATAGAAATCTTGCATCACCCAAAAATATTTCTGGTTTCTTTTCAATAAGGGCAATCTTGAGTAGAGCTGTTATTTATGGAAATTTACTATTTTTAGTAAGTTTTCTATTTGAGCTCAAAATGGTCTATTTTCTTCCCTGGAGGTTCATTTTGGTCATATCAGCATGCCAGTAAAGTTTCATTTCCAGATCAAGTCTAGTGTTGAAGATATTGAAAATTTTTAGTATTGGCAGCAGGGTACAAAAATTTGAACTCAGTTTTGATGGATTTAGAATCCCCAGATGAGGTCAAAACTTTAGCTGATTGGAGCTTTTTTGTGTTAAGCATTGTAGAGTGCTTTGTGCCCTTTTTGAAATGGGGTAATGATAGTCAATTGGGTCAATGGGTGATGACTTATGGTCTCCAGAAGTTGGGTCACCTGAAATGACGGAAAATGATTTTCCTTCAAAATTTATGTTTGGGTTTCAAAAGTTGTTTTGAGCTAAATCTGATGTAATAAATTGTAAAATAAAATAATTCTTAGTTTGGTTGGCCTTATTGGCTAAAATTCTAGAACCTTCCTAGGCAATGGAAAATTGCCTATATAAGGAAGGTTGTAGTGTTGTCTTAGGTAGTTCAGAGTAGTTCTGGGTAGATCTAGGTAATAATTCGAGGCTTTGTCCTACAGAATATTGTAAGGGAAATACCCATGTGGCTTTGCATATTGTAATTCTGAAATTTGTAATTCCACATTTGTGGAGATAATAAGAAGCCCATTTTTTGTTCTTGCAAATTGTTGTTTTTTCTCTGTTTCCATTATGTGTTTGTGGTATTAAGGGGAGTGCCCTTCATCAAGTGGTATCAGAGCCAGGTTCCTGAGTGTGTCAATAGATCACCGACTGTGAGGCAGTTTACACTAGGACCGTGGTTAGGATTCCATCAAGCAATGTGAAAATGCCTCCATGACAGAAATGTGGCAGAAGAGCTAGTGGTGTAACACCTAAGGTTAGAGCACTCCAGAGATAAGTGTGAGCATTGCAAGAAGAGATTCATAGAGGAAGGAATCTTAATGTCAGAGACGAAAGTGAGGATGAAGCTAAAGAAGGAAATTCTGAAGGAGAAGTCAAAATTGTGAATCAGGAAGAAGAAAGACTTTTCTGAGCTATTTCCAAGATCAGGAAAAGACCTAAGATTGAGGTTGCTACATTTTTAGGAAATCTTAACCCAGAGGAATTGATCGACAAGATCAATGAATGTGAATAATATTTTGAGTATGAAGATATTTACGATCCTGATAGGGTCAAGTTTGTGAAGGCCAGACTGAAGGGTCATGCAAAGATTTGGTGGCAAGAGATTCAATTGGAGAGAAATAGAAGAGGAAAGGAGAAAATCACAAAATGGGATCAAATGGTCAACAAATTGAAGCAACAGTTCATTCCTATTGATTATGATCTTTCCCTATTGAAGAAAATGCAAAGTTTGAAGCAAGCAGGAAGATCTGTTCAGGAGTATACAGAGGAATTCTATCGAATCCTCATCAGAACAGGCTATGCAGAAGCTGATAAGGAGAAAGTTGCCCATTATCTTAATGGGTTGAGGCTGAGCATTCAAGAGGAGTTGAATTTGGTTTGAATGAATAGTATTGAAGAGGCATACCAGTTTTCCCTAAAAGTAGAGGAAAAGTTGAACATGAAGTTTGAGAGTAGACAAAATAGAAAAGGTCGTGGTGGAAGATCTGGTGGATGGTCATATGGAGGCCAAAATGAAGATCTGAAAAAGAAGGATGAGGCCATTAGTAGTCAAAATTAGAGAGGGAACAAATCCAATCATTTCCATGATCAGAATAATAGAGATCAGAGAGAAAGAGGAAGAGGACAAGGATCTAGAAGAGGAGGCTTCTATGGAACATGTTTTCACTATGGACAAGAAGGTCATAGGGCATTTGAATGCCCTCAATGCCAAAGAAGGATAGATAGGAGGAATGAAGGCTAGGCCAGAGTTGTACATGTAGATGAAGATGCCAGATCATCACATTCTAAAGATGCTGAAAGAGGAGAAACACTAATTAACATAAGAGTCCTACTGAGTGGGGAGAATGAACCTGAGAAAAGAAGAAGCTTGTTTCGCACGCAGGTGCAAGTGTGAAGGTAAATTTTGTGATGTGATTATCAATAGTGGAAGCACAGATAATTTGGTGTCATAAGAGATGGTGACAAAGTTGAAGCTCAAGAGAGAGAAACACCCACATCCATATCAGATTGCCTGGGTGCAAGATGACCACAAGGTCATGGTCAGTGAACAGTGCCTAGTAAAGTTCAAGATTGGTAGATACCATGATGAGGTACTATGTGATATCATACCTATGGATGCATGTCATATGTTTTTGGATAGACCATGGTAGTTCAACAAGCGTGTTGTACATGATGGTCGTACAAATACCTATTCCCTGACAAAGGATGGAGTGCGACATAAGCTAAAGCCATTGAAGGACATAGAAGAAAAGGTATGTGGTAATGCAAGAATAAATTATGTTGATGCAAGAAAATTCCTAGATGGTATGAGGCATGAGCATGTTTGTTTTTCTTTAATTCCAAAAGTTGGTGAAGAGGAAGTAGAAGATGTACCTATAGAAGTCGTAGATTTGTTGAATGAGTTTTAGGATATTGTATTTGATAATGTACCTGATGGATTACCACCGGTAAGGAAGATCAGTAATCAGATGGACTTAATTCCAAGAGCCAGTTTGCCAAATAAGGCAAAACACAAAATGACACTAGCAAAAAGTGAAGAGTTGAACAGACAAGTACATGAGTTATTATAGAAAGGGTTGATTCAAGAGAGCTTGAGTCCATGTGTTTTACCAGCAATACTAACTCCAAAGAAGAATGGAGAATGGAGGATGTATACAGATTCCAGGGCTATAAACAAGATCACAATCAAGTATAGGTTTCCATTACCATGGATGGGTGATATTATGGACTATTTTAGTGGAGCTATATATTTCTTAGAGATAGATCTAAAGAGTAGATATCATTAGATTTAGATCAGAGAAGGAGATGAATGGAAGACTACTTTCAAGAAAAAGGAAGGATTGTATGAGTGGTTATTCATTCTTTTTGGGCTAACCAATGCACTGAGAACTTTCATGCAGCTCATGAATGAGGTTCTGAAGGAATTTTTGGGTAAGTTTGTCATTGTTTACCTAAATGATATTTTGATCTTTAGTAAGACATTGGAGGAGCATATGATGCATATTCGTATGGTGTTTGAGAAGTTAAGGGAAGATAAGTTGTTGATTAATTTGAAGGAGTTAGTGTATTTGGGATTTGTAGTTTCAGAAGAAGGTCAAAAAATGGACCCAAAGAAAGTGTGAGCTATCCTTGAATGGCCTACTCCAAGGAGTGCTACAAAGGTAAGAACTTTTTCATGGTTTGGCTAGCTTTTACATAAATTTTATCAAAAATTTTAGTAGTATTTATGGACCCTTGACTGAAATAATGAGAGGGGATATAAAAGAGTTCAAGTGGACTAATGGGGTAGATAAAAGTTTTAAACTATTGAAATAGAAAGTTACAGAACAACCTATTTTAGCACTTCCATATTTTAATAAGGTGTTTCAAGTAGACTGTGATGCTAGTGGTACTGCAATAGGAGTTGTTATGAGTCAAGAAAGTAAACCTGTTGCTTATTTTAGTGAGAAGTTAAATGATGCCAAGAGAAAGTATTATGTTTATGATCATGAATTTTATGCTATAGTTGAGGCATTGAAGAAGTGGAGACATTATCTTCTTCCTAAGGAGTTTTTTTTTTATACTAATCATCAAGCTTTGTAATATTTGAATAGTCAAGGAAAGTTGAATCAAAGAGATTTGAAATGGGTTGAGTTTTTGCAGAGTTATACATTTGTTTTGAAACACAGGAGTGGAAAGTCTATTAGGGTTGCAAATGCACTTAGCAAAAGGAAACTACTGCTGATAGAAATGCAGATTGAGGTGGTTGGGTTGAAGGAACTCAAGAATTTGTATCCAGAGGATCCTACTTTTGGTGAAGCTTGGAAAGCTTGTAAAGAACCTGTTACTCTCGAAAAAATGAAGTGGTTGGATTTCATCATTCAAGATGATATGCTATCCAGAGGGAGTCAGTTGTGCATTCCATGAAGATCTATGAGGGAGAATCTCATCAAGGAGAAGCATAGTGGAGGATTGGCTAGACATTTTGGTCATGATAAAACCCTTGCTTTGGTTAGTGAGAATTGTTGTTGGCCACAATTGCAGAAAGATGTGAAGAATTTTGTACATAGTTGTAGAGTATGCCAGATGGAAAAAGGAGTGAAGCAAAATATAGGGTTGTATTAGCCATTACCTATACCATAGAAGCCTTGGGAGGATATCAGTATGGACTTTGTTCTTGGTTTACCAAGGACTCAGCGGGGACATGATTCAAATTTTGTGGTGGTTGAAAGATTTTTGAAGATGGCACATTTCATTCCTTGCAAGAAGACTAATGATGTTGTTCATGTAGTAGAATTGTTTTTCAGAGAAGTGGCGAGACTACATGGTTTTCCACAGAGCATAATTTTAGATCAAGAGACTAAGTTCATTAGATATTTATGGTGCACATTGTGGAAGAAGTTGAAGATAGATTTGAAGTTCAGTTCATCACATCATCCACAGACTGATGGATAGACAGAGGTGGTGAATAGGAGTTTGGGAAATTTGCTGAGATGTTTGGTTGGAGACAAGCCAACAGGATGGGATTTGATTTTACCATAGGAAGAATTTGAATACAATAATTCTATTAATAGGAGCACTGGTAAATCACCATTCCAGATTATATATGGAAGTAGTCCCAGAAATGCATCTGAGTTAACGAAGATGGGTAAAGGAGAGATAAGTAGTTCTGAAGTTGAGGATTTTGCAAAATATTTGAAGAACATCCATGAGGAGGTGAGGAAGCATATTACCAAGATGAATGCATAGTATAAGGCGAAGGTAGATGAGAAAAGAAGGCATAAAGAATTTTAGGTTGGAGATAAAGTCATGGTTCATTTGTGGAAGGAGCGATTTCCAGTTGGTACATATAAAAAGTTGAAAATGAAGAAGTTTGGGCCATGTAAGATACTAAAGAAACATGATTCAGGAAATGCCTACGAGGTAGAATTGCCTACTGAACTGAATATTTCACTAGTATTTAACATTTTAGATCTAACAAAGTATCATGAGGGAGGTGTTGAAGATGAGGTCATGATAGCATAGCTGAGTATTCTATCAACTATTTTAGCTACCAAGGAGATTGAGGACATACTGGATAGTCATGTTGGCAAAAGCACAAGGAACATGACATATGAAGAATATCTGGTCAAATGGAAAGGACAATTTGTTGAAGATTCATTATGGCTATCAAGGGAGGAGGTTAACCATCTTGGTTTTCCTCTTCACACCTAAGTCATGACAAGGTCACTTCTCAAATTACCTTGGGTGTCTGATGCAGGAGCATCCTAGCTGTAAGAGCAATCTTGCATCACCCAAAAATATTTCTGGTTTCTTTTCAATAAGGGCAATCTTGTATAGAGCTGTTATTTATTGAAATTTACTATTTTTAGTAAGTTTTCCATTTGAGCTCAGAATGGTCTATTTTCTTCCCTGGAGATTCATTTTGGTTGTATCAACCTGCCTGTAAAGTTTCATTGCCAGATCAAGTCTAGTTTTGAAGATATTGAAAATTTTTGATATTGGCAGCAGGGTACAAAAACTTTGAACTCTATTTTGAAGGCTTTAGAGTCCCCATATGAGGTCAAAACTTTGGCTAATTGAAGCTTGCACAAGCTAGGCATTGTAGAGAACTTTGTGCCCTTTCTGAAATGGGGTCATAATAGTCAATCGGGTCAATGGGTGATGACTTATGGTCTCCGGAAGTTGGGTCACCTGAAATGGCAGAAAATGATTTTCCTTCAAAAAATTTATTTGGGTTTCAAAATTTGTTTTGAGCTGACTCTGATGTAATAAATTGTAAAATAAAATAATTCTTTATTTGGTCGGCCTTATTGGCTAAAATTCTAGAACCTTCCCAGGCGGTAGAAAATTACCTATATAAGGAAGGTTGTAGTGTTGTCTTAGGTAGTTCAGAGCAGTTATGGGTAGATCTAGGTAATAATTCGAGGCTTTTTCCTATAGAATATTGTAATGGAAATGACCATGTGGCTTTGCATATTGTAATTCTAAAATTTTTAATTCCACATTTGTGGAGATAATAAGAAGCCCATTTTTTGTTCTTGCAAATTGTTGTTGTTTCTCTATTTATATTATGTGTTTGTGGTATTAAGGGGAGTACCCTTCATTAATAAGAAAAAAGTGTAGGATTTTGTTACACCTTTCATAATCATATTATTGTGTCGAATACATTTCATGACCCTTACATAATTTAGAATCCTTGGGAATTCATACAATATAGAAGATTGATTTCCATCTAGTCCATTCCTAGTGCACCTCTTGTTGTCTAATGAGTCGTAGATGGTCATAGGACCCCTTCCTTACCTCATCTCTCTATCTCTCTCTCTCTCTCTCTCTCTCTCTCTCTGATACAGAGTGCACTGCAAGAAGTGTCCTTGGTGGATTATTACTTCTACAAATTGATGAATTGTTTTTTCAATCAAAGTTTATGTACCAACTCCACTCCAACACCCCTAAACCTTCACAAAGTCTCATGGACCTAATTGATTAGTTTAGGCTTGGATTGATCAAAGTCCGTACAATAAAGAAATACCCAGAGAATCTACTTTATTCCTTTAAAAATTCATCAAGCTTTTTTGAATCATATTAAAAAAGTGTAGGATTTTGTTACACATTTCATAATCATATTATTGTATCAAATACATTTCATGACCCTTACATAATTTAGAATCCTTGGGAATTCATAGAATATAGAAGATTGATTTCCATCTAGTCCATGCCTAGTGCACCTCTTGTTGTCTAATGAGTCGTAGATGGTCCTAGGACTCCTTCCTTACCTCATCTCTCTCTCTCTCTCTCTCTCTCTCTCTCTCTCTCTCTTTGATGCATAGTACACTACAAGAAGTTTTCTTTGTGGATTATTACTTCTACAAGTTGATGAATTGTTTCTTCAATCAAAGTTTATATACCAAATCCACTACAGTACCCATAAACCTTCACAAAGTATCACTAACCTAATTGATCAATTTAGGCTTGGATTGATCAAAGTCTATACAACAATGAAATACCCATAAAATCCACTTTATTCGTTAAAAAATTCATCAAGATTTTTTGAATCATATTAAAAAAGTGTAGGAGTTTGTTACACCTTTGATAATCATATTATTATGTCGAACATATTTCACGACCATCTAGTCTATGCCTAGTGCACCTGTTGTTGTCTTATGAGTCATAGACGGTCCTAGGACTCCTTCCTTACCTCATGTTCCCTCTCTCTCTCTCTCTCTCTCTCTCTCTCTCTCTCTCTCTCTCTCTCTCTCTCTCTCTCTCTCTCTATCCCTTATCTTTATAAAATTTTTCATAGGGCATGCATGCTATGTTTTAAATTCAAACGATAGTGCGCAGGTGCTATGTTTTAAATTCAAACAATAGTGCACACGTGCTATGTTTTAAATTCAAACCATAGTGTGTGCACTCTATGTTTTGAATTTCCCAAGCCATAGCAAGCATAGGCTTTAGTGTGTACGCACTATGGTCGTTTGGGGGCCAAAAAGGAATGAGGCAACTATGGCCATTTCCTATATGAAAAATCATAACATATTTCATAGTGATAGAGGAATGATTTAGAGATTTACAACAAACAAGAATTCAATCAAAAGTGAATATGAAAATATTACCTCTTCTCTTTGTTGAACCACAATGACATCAAGTGAATTAATTAATTTCATGAACCCCAATTGTTTCTGTATATAGAACAAATAAATCAGGTGCATTCATCAATATCTACATGTTTAATCATAACACATTTAAACAAAAAACCTAAATTGTATTGAATTACCTTTTGTCATTTGGGTGTCCCCAAGGATATCTTTTTCTATCTTAATGTCCCGAAAGATTCCTTTGACACACAAGGTGTCCTCAAGCCAAGTGGGGTAACCTAATAGAAAAAAAATTAACATACGAGAAACAAATATGATACTACATGGGTTAAATTAAAATTATAAATAAGAGATGTGCTAAATATGATACCACAAAGATTTGTAGGCCAAAGTCAATGGCTGAAAGAGTGACATCATCAACTTGGGACATTTCAACCCTTAACAAGCCCTATAAAACACTAAATGTACTTTACATAGTAATAAAATATATTTTTAAACCATTGTATTATTCTATTTTTAACAATATTTAAAAATATTTACCTCAGGTGTCGATGCTACCACATGCATCAAATGAACACTCTGTGGTGTGTTCATACCACATGCTGCACCTTGCAATGCATATTATTCATGTATCAATTTAAATTATTTAATATATAAAATTTGTTTACTTTTATAAGATTTAGGTGATTAATTAATAACATGTCAAAACACAAATAATCAAACCTGTGTCTTCTCTTAAAAAAATACCATGGTCACCAGGTCTTCAGTGAGGACCACATCTTCCGCAGTGGAATAATGACATCTACTCCCGCAAGGTGAACAGAAATGGGATTTTGAACCATCCTCATTCATGTCATTATCTACCCCAACACATATAATTTGGAAGGTGGGAACATATGCTCAATGATTTGGGCTGAGGAAAATGGTGCATTTAATGGTGATGGAAGTGGCATAGGTGTTGATCCATCCTTTGGTCTGACTAATTGTGTGCCATGCTGAATAATTAAATCATTCAATGATGTATCTACTTGAAGAGTCTATAACTCCATAATCTCCTTTAGGGCTACTGGGACCATGATGTGAACCATATATTTTTTAGCTACACACCTCCTATGCTATGGTTCTACCACCCTACGGGCCCTAGGTCTATCCCATGTAAAGCCTCTCCCTCTATTGTGGAACTTCTAGATGTAAAATTAATTAGGATTCAAGCTAAGGATAAACTCACAATACAACTTTCTTAAAAATATAGAGGAACCTCCCAATTACCACAAGGTGGTTGGTCAAAAACCATATACCAAATATCCTAAATAGTTTCTTTCATCCTAGCATGAACACACAAATATATAGGAAACTAATTAATATCAATAAGTAGGTTGTTACTAGTGCTAGAATCGTTGAAAAGAGCATGTATGCCATCTTTATATATGCCCTTTGTTTTCACCTCATCATATGACAACCCATCCATATAAAATGCTTGACATTTGTCCCTCCATGAACCCTATTTTGTAACCTACCTAGATACGTCATTTGCACAATTGGCCATTGTTTCTAGGGTTGTCATGAAGGATGAGTGGTGCTCTTGAGTAGAGGGCCTCAACCTACACACTAATATAGAAATTTGGGCAATGTTTTGTGTCGAGCAACTGGTAAGATCATCATGTGTGACATGTACATGATCTACTGGAGGATGTGGATGGTTTTAGGGTGGTGGTGGTTGTTTAGGAGCAACAATTTGAGGGTTTTGTGGTTGTGGAGTAGTATCTTGATGGTTTTCTTGTTTCTCATGTGTAATGTTTTTAGGGTTTTCTTGTGTTGGTTGTGCATGAAGAGGTCTTTGTTGTCTATTTTATGGTCAGGGATTTTTTTAGAATCTGACATCAAATTAATAAAAGAAAATAATTAAATTAATTAAAGAAACTCTACTTCAATTCAAATTGAAACAAAAAATTCTTACCTGTTCGATGACATGGCATGGTTGACTAGTAAGATCATCATGTGTGGCATGTACATGATCTATTGGAGGATGTGGATGGTTTTAGGGTGGTGGTGGTTGTTTACGAGCAATAATTTGAGGGTTTTTTGGTTGTGGAGTAGCATCTTGATGGTTTTCTTATTTCTCATGTGTAATGGTTTTAGGGTTTTCTTGTGTTGGTTATGCACGAAGAGGTCTTTGTTGTCTATTTTGTGGTCAGGGATTTTTTTATAATCTGACATAAAATTAATAAAATAAAAAACTTAAATTAATTAAACAAACTCTACTTCAATTCAAATTGAAACAAAAATTATAAAAACAAAAAATTCGTACCTGTTCGATGATGTGGCATGGTTGCAAATTGATCTAAATGCTAGAAAATCCCAAATTGAAAGGAACACGCTAGAGTTTTACTCTTTTCCACACCAACAAATTATTTTTCCACCATTTTTGGCATTGCAATATGCTTTTGTTTGTGGGTTTTTAAAAAAAATTATATGTTTCTCATAATCCATGCGGGTTACAAGGAACATTTTGTTTTTTTCATTCTTTTAATGAGGTTTGGAAAAGGCTCAGTTTTGCCAAGCCTACATGTTTTGAAATTCAAATAACCTGCATGGGTTATGGAAAATTTTTTTTTTTTTTCGTGGCCACTTTTTTTACCAGCAACTTGGTGCACTTACCTCGTTATAAATATTTTGATGGCTCACTGGTTTTGATATGTATGCATGTATGCTTTTACGTATAATGTCATATATGTATGAAACATAGGTGTAATGAAAGAGGTTACAATGTTAGCTATTTATTTTAATTTGTATGTATGTGATGCCATTAGTTAGACCCCCTTAAGACATCCTAGAATTGCATCCCCTTAAGCCATCATAGAATCACATCCCCTTAAGACATCATAACTTTAGATCCCCTTAAGACATTGTAACTTTAAATCCTCTTAAGAAATCCCCTTAAGACATCATATAATCACATCCCCTTAAGAAATTATAACTTTAGATCCCCTTAAGACATTGTAACTTTAGATCCCCTTAAGACATACACATTTTTTATATGGTAAGATTAATTGATTTCGAACTTAGATTAATATAACTTTAGAACTTATATTAATTACTTTTAACTTACATATTTGTGTACATGTATAGAGAATATGTATGAAATAGGATATATGAAACTCTAGAACTTATATTAATTGCTTTTAACTTACACATTTATGTACATGTATGGAAAATTGGTTAGATAAATTGTTTTTAATTTATATGACATTAGTTACTTAATAAATTATTTTTAACTTGATTAGTTAGATAAATTGAGATTTTAACTTGTATGTATGTATGTATGTCATTAGTACAAGTTGTTGATTTACTTGATAAGTCATGTTCTACTTTGTTCTTTGTGACATTTATAATAATCATATTTTTCTTTTGATCTGGCAAGTTTATTAAAATATTAATTATAGAAATCATTATTTTTTCTATTATATTTAATTTAATCTTTCTCATTTATTCAATCCTAACTTATTCAATATAAACAATCATAACTTATTAAACACTGACTTATTCAATTTAAAAGTACAATCAAGAATTTTAAACTTGATCCTAACTTATTCAATTTAAACAATCAACAATTTTAAACTTAATCCTGACTTATTCAATTTAAAACAATTCTAACTTATAATCTCATACATCTACACAGAAACACGAGCATAACTTTTGCAATCATAAATAATGTAACTAAAATCTAATGTAAAATACACACAAACAAACATGTGAAATGTCTAGAATATATGTATGTAACACATGAAATATTTGAAATAAACATGTAACACATGAAATGTTTGAAATAAACATGTAACACATGAAATGTTTGAAATAAATATGTAACACGTGAAATGTTTGAGATAAACATGTAATGCATGAAATGCCTGAAATAAACATGTAATACGTGAAATATTTATAATGTACAAAATAAGTATAGAAATGTTTAGGAATGTGTGAAATGTCTAGAATGTATAATATAAGTCTAAAATATTGAGTGAGCATCTATAAATATCTCTAGCTCGGACCTTGACCTAATCCCTGATCCACCACCCGCTTAAGGGACCTACATTGTACACAAATTTCATGTTAAAGACATACAATATACATACAGTATACACATGTACATTTATTTACATACTTAAAAGAAAATAATTAAAACACATTGTAGAGACCTAAAATTGTCCTTCGCACTAATATTAATTTTGATTAATATTTGCCCTTAACATTATGGTTAATTGTATTAATTAACCAGAGTCATTATATTCCTCTATTTATTTAATTAAATTTACTTTAATTAAATAAATTCATTTTCCATTTGTATTTAAATTCTATTTAAATACTATAATATATTAAACTCAATATATTATCCCTCCATTTCCCTTTATAAAATAAATTGTGTTTATTTTATTCCTCCACTAGCATAAAATTCTTCTAAACTATGATTAAATTAATAATTATTTTAATTTAACCTCTTTTCCCCTTTTTCCATATTTACCTTTTTCTAATATTCCTCTAATCTTGATTAAAAGGTGGATTACCTCTAAACATGTGCACAATCACCTTTTCCAAGGTGGCCACCTCTCCATCTTTTTTCTCCACCAATCATTTTTAAATTCCTCTTTCCCTCTAAAAGTGAAGTTTTACTTTTTCATCTTTTGTCACTTCACCTTTTTCAAATGCTACCTAACATCATTTTGTCTCTTAATCCTATGCACTAATTTATGTTTGCCTCTTCATCTTAGCCACTTTTTTTTTTCCTTTAATCCTAGCCATCCATTATTTTGCCTCTTAATCTCCACCTTCTAATTCTTTTCATTTTCTATAATTTAAGGTCTCACTCCTCATTTTAGGTCTAGGTTCTTTTTCTTCTTAATCTATTAGCTCTTGCATCTTCTAGCATTCTTAATCATTCTAGTTCTTTTCTTCATTGCAATCTAATCTTGTCCTTAGATCTTAATCTTCTTGCATTATCAATATCATTATCTAGAATCAATCTTACATCATTTTAATCTTTATCATTTGTGAAGTTTTAGACAAGTTCCTCATACTTGTTCTCAAATCCTTCATGATCATCTAGCTTGCATCCCACAGTTTGGCATTATATTGCATTTTATTTATGTTGGGAGAGCATACCCACAATAATCTCAAAGAGAAAATCAAACAAGGCTTTGGGTGCCCTTGTTTTAGCTAATCAAACAAGGCTTTGGGTGCCCTTGTTTTAGCTCATCGAAGGTTGTAATGAAAGTCACTTATTTTTTTACATTTGAAATGACTAACATCTAATGTGATTTTGTTTGGTGTTTTGGTATTTTTCATTTGTAGAAAATAGGTCCATATTTTTATTGCATACATTTTGGTACACAAGGTGGGACCCACATCCCTATTAAATCTACACTTTTGAAGATTTTTCTATGCTAATGTGTGTGTAGGTTGAGTTGAAGACGCAACCCTGGAGTTTTTTGAAAGATTTGATCATATATTTCAAACGGTTTGGAGTTTTGATCTGATTTTTTTTTGCAGGTGGGGGATCATCATAGTATGTCCTAGTCTGAAATTTAGATTTTTTTGATTAGTTTTTAGCGATTTATAATTTTTTATGGTTTTCAATGAAAATTAATTTTTGGTCACAAATCACCGTATTTTTCACAAAAATTTACATTTTCAGAAAGGTCTAAGAATTATACATATGACATGTTTTTTTGTGTTTTTTATTTTGATGTACTAATATGGCTCCAAAATTCAATCTTTTAAAACTGGTCCGTTTTAATAAATCAGGTCTCTAGGTCACAAATTAAGGAATGTTTCCAAAAATTTTACATTTTTGGAAGCTATCTATTTTTTAGTAGGGGTCTCTTCTTTGCATTTCTATTTTTGTGCCTGAAATCATATCAAACAAATCAGATCTTGTTGACTAGGTCAAATGCAAAAAAAATTAAAATTTTGTGATGAATTTACACTTTATTTGCACATTGTTCAATGCCTGGTTGAGTTTTCTTAAAAGTTTTTTATGTTTTCAATCTTCTAATCATGGTTTTTTAGAATAGTTGACTGAGATTAAGACATCTTGAAACTACTAATCAAATTATTTTGTAGGACGTTGTTTGAAGATCTTGAAAAGATTTGAGACTACTAATTCATTGGTTTTGTAGGTTGCCTTGGCAATTCAAGAAAACATTTTGTCTACTTTAATTTGATTTTTATAGGCACCTAGTTTAATTAGGAAGGTTCATTTCTTGTGATTTAATTGGGTAGTGGGAGATTATGCTCTTTCCTCTTTAAGGAGAAATAAAAAAATCTAGACCTACTTAATTTGGTCATTAGAAATGAATCTGGGGTAAATGAACATGTGCTTGATGTATTTGGGAGACACTATGGAGGAGGAAACTATGCTATTTTCCTTTTGGAAAATAAAAAATCTAGACCTCCATTAGCTATCCTTTTACTTTCTTGCATTTACCTTTAGAGGGCCTACTGAGAGAGAAATCTTTTGGGAATGACCCAAGTGGGGAACAAGAAAACCTAGCTACTCCATCCCACTATAATCAAAATCTTCCTTCTATCCAAAGAGAGGGAAGACTTGGCTATTTTCTATTCCTAATGCTTCTTCATCTGTAGGGCCTAGTTGCCTCAATCATTCTAAGCAAGACTACATTTGATTGGGCACTTTTAGGGCCATCAACGGTCTCAATCTTGTTTACTAAAAGGGGAATACATTCATCTAGTATAGGGCTAAGAGGTCTGAATCTTTCTTGTGAGACTATACTTTTTGGATGCTTGTAGGGCTATAGGCCTTAATTTCGCTTGCAGAACTTCAGAGAATAGTCATGAACGAAAGACCTTACTAGACACCTAAGGACTTAGAGGTCAACCATTTTAGCCATGTGACTTCCTTTGTGAAAGGATTTATCCAAGTGGACTTACCCCAAGATACTCACCCTGTGTTCCCTTGGATGCTAAAGATTGAATATGGCAATGTGGAAAGACATGCGCTACGAGCATTGATCTCTTCCAATTAATCCATAACTTTCATATTCCTAGGAAAGGCCATTCAACAACTTAAGTTTGGGGTTAAGAGCATCAAGTTGTGGGAAAAGGCTAGAACACTTCCTTTTTTACATTAGGTAGTGTTTGCTTGATGTGTCTTCATTTGTGTTAAGACTTGTGGAAGTATTTTGGATATTCACATTGTGCTATTACTTTCTATGTTCTAATTCAATATATATCTCCCCTATCATCCAAATCAATTATATCATCCATTTCAATTGTCTTCAAACATCCCTAATCTATCCTTCCACGTCATCTATTCTTAATCCAAATCTTATCAACACCATCTTCTAATCTTCCACTTTTGGCATAGGAGCACCATCATAATCTTTTGACTTTAATCATCATCCAAGTCAAATAAAATCAAATCAAACCCTGAGGCCCTACCCTCTCAAATCCAAAATCAAAATCAAATCAAATCAATCAAAATTCTTGAGGCCCTACCCTCTAAATCAATCAAATCCATCATCCAATCATATCAAAATCCTTGAGGCCCTTCCCTTTTAAATCAAATTCCAAACTTGCTCCTAGTCTTAAGTTCATATTTCATCTATCATCAAATCTTTCCCTCTTGATTCAAATCTTCCTCTACATAATCTTCCTCTAATCCAATCCAAAATTTCTAATTCAAACATCATAAATATGGATTGGTTTCCCAAAATTGTTGAAAACTTTCAAATGCCAAATCCCAATCCACAAGTCATATCCAATCCCAATCCATATCAAATTCCTTATTCTTCATCTAATTTTGACAAGGGAAATCAACCTCATTATCCTCCATCCACACTTTTAATATGATTTAGAACAACAAAGAGGGGGGGGTGAATCGGTTGTTCTTAGGTCCAGATGTATAAAACAAACTTTAAAACTCTTTAACAAATCAAATCCAATAACCAATAGCTACTCAGTCATTACTAATTGCATAATAGAAACATATAACAGTGCAGTCCACTTATCCAATAGTATCTAACTTGTAAAACACATAAATGTTCAAACCAAAACATTCACACAAGTATTAACACTAGGATTTCTAGTGGAAACCCAATTTGGGAAAAACCACTTTGTAACATGTTACTATTATGTTCACTCTTCTGAAGTGAGCTCGGTGAAAATCCAACCCTATCAAAGGTTACAAACACACTATCAGGAATGACCCGATTAAAGGATTTAAATCACTTTGTTAAAAGTGTGCCTTGTTATAGGACTTACATACACTCCTTTAGAATGCAACCTTGTTCAAAGGATTTATATAAATGACTGTTAGGTCAACCTCTATTAAAAGGATTTTGACTGATATAATGGTTAGAAAATAGCAATAGTATTGATCTCAAAAACATACAACTCACTTTGAAAATATTAGATCCAACTCCATTCACATATGATAGATTACTGTCTGTGAACCTTTATCATCACCATCACTAATATGCTTGGAACTCTCTTCAAGAAATCACAACACTTCTCCTTCAGCCTTCTCTTCTTGTACGGTCAATAACATCAACAATACTTCTAGCATCCTCTCTTATGTTAACCTCATGCTTAGGTTTCCTTAATACTTCCTCAATTAGGTCAATACATCTTTTGCCGCTTAATCTCCTTCATAGATCTTAGGGTTAGGTCAGATTCATCGAATCCTTCCTACTTTATGTTCTTCGGCTATCGTTCTAGAAATATCTCAAATCTTTTAAATGATTTACAATAAAACATTTCACAGTTCATTAAATGCTTTCGTACAATCAATAAATAAAGTCAACATATTTTACATAATCCAAGAATGCAACAATGTCGACTAGAAATTTGAATTATTCCTCAAATGTAAATTACTGACACTCAGTCAATACAGTGTTCAACTCCTTGGTCTTCATTAGAAAGCTTGATCACCTCAAAAACTATTTCCTCAGCTAATAATGTCTTCCTTGGCAATTAACTGATGTTCGATCAACACTGAATTTACTCGGCATATACTAGCTCGGTTGACACTAACATCACTTGGCTTAAACTAGATTTCTTCACTTTTTCTTGGTTAATCCTACCAATTTAGTCTTCATACATACTTAGATAAACAATACATTATCTTATCATTGTGCCACATAATCAAGTGTTGATTGAAATATCAAGATAACTCAACCTTTCCTTAGGTTCTATTGTTACCAACCTTTCCTTTCCCCTTCACAACAATCAAATAGATATAGTACTTTCTTAAATAGAAACAGTCTTACTAGTTAAGGTTTGACATCAATGACAATACAAAAATTGCTTCAATTGCCGTTTCCAGCAATCTCCCTCTTTGGCATTTATGGCAACACCATATGAATATCACATGAATTACCAACCAATCCAAAACTTATCTGTCCATCAAATTTTTTGATAATATCCTTAGCTTCATTCTGATATAGAATCAATTAGCCATGCTTGTATGACCATCCACTAAATCACTCCCTCTTACTTGATTCCATGAAAATTTCATTCTGTGTATTCATCTATGATCATCTCCCTCTTTGACAAAAATGCCAAAGTAGCAACTAAAAAATACATCTTGTAGATGTAGATATGATCTTTTTAGTTCAGCAACAATATTTCTCCCTCTATCATCTGTGCTTATGACTGATTCTTGGTTTTTCTATACTTTTCAAAACTCTAGGCTACTACTAAAGTGTGACTTGTCTCTGCATCAACTTGTTAGATACTCTTTGCAGCACATTTGATGTAGTGCTCCTAGCTTGACTAGGCAACCTTAGTTAAGGGAAAGACCCCTAATTAACCTCTCAGATATTCATGAGCTTCTTTAGGTAAAGCTTTAGTGAATATGTCTGCTAGTTGTTCCTTTGTATTCACACATTCCATTCAGACCTCTTTATCTTGTACCAGTTCTCTCAAGTAATGATACTTGATTGCAATGTTTTTGATCTTTCTGTGCATCACTAGATTCTTAGAGATGTTGATAGCACTTGTGTTGTCATAGAAAATGACAACTAGTTCAGTGATTTATTCTTTCATGCCTACCAACAATTGCTTTATCCATACCAAATTTGAACAATTCACAGCTGTAGCCACATATTTGGCTTCAACAGTAGATTGGGAAATGCAATTTTGTTTCTTTCATGTCTAGGAAACTAATCTTTGTCTAATAAAGAAAGCTCCACCACTAGTACTTTTTTTGTCATCCACATTTCCTACCCAATCAGCATCAGTATACACTTTCAGTTCAAAATTTTCATGCTTCTTGTAGTACAATCCATAGTCAACAATCCCTTTCAAATATATCATTATTCTTTTGACAGCCATCATGTGAGTTTCCCTAGGATTGGCAGAGAATCTTTCCACTATCCCAATAGCTAAAGCAATATCTGGTCTGCTATGTACAACATACTATAGCTTTCCAATCATAGATCTATACAAAGTCTAATTTACTTCTGTAGCATCATCATTTTTAGACAACTTTTGTCCAGTAGCCATGGGAGTACTTACTAGCCTTGAATCTTCCATACCAAAGGTTTTGAGTATCTCATGAACATATTTAGACTGGGTGATGAAAATTCCTTTCTCCATCTAATATACTTGTAAACTAACAAAAAATTTGATCTCCCCAAACATACTCATTTCAAATTCAGTTTGCATTTTATTTGAAAATATCTTACACAAGGCATCTTGTCCACCAAATATAATATCATCTACAAAGATCTTAGCTAACAAGATTCCTTTACCTTCTTCATCTTTCATGTATAGATTTCTTGTGTCATTTGTCCTTGAGAATCCAGTTTGTATTAGGTAGTTGTACAGTCTCTCATACCATGCTCTCAGAGCTTTCTTTAGTCCATACAGCGCTTTATTCAGTTTTCAAACCATGTGTCTTTTGTTTGGATCAACAAATCCTTCTGGCTGTTAAATATATACTTCTTCTAATATACCATTTAAAAATGCAGACTTAACATCCATTTGGTATACCTTGAAATCTTTATAGGCAGCATATGCAAGTAGGGTTCTTACTCCTTCAAATCTAGCTACACGGGCAAATGTCTCCCCATAATCTATTCCTTCTTCTTGTGCGTAGCCTTTGCATACTAGCCTACCTTTGTTTCTTATGATTTGGCCATGCTCATTCATCTTATTTTGGAATACCCACTTTGTCCCAATGACATTTTTATTTTTTGGTCTCGTCTCTAGAGTCCAGGTATCATTCTTCTCTATGTGGTCTATCTCTTCATTCATTGCTTGTATCCTATCTTTATTTTCTAATGCCTCCTTTGTTGTCTTAGGCTCAAATTCACATAGTAAACATGTTGGATCTCTTGTCTTGCTTCTGGTAAGAACTCTAGTATCTTTGTCTCCAATAATCTATTCAGGCTTGTGATGTCTCCTTACATATTGTGCTAGAATAGGTTTTATTCTCCTTTCATTTTGTTCTTCAGGTTCACCAACAAGATTGTCAGATTTAGCTTCTGAATGCTCGGCAACCTCTCCCTGATACTCAACAACTTCTTCCTATCACTCAGCACGTTCTTCTTCTCTCTTGGCATTTTTTTCTTGATGCTCGACATTGTTTACCTGAGACTCATCATCAGGTGCAAGTCTGTCACTTGCCTCTCCTTCCTCTATATACACAAAAGATCTGTAATCTTCTAGTTCTCTTTTACTGTCATCTTCATTTTTCTCTGCATACTCATCAACTTTGACATTCACACTTTCCACAATTTGTTAGTGTTAGAGTTCAAACACTTATAAGCTTTACTTTTTGTGGAATAGCCTAGGAATATACCTTCATCACTTTTAGCATCAAATTTTCCATTCCTATTGTCCTTTAGTATGTAGCATTTACTTCCAAAAATTCTAACGTACTTTACATTAGGTGCATACCCATGCCATAACTCATAAGGTGTCAAATTTGTACCTTTTTTTATCTGTACTCAGTTAAGAGTATAAACAGTTGTACTTATAGCTTTTTTCTAGTACTTTTGTGCAACATTCTTTTAAACCATTAATGTGCTTGCACAATCCAAGATAGATCTATTCCTTCTCTCTGCTATATCGTTCTGTGGAGGACTTCTAGGTTCAGACATTTATCTTTTGATCCCTCTATCATTGCAAAATAGATTAAATTCATTGGATATAAATTCTCCACCTCGGCCAAATCTTAAACACTTTAGGTTCCTACCTGTCTCCTTTTCAACCTTAGCCAAATACCACTTAAAAAATTGAAAAGCATCAGATTTTTCTTTTAAGAACATTACATGCACTATTCTGGTATAATCATCAAAAAACAAGATAAAATATCTAGCACCACAATAGCTTTGTACACCCATCGGTCCACAAAGGTCATTATGAACCAAATCTAAAGTATTCTCAGAAGTAAAATTTTTGCTCTTGAAACTAGACTTTGTCATCTTAGCCAACTGACATTCTTTGCACATTACATTCTTAGGTTTCTTCAATCTAGGTAGACCTGTCACTTTCTTTTTCTTACTAATTTCTACTAGATTATCAAAGTTAACTTGACATAGCCGCTTATGCCATAACCAAATATCATCAAGTTGTGCAATCATACATGTTTCCTTAGATAGGTCTAGATAGAACAAATTATCTCTTGTTTGTTCTCCACTTCCAATCAGTTCACCAGTGGCATCAAATATTTTGGCCTTCCTGTGATGAAATTCCACTCAGTACCTAGTTCTATTAAGCTGTGCAACACTCAACAGATTATAGTTAAGACCCTCAACCCAATAAGCATTTTCACAAGTGATCTTATCAGTCAGCTTAATCAATCCTTTTCCTCTAACAAGACATGGTGCATCATTACCAAATTTCACACTCCTACCTTTATAATGATCTAAGGTATGAAACTTACTCTTGTCACTGGTCATGTGATGTGAACAACCATTGTCAATAATCCATTTATCATTTTTTTTCACATAAGATATCAATGCAGTTTTCTCATCCTTATCAAATTCATCTTTCATTACAACATAGAGAACCTCAATTTCAAAATCATCACTATCAATGTCAGTCTCTTCTTCACCAATATAGCAAGATTTCTTACCTTTTCCTTTATAGTCCTTGTATCTTCGGTAACCTTTATCTTCTTTTTTGTCTCTATGCTTATTGTCTCTTTCTTCATCCTTATCATTGCTATCGGGACATCTAGCAGCTATATGACCAACTTTATTACATGAAAAACATATAATAGGGAGTTTACCTTTGTACTTTCCTTTTCCCTTTTTTAGTCTTCTAGCCATAAGAGCTTCTAAATCCTCAAGTTCTTCATCAAATGTGTCACTGTCACTTTCAATTTTACTTTCACTGATGCCTCTTTCTTTTTCCTTCTTTGACTTAGAACCATTTGTGACTTGAAAGAAGATTCAACATTACCAACAGTGAAGTTATCATAGTTAGAAAATTTAAAAGTAGTAAGCTTACCAACCAAACTTTCCAAAGTAAGAGCATTGTTATGGTTACATCTAGATTCCTGAATTGCTAAAATTTTGATGGCATCGATAGGACGTAGAGTAATCAATACTTTTCCAATTATAGTTTCATCATCAATAGTTCCATTTTCTCCTCTAATAGAATTTACAACTTCTTTTATTCTACCACAATATTGTGCAATATTCTCACCTTCTTGCATTCTCATTTCATCAAATTTACCTCTTAGGCTCTCGGATTTTGCCTTCAATACATTTATGTCACCACCATAGAATTTTGTAAGGGTGTCCCACATTTTCTTTGCATTACTGCAGTCTTTGATGTTTTCAAATTCTGGATAACTTAGGGCAGATGTAATCTCCAATATTGCTTGGTTGTGATCTTGTTTAGCTTTCATTTCCTCAGCAGTCAGAGGTGCAACAGGTGTGACATAATCATGCTCAATGTAATATTTTGTAGAATCATCAATACCAACCAGATGCAGCTTCATCAAGCTTTACCATGAAGGGAAGTTCTCCTTTTTCAGCTTCGGTACCTCCTTATACATCCTGGTCATTTTCTTCAAGTACCTTTAAACTTGTTCTCTGGAAGCACCAACACCTCTGATACCAATTGTTAATATGATTTATAACAATAGAGAGGGGGGGTGAATCAGATATTCTCAGGTCCAGATGTATAAAAAAAACTTTAAAACTCTTTAACAAATTAGATCCAATAACCAATAGCTACTCAGTCATTACTGATTGCATAATAGAAACATATAATAGTGTAGTCCACTTATCCAATAGTATCTAACTTGTAAAACACATAAATGTTCAAACCAAAACATTCACACAAGTATTAACACTAGGATTTATAATGGAAACCCAATTTGGGAAAAACCACTTTGTAACATGTTACTATTATGTTCACTCTTTAGAAGTGAGCTTGATGAAAAGCCAACCTTGTCAAAGGTTATAAACACACTATCAGGTGTGACCCGGTTAAAGGATTTAAACCACTCTGTTAAAAGTGCACCTTGTTATACGACTTACATACACTCCATTACAATGCAACCTTGTTCAAAGGATTTATACAAATGACTGTTAGGTCAACCTCTATTAAAAGGATTTTAATTGATACAATGGTTAGAAAGTAGCAGTAGTATTGATCTAAAAAACATATAACTCACTTTGCAAATATTAGATCCAATTCTGTTCACATATGTTGGCTTACTGACTGTGAACCTTTACCATCACCATCACTGATCTTCGTGGAACTCTCTTCAAGCAATCACAACACTTCTCCTTCAGTCTTCTCTGCTTGTATAATAAATAGCATCAACAATACTTCCAACATCCTCTCTTTTGTTAACCTCATGCTTAGGTTTCCTTAATACTTCCTCAATTAGGTCAATACATCTTTTTCCGCTTAATCTCCTTCGTAGATCTTAGGGTTAGGTCAGATTCATTGAATCCTTCCTACTTTATGTTCTTTAGCTATCCTTCTAGAAATATCTCAAATCTCTTAATAGATTTACAATAAAACATTTTATAGTGCATTAAATGCTTTCGTACAATTAATAAATAAAGTCAACATATTTTACATAATCCAAGAATTCAATGATGTCGACTGGAAATCTAAATTCTTCCTCAAATGTAAATTACAGATGCTCGGTCAATACAATGTTCAACTCCTTGGTCTTCATTAGAAAGCTCGGTCACCTCAACAATTCTTTCCTTGGCTAATATTGTCTTCCTTGACAATTAACTGATGTTCATTCAACACTGAATTTCCTCGACATATACTAGCTCGGTCAACACTAACATCACTTGGCTTAAACTAGATTTCTTCACTTTTTCTCGGTTAATCCTACTAGTTTAGTCTTCATATATACTCAAATAAACAATACATTATCTTATCATTGTGCCACATAATCAACTAATTGAAATATCAAGATAATTCAACCTTTCCTTAGGTGCTATTTTTACCAACCATGCCTTTCCCCTTCACAACAATCAAATAGATATAGTACTTTATTAAATAGAAACAGTCTTACCAGTTAAGGTTTGACATTAATGACAATGCAACAATTTCTTCAATTGTGGTTTCCAACACCACACATGATTCCCTCCATCACCTGCATAATGACTCTCACATGCTTAACCTTGCCCAAGAAATTGAAGAGCTTAAAAACATTGTGCCTAACTTACAAAATGGGGGTCAAAAGAAAAAGCTTGCATTTGAAGACATGTTTCCCCCCCATTTCTCCAAATCCATAATCCTCATCCACCATAAAACCCCAATCCTCCACATAATTATCAACCTCCATACATTCCTAATCCTCCAAAACCCACATCATTCCTATCCTCTAAAGCTTCACAATCACCCAAAGCTAGACAATACACTCCCCTTGCAGACCCTCTTGATGTCATATTTCACCTACTTGTTGACCAAAATATGATGGTTTTTCCAAGTATTATTCCCTTTGATGAGAGTCAACCTAAACTTACTTGGTATAAGGAAAATGAATTATGTGATTATCATCGCATCAAGGGTCATGATATCAAGAAGTGCTTAAAGTTTGAAAACTTTGTCCAAGACCTCATTGAAAATGGAGAGATTTAAGTCGAAGATCCCAACCCCTCCATCACATCACCCTCACAATTCCACACATGTCAAGACATTTTCCCAAAGCATGCTAACAAAGATTCCTCTCATCCTCTAGATCCAAGCATTCCTGCACTCCTTGATCCCCTTATTTTTCACAATCCACCTATCCCTCTTGATCCACCTCATGATTCCATTTCTAATCAAGAATAGGAATTCCCTCCACTCCATTCCATGATAGCCTTCCATCTCAAGATCTTACCATCTCTTCCACTCCACCACATAATCCTTCCCAAAGTCAAGATCAAAGTACCCCTTCATCTCCATTTCATGACCCCAATCCATCTCAAGATCCTATTATCCCACCTAATTCCCCTCATGATCCTAATCCTCCACAAGATCCCATTCTCCTTTTTGATCCTCCATCACAAGATCCTAATCCTTCACAAGATCCTATTCCTCTTCAAGCTCTTATTATTCCTATTAGGGAGCCTCTCTGGGACCAAGGAAACCCTTCACTTGACGACCTTGGTGATATCACTCACTCTACAGATGCTCATATCCATCATACACCTTATATACCTCCATTCAAGTGTAAAAATATTCCTTCATTATCTTCCAAATCCATCTTAGGCCCCTATAACCTTGGAGGAAATCCTTCATCTCATCCATCCATTTTGGGCCCTTATATCCCAATGTTAAACCCTTCATCCCTTCCATCCATTTTAGGTCCTTATGTTCCTCCATCCACCATACCTCTCACTCCTAGATCATCATTTATTTCTTCCACCATACCTAAAGATCAACAAATACATGCATCCTTGAGAGATTTATATCCATCCATCCATCATTACCAGTTATATGAGCCTCATTCATCCACAATTCCCAAGTCTTTTGGAAGCAATTTGGATGCACAACATAAAAATCAGAAATACAAGAATCGACTTACATAAGAAGATCACCATGTCCTATCTAATCGACATGTGGCTACAAAGAAAAGGGAAATACTCAGAGAACACAAGGGTCCTCCAAGAAAAAAAGAAAATCAAAGAAAATATGGATTCCTAATTTCATCATGGAAGAATTGCAGTCAAAAGCACATAAACATAAAGAAAAATCAAAAGCTAGGTGGATTCCCAAGTCTCTCTTAAAAGACTGGAATATAAAAGAAAAATCAAAGTTGACATTCAAGATTTCAAAGACTTCCACTCTATATTCCTCCAAATATATTCCATTCTCTCCTCCATCTATTTTGGGTCCTTGTGTCCCAAAATCCACATCACTTCCTACATCAAAACCTCACACTAGCCAATTCATTCTCCCTTCACTTTTCCACTACCCTTAAAGGTGTGTGTCAATGTTGATCTTTCCATCATCTCCACCTACTCCCACACAAACCTTTCAATACCCTATCCAATATCCAACTCCTATATCTACTCCCTACCCTTCCATATCATATCCTCCCATTCCTCTTACCCCATATTTGAGCTTCCCTTTCAATGGCCTTGGCCAATCATAAGATGTCTTTCCAAAGGAACATTATCCAAAGACCATCAGGCTCAAATTCCTCCAAAAAAAAAGAGAAAAAAAGAAGTAAAAATTAAAAAAAATCATCCAACAGTGAAAACTTGGTAATCAAGCACCTTGGGAAAGTACCATGATAAAAATCTAGCAAACAAACATCATGTTTAATCCCTTACTCTAGTTTCTCTTCATACTTGGGGGAAATTCCTTCTCCCTATCCATCCATAATATCTTCCCTATCATCTATTTCTCATACATATCATATTGTTTCCATTCATTTATCCACCTCCCCTTATGATCTATAAATGGGGGCAAGCTCCATTCATTCTATGCTACCATAAATATCTTCCACATTCCCTATCCCACATCTATTGTCCTATCTAAGTTCATTATCATTTCTTTTCCTATCTTTGATCTTGACTATCCTCTACATCCCTCTATCTATGTTTACCTTCCATAACCCTTACTCCTTTTCTATCTATTTTTACATATTTGACTTTGACATACCTATCCTCCATCTCATAGTCCTCATAATATCCATTCCCTTAATCCATTATTCATAATACTTTTTGATACCATACACATTCCCATGTCCTTGATCTTGATTATCCTATACATTTCCTCCATCCATAATCTATTATCCAATTCCATCTATATCCTTCATATCATTATCCCCTATCCTCTTTATACCCTCCATCTCATATCCCTTATTCATCCACCTTACACTTTCATACCTTTTCCCTTCATAAAAAAACTAGAGGTACTAAAAATATATATATATATATATCCTTGCATGCTTTGGACAAAAAATAATCCTTCATCTCCTTCATGCATCCCTTACACACTATCTTTCCATTTCATACATCCTTTATCCACGATCTCTCAATCCTTCATCCTCCACACCATATCACCCTCCTCCCCATCATCCCCATCTCCTATCACCATCCTTCCATCTTATACATTTTTATCCTCCATCTTTCCATCCTTTATTCTCCTCCTTCAAGTGTGGGGATTTTAACTCCTTTCCACATAGTTCTTGGATCTCCATCACTATACCCCCCATCATATAGTCTTTCATATCCTACCCTTACCTATCCATTCATTCCATCTATCTCATATCCAATCCATCCCTTCCATCCATTCATCCTTTATCCACCATCTCTCCATCCTTCTATTCTCTATCATTCCTTTTTTAATCCCTTGTCATGTGTCCCTATCCACTTATCCTTTTTCCTATCCCATCCTATCAAATCCCTTAATCATTCTTTCATCTTACTCAAACCATCTTGTATATAAAATCTATTTATCTTCTAATCTAATCCATTTATTCCCCTTCCATTCTTTTCAATCTCATCTTATCCAATCTCCTTCTCTTCCAATACTATTCTATCAAATCTGCTCCTCCAAATAAATGAAAAAATGAAAAAAAATAAAAAAATCCCTATAATCCAAAAGATCCTAAATCAATTAATTCAAGTGCATCCAATACTAATCCATGCAATCCAATCTTGCAATCTAGCACATTAATCCTTAATCAAGTCATCATCTTAAAATTAATCAGTTGATAATCAATTAATCAGTTTCAAATCCAATCATCATCATGGGATGTATCCTTCCCAATCCTTGAGGCCCTGCCCCCGCAATCAGTCAATCAGTCAATCAATTAGTTTTCATCTTGCCTAGGGGCAATATGTTTCTTTTCTTTTGGTTTTGTGTGCATGCTTGCTTGTTTCTTGTATGCATTAATATTTTTTGCATCTATCATGGTCTTTGCATCCTATTTTCGCAGGGGCATCACGCTCTTCAATATCATGGCATCATATGACATATGGTTGTATTTGACCTTTTTAATCACATACTTGGCACATGGTCATCTTAGTTCCTCATAGCTTGGTGCATAATGTCAAGAACAATATCAAAAATAGGATATGCTCTCCCATGTTGACACAATGATAGTTTGCATTTAGGTTCATTTTGCATTGGATGTCTTCTTTTATTCACTTCCGCTATCCTCACCCTTCCTTTTCAAGAAAATTGTCAAAATTAATTTTTTGCTCAAAATTCTTGAGGGGGCACCATCCTCATCCTCTTCCCATCATTTCTTAGGCACGACTCCTGGGGCATCTTATTTTCTTCTTCCTTGACGCAATGTCAATTTTGACATGGCATCAAAGAGGGGAAAAATGTAGACACCTAAAATTGTCCTTCGCACTAATATTAATTTTTATTAATATTTGCCCTTAATATTATGGTTAATTTTACTAATTAGCCATAGTTGTTATATCCCTCTATTTGTTTAATTAAAATTACTTTAATTAAATAAATTCATTTTCCCTTTGTATTTAAATTCAATTTAGTATATTATCCCTCCATTTCCCTTTATAAAATAAATTTTATTTATTTTATTCCTCCACTAGCATAAAATTCTTCTAAACTATGATTAAATTAAAAATTATTTTAATTTAACCCCTTTTCCCCTTTTTCTATATTTACCTTTTTCTAATATTCCTCTAATCTTCATTAAAGGGTGGATTACCTCTAAACATGTGCACAACCACATTTTCCAATGGCCACCTCTCTAGCTTTTTTCTCCACCAATCATTTTTAAATTCCTCTTTCCCTCTAAAAGTGAAGTTTGACTTTTGCATCTTTTACCATTTCACCTTTTTTAAACCCTAGCTAACATCTTTTTGCCTCTTAATCTTATCCACTCACTTCTTTTTGCCTCTTCATCTTAGCCACTTTCTTTTTTCTTTTAATCCTAGTCATCCATTCTTTTGCCTCTTAATCTCCACTGTCTAATTCTTTTCATTTTCTATAAAATGAGGCCTCACTCCTCATTTTAGGTCTAGGTTCTTTTTCTTCTTAATCTATTAGTTCTTACATCTTCTAGCATTCTTAATCATTCTAGTTTTTTTCTTTATTGCAATCTAATCTTGTTCCTAGATCTTAATCTTGTTGCATTATCATTATCATTATGTAGAATCAATCTAGCATCATTTTAATCTTTATCATTTGTGAAGCTTGGGACAAGTTCCTCATACTTATTCTCAAACCCTTCATGATCATCTAGCTTGCATCCCATAGTTTTGCATTATATTGCATTTCATTTGTGTTGGGAGAGCATATTCACAATAATCTCAAAGAGAAAATCAAACAAGGCTTTGGGTGCCCTTGGTTTAGCTCATCAGAGGTTGTAATGAAAGTAACTTATTTTATTACATTTGAAATGACTAACATCTAATTTGATTTTTTTTGGTATTTGGGTGTTTCTTATTGTCAAAAAATAGGTCCATATTTTCATTGTATACACACATATTTATATATAAATTTGTGTGTGTATCCTAATGAATAGGATCACTAGGTTCCTGCAAATCTCCATAGATTGTGACCATCATAATACCCTATATTATATATAAAATTCAAAAGATATGTAGACATGCTTTGTGTGTGTGCGTGTATTTAAAAATAAAACTTTAAAAATTATAGCAAGGTATGCATATAATTAAATCTTGATCAAATTTTAATTTCTTACCTTATTCGCAATATCTAATGCACACCCAATCTCACTCAAACTGTAAGAGTATAATTTCACTACTTCTCGATCAATACCCTCATCCATAAGAAGAGATGAATAAGTTCTAGACCAAACTCATGTTTTATGAGATGAAGGATCAACTCATGGTTGTTGTGGAGTTGTAAGATCAAGTGATTCTTGTTATGGAGGAGTTTTTCGATGTATCAAAATATCCCTGTGTCTTGATGTACTAGGTTGATCATCTCAAACTCCATGGATGGTAGGAGTGGAGGGTCTACAAAGAACATGCCTAATGAACTCTTGAATTTCTTGGGGAGATATCCCATGTAATATAGATATAGACTAATATGCATCTAGGAGATCACTCTCTAAATATGTTCTCATGCCTCGCAAATGGTCCTAAGGTAATTGTGCAAGCTCAATAGGTGATGGTATCTTATATTGGATATATAGAACAAATAGGGTGATGCAAGATCAACAAGTCAAATGGTGCTATGAGAATGCAACATATATTTTTCCATGTGATCAGATGACATCTGGTCAACCTGAGTTGTGATGGTGGAAATACTGGAATACATGTCGAGTCGTGTCTCCTCAACTGTAACATCTCCTACACTTGTAGTAGTTTCCAAACCTTTTGCAAGAACCAAATGATTGGACACACCCATTCCTAATTACTAGGGGGTTGTGGTATATCATCATCCCATGGTCTAACTTATCTGAAAACCTACCCCTACCCTGCCCAGCATGTGAGGGAAAATATATGTAATCAACATCATAATGCAAATAAAATTCTATAAACAATTGTTTGAAAAAATATAATGGAAACTCATCCTTTTGGGGCCACATATATTGTCCCACCAACCATCTAAGATATATAAATAGTGTGACAACTACATCTTTACACCTGTTCACTCGATATTCTCTAATCTTCTACATATTCTAGTAGTGGAAGAACATGGATTTCACATTGGTAATAGACACGCCACTTTCAATTTGTTTCCATTTCACGGTGCCAGTGACACTATAGGACATAAAAGGCATCAATGTTCAGATCATCATATGCATTGTATGGTTGAGTGTAAGAATTTTCCTAAGGCAAAGATTAAATGCCAAGATCTAGAAGTTCAAGAGATAACACAAGAGAGACAAATATGATATGATCAAATGATGAATAATGGATTGATTGATTGATTTATTACATACAATGTAGGAATGCCTCAATATATAAGCAATGTGATAAGACTACATGATAAGGAGATGATAAGATATCAACCACACTAGGTGGAATCACATGTCCACCAAAGGTGGATCATCCTCCATTATACATCAAAATATGTAAAACATGTGCAACAATGAGAGGATAATAATGTGATAAGAGCACTAAAGGTGGATCTCACACACAAAGATGTATGTGATGACAACTATCACACCTAAAGTGGAAATTCTCCTAACCATATGCTAAAATGAAGTACAAACTCCTAGGTGTCACAATGACAACTAATATGCAAATGCATTATCCTAAGTAAACTTAAGTAAAGTATAATTAGTAAATACTTAATTACACCAACATGCCCCCTCAAGTTCAATTAGGGGAATGCACTTAAGCTCACAATGCAAGATGGGTCCTGACTACTTGGCCATGTTAGGTACCTATGTACAATATGCAATAACAATAAAATCTCTCATAAAGAGAAGGAAAACCTCATGGGAAAAACCCTCCCCCAAAAAGAGAGATGAATACAATAATAGAATATGAGAGAGAAGACCTCATGTACACCAATGGTAGATGCTCTAGACTTGATGTAGAAATTGCTCCATGGGTGTAGAAAAACATTCCTCCCCTTAGGAAGAAACAAGACCAAAGGTGTATATATGAAGCCTCCTCCCCAATCTCTAGGAAGAAACCTCAAAATGTATGGAATCTCTAAAACCTTCTCAAGTGTCCCCATGTTAATGCTGAAAGGTGCCTCCTCCAAATCATGTGTACTAAGCCACTCTTCTGAAAAAGATAAATTGAGATCAATTGAGGATGAATGTAGAACATGTACCAAAGACCCAAGTATCTCCTCTAAAGATAAAGTGACCTCCTCCAACTGTTGTATCAAAGTATCCACAATCATATCACCCTCAAAAGAATGATCAAGTAGAGAATGAATATGAGGGTCACCATGGTCCCTTGCAACAACTGAAGAAGGATCATCTTCACCAAAGAGAAGATGAATGCCACCAATGAAGTCTCCAAATCTGAAGTGTAGGACTCCACAAACAAACCTACAATGTCTGTCAAGTAGTTAACCCATAGAACCAAGTCTGGAAGACAATGAATATCCTGTTGCACTAAATCACCTGAACCCATGGTTGTGTGAATGCAAGCATCATTGGAAGCAAGAGAAGAAGTAGTCTCAATAGGAGGATATGAAATGGAAGGCTCAAAAACTTGATCATGAGTGAGAATACCCAAGTTCAAGTAGCCAAAACTCTCCTCAAAATTTGAAGCATCACTGTCATCATCATATTCTGAAGAATCAACGTCATCAAGAGGAACAAAATCTAAAAATGAGTACAACTGAGAAGAGTGATCCACTATCCTAGTAGAAATAACTACTCCACTCTCCAAGTCCTTGATGAAAATTGAATCAGGTATAAATTCCACAGTCTTCTTTGTAGCACCATTTGTGATTTGATAGATAGAAAGAAGGTTATTGGTTAATTGTGGAACACACAATAGAACATTGAAGTGTCCCTCCCTAACATAAATACTTCCTTTCCCGATCACATTCATGTAAGTGTGATTTTTCATTAAAATAAGTGGACCTTTGTAAGGTTCAAATGATGAAAACACAGACTGTGAAGAAGCCATATGATGAGAGGCCCCTGAATCTAGAAGCCATCTACCTGAATCGGGACTTGAAGAAGAATAGAAAGCTTGTCCTTTTTGAGTGACAAATGTGTGACCCTTCCCTTTTTCTTTTTCTAAATTTTGTGAAGAATAATTTGAGGTAGACATCTTTGAAGGCAAATTGATCTTATTCTTGACAAGAAGATTCTTCAATTCATCAATGTCCCTCTTATAGAAAAAGTGTTCTTCATGTCTATCCTTTTTTCAATATGCACAAAACCTCTTCTCCTTCTTTGAAAATTCACCCTTTTGAGGTGATGTAGAAGTGTCATGATGTGTGGAACTTAATTTTCCACCTTCTTGTTGAGAATTAAACTTCCAATTCTTCTTCTTCTTTTGACTTTGATTGCCTTGACTCTCAAGATTAGCCACCAATGCCTTGGAAGTTGAAGACTTGAGAATCCCCATACTCATCAATTTTTCTTGTTCTAAGACCAACATTTCTGAAAATAACTCAAATGATGGCTTAAAAAAGGAACTTCCCATGGTCAACTTGCAAGTATTATAACTTGAAACAAAAGATGCATATTCAGGAGGAAGATGTTTCAACAAGTGACTAACCAACTTTGCATCCTTCATGGGATTTCCACAATCATCAAGTTGTGCTCTATAATCATTGACTTTGTTGAGATAATCTTAGATTGTGTCAAAGTTCTTGGGCTCTAATTTGAGGAGATCAATCTCAATTGTGAATCCCATTTCTTCATCCACTTTACCAAACAATTCTGCAAGTTTATCCCAAGCATCTCTAGCATCATTTATGGTTTTGATGTGATACATGATAGCTTTAGAAACATTCACTCCTAAAGCTTTAAAATTTTTGCATGACCAATTACCTACTAGAACAACATAATCATCAGTGAGTTTTTTAATTGTACCATTGACATAAGGATTTAAACCTTTAACCATTAACTTGCTCCATACATTATCTTTCCATATAGCATATTTATGTGTGGTTAATTTTACAATAGAACCCATGATACAAAATGAAAAGAGCACAAGAAAGAGAGACACCAACACACAAGACACCCCCCCAATTCACTCAATCAAAGAATCCCCCCCCCCCCCCCCCGAAATGATGATTTTGGCACTTTATAGCTAGTGTGTGTACAATTGCCACTTGTCAAAATGGATCAAAGTGGACTTTTGATTTTGATGTTTACAATAAAAAATATGAAGCTATAGAAGACTCAAGAAGATAAGACACAAGATCCCTCAATGATCTAATCAATTACAAGTGCCAAAATAAATCAAAATAGAACATATTCTAAAAGTACTATATCGACTCAAAATTTCTCCAAAAATGATACCAGATCTAGAAAGTAGATGAAAAATCATGCACTTTCAAATAAAATTGCACTTGAAAATGTGTCTGTATGAGCCTAAATGAAGCCTCTGAAGTTGCAAAAATAGGGATTCGACAAGTACAGTCACCAAAAACTGCAATTTCTGCCAAATCCATGATCCAAAACCAGAAAATAACACCACCACTAAAAATTTTAGGAAATTCTAGCCAAAATTTAAAAAATTGTACTTAATTTGGAGCTTGGATGACCAAGTTATGGCCTCTCAAAGTCGGACTAAAAAATCAAAACTACATATGGTGAGGGCTGAAATTTTTTCAAAACTACTGACATTAGTTTTTTAGTATCTTAAATTTGACAGTCAAATGACCATTATCATAGTGTAAAAAATCCATGTTTTAACGATCATATGACCGTCAAATTTTATCCGCAAAAAGATGACAAATCAAAGTTTTAAATTTGACGTCTTGGTGATCGTCACAAAAATGCAAAAAATATCCACTTTGATGGCTAGATGGCCATCAAATTAGACATAGTAAAACTATAAAAAAATGGAAATTTTTAAATAAAAAATACCCATTTGTCCTCTTTTCCACGTGGCAGGTGGTGATTTGTTGTTGTAGATTAACCATGTGGATGTGACCTAGTGTGTTGGCATGACGTGGCGCTTAGAAGCGACACAGAGGAGGACTTCAGGCAATGTAGGGGTTGCGCGGAGGCCAGTGGTGGTGTGTGGGCAGAGAGGGGATGTGGGACTTTAGTCCCACATTGCCCACAACAATGTGATGGCCGCAGTTTATATACCCTCGTGCCTGACAAAAAAGAAAAAGAGCACATGCTTGTTAGAACACTAACTCCGGGTTTGACTCTTGTTGTCTTTGGGTTTGGGTTGGACCCCGACTAGGGTCATCAACTTGGTGGTCATGTCGTGTCCTATTCCAACTCGGGTTGCCAACTGACTCGGGTCATTGACTGTCTCGGGTTGATTTGATGCCCGATAGGGTTCTTGTCTAGCTCGAGTCACCCACCAACTTGATATGTTGTGTCGGCTTAATGCCGATTTGACCTGTAGACTCTGTCCAAAACCACATGCCTAATAGGCCAAATTTTTGCCAAAAAAATACCTAGATTCAAAAAATTGATGGAAATAGTAATAAAAAATTTAGATCTGAAGTGAAATTAAAAAATATTACCCAATTTGTAGATCGGGCCTTAGAGGTCCGATTTGGAAAAAAAATTTGCCTCAAATTTAAGACTTTTGCCCAAGGTAGGCAAATTTATAGTAAAAAATTTATTGAAATAGCCACTCGGATGCAATGGTGAGGCCCGATCTTGCTCAAAATGATCCTACAAAATGTTGAACTTAGATTTGGTTCATGGCCCTCCAAAATTTGAAGCAATCAATGGCTCTCCAAATGCTATGCAATGAAGACTCCTATGGCTCTAATACCATGTAAGAATTTGGCTAAGGCAAAGAATAAATGTCAAGATCTAGAAGCTCAAGAGATAGCACAAGAGAGACAAATATGATATGATCAAATGATGAATAATAGATTGATTGATTACATACAATGTAGGAATGCCTCAATATATAGGCAATGTGATAAGACTAAATGATAAGGAGCTGATAAGCTATCAACCACACTAGGTGGAATCACATGTCCACCAAGGGTGGATCAATATCCTTCATTGTACATCGAAGTATGTGAAACATGTGCAACAATGAGAGGATGATAATGTGATAAGAGCACTAAAGGTGGATCTCACACACAAAGAGGTATGTGATGAAAACTATCACACATAAAGTGGAAATTCTCCTAGCCATGTGCTAAAATGAAATGCAAACTCCTAGGTGTCACAATTACAACTAATATGCAAATGCAATATCCTAAGTAAACTTAAGTAAAGTGTAATTAGTAAATACTTAATTACACCAATATTGAGCAACCTCAATCATACATAGTAGTTACCTTTTCCCTAATGGGAAGGAAATGGTATATTGCAAAGTATTCTCTAGCTCATCTAGAGCATCTTGCAATCTCTGAATAGTCTCGTTATGGGTTCTCTGCCTATCCCAAGGAGTATTATGAGAAGACCGATGTGAGGTTTACTAGCTCTCAAGATGGACACTCTACTCTAATGAATGATGATGTGAACCACTAGATGCCATGATGAAATTAAAGAAAATATATATGTATCTATATGTGTGTATACATTATACAATTAAAAAAAAAGTTCATGTAAGCATTTTAAACAAGATGAATGCTATATAAATATTGTAAACATAGTAATGATCCACCATCCTCATAGGTATCAACTACTAATGGTCTAGTTGTAAAAAAAACTATATCATCAAATAACTTATGTCTTACAACATCACCAAATCAAAAGACATTTAACATAATCATGCAAATTCGAGCGCAAAAAATACATTTCATTCTGCAAGAACAAATAATAAATACTTCCAAACAAAATCAAAGCACAACATGATTACTAACTTATACTAGTGAAACAAATTCTTTTCTCCCAAGGCTTTCGATGGTTGGAAAATTCAAAAGGTTCATTTGAATAACAAAGCTGTTATTGCTAAGATCAGTTAGGGATTATTGAAAGTAATGAAAATCAAGTACTTGAGGGGGAGTGAAATAAGGATTTTATTTTCACATGGTATCTCTTAAAGTTTTATAACAATTTTTATTATTGTTAAACAAACAAGTTGCACATTATACTGAACAAATTGCAAAAATAAAAGCACATTTATAAAGTTGGTTTGTGTTTTTACTTTTGCCCTAGTTTTTATTTTAGGTTTTCAATCAAGTGGAAATTTTAAAATACAATATTGACATGTACACAAATAAGAGCACTTTTGGACAAGTGGATTATTTTTATACGTCTTTACTCACTTTTTCTATGACTTACTGGTGAAGGGTGCTCCCCTTAATACCACAAACACATAACAGAAATAGAGAAACAACAACAATATGCAAGAACAGAAAATTGGCTTCTTATTATCTCCACAAATGTGGAATTACAAACTTTCAGAATTACAATATGAAAAGCCACATGGGCATTCCCTTACAATATTCTATAGGACAAAGCCTCAAACTATTATCCAGATCTACTACCCAGAACTATTCTGAACTGCCTAAGATAATAATACAGCCTTCCTTATATAGGCAATTTTTCCACCGCCTGGGAAGGTTCCAGAATTTTAGCCAATAAGGCTGACCAAACTTAGAATTATTTTATTTTACATTTTATTACATCATAGTTGGCTCAAGATAACCTTTGAAACCCGAACAGAAATTTTGAAGAAAATTATTTTTTGCCATTTCAGGTGGCCCAACTTTCGAAGACCATAAGTCATCACCAGTTGACCCGATCGGCTATTATAACCCCATTTCAGAAATGCCACAAAGCGCTCTATAGTCTTGATCCACGCAAGCACTCGTCACCCAAATTTTTGACCTCATTCGGGGCCTCTAAAGCTTTCAAAACTGAGTTCAAAGTTTCTATACCCTGCTGCCAATACCGAAAATCTTCAATATCTTCCAATATACACTTGATCTGGCAATGAAACTTTACTGGCAGACTTATATGACCAAAATGAACCTCCAAGAAAGGAATCAGATCATTCTGAACACATACAAAAATTACCAAAAATAGTAGCTTTCCATAAACAGCAGCTCTACACAAAATAGCCCTTATTGAATATAAAAATAGAAATATTTTTTTGGGTGATGCAAGATTGCTCTTACACCCAGGATGCTCCTGCATCAGACACCCAGGGTAATTTGAGAAGTGACCCTATCACAACTCAGGTGTGCAGAGGAAAACCAAGATGGCTAACCTCCTCCTTTGTCAGCCATGATGAATCTTCAACAGGTCATCCTTTCCACTTGACTAGATATTCTTCATATGTCCTGTTCTTTGTGCTTCTGCCAACACGACTATCTAGTATATCTTCGATCTCCTTAGTGTCTGAACTAGTTGCTGGAATACTCCACTATGCTGCTGTGATCTCATCTTCAACACCTCCTTCATGATACTCTGTCAGATCTGAAATGTTAAACAGTGGTGAAATATTTAGCTCAGTAGGAAATTCTACCTCATATGTGTTTCCTGAATCATGTTTCTTCAGTATCCTACATGGTCCAAACTTCTTCATTTTCAGCTTGTTATATGTACCAACTAGAAACCGCTCCTTCCACAAATGAACCATGACTTCATCACCAACCTGAAATTCCTTATATCTCCTTTTCTCATCTACCTTAGCCTTATACTATGCATTCATCTTGGTAATATGCTTCCTCACCTCCCCATGGATGTTCTTCAAGTGTTATGCAAATCCTCAGCTTCAACACTACTTATTTCTCCTTTATCTATCTTCCTTAATTCAGATGCATTTCTTCGACTACTTCCATATACAATCTGGAATGGTGATTTACCAGTGCTCCTATTGACAGAATTATTGTATGCAAATTCTGCCTGTGGTAAAATCAAATCCCATCGTGTTGGCTTATCTCCAACCAAACATCTCAGCAAATTTTCCAAACTCCTATTCACCACTTCTATTTGTCCATCAGTCTGTGGATGATGTGATGAACTAAACTTCAAATCTATCTTCAACTTCTTCCACAATGTACGCCAGAAATATCCAACAAACTTAGTGTCCCAATCTGAAACTATGATCTTTGGCAAACCATGAAGTCTCACTACTTGTCTGAAAAACAATTCTACTACATGAACAACATCATTAGTCTTCTTGCAGGGAATGAAATGTGTCATCTTTGAAAATCTGTCAACCACCACAAAAATTGAATCATGTCCCCGCTGAGTCCTCGGTAAACTAAGAACAAAGTCCATGCTGATATCCTCCCAAGGCTTCTTTGGTACGGGTAATGGCTGATACAACCCTGTATTTTGCTTCACTCCTTTTGCCATCTGACATACTCTGCAACTCTATACAAACTTCTTCACATCTTGCTGCAACTGTGGCCAATAATAATTCTCACTAACCAGACCAAGGGTTTTGTCACGACCAAAATGTCTAGCCAATCCTCCGCTATGCTTCTCCTTGATGAGATTCTCCCTCATAGAACTTCATGGAATGCACAACTGACTCCCTATAAATAGCATATCATCCTGGATGATGAAATCCAACCATTTCATCCTGTCTAGAGTAACAGGTTCTGTACAAGCTTTCCAAGCTTCACCAAAATCAGGATCCTCTGGATACAAATTCTTGAGTTCCTTGAACCCAACCACTTCAATCTGCATTTCTGTTAGCAATAGTTGCATTCTGCTAAGAGCATCTGCAACCCTATTAGACTTTCCACTCCTGTGTTTCAAAACAAATGTATAACTCTGCAAAAACTCAACCCATTTCAAATGCCTTTGATTCAATTTTCCTTGACTATTCAAATATTGCAAAGCTTGATGATTAGTATACAAAACAAACTCCTTAGGAAGTAGATAATGTCTCCACTTCTTTAATGCCTGAACTATAGCATAAAATTCCTGATCATAAACAGAATATTTCTTCTTGGCATCATTTAACTTCTCACTGAAATAAGCAACAGGTTTACCTTCTTGGCTCATAACAGCTCCTATTGCAGTACCACTAGCATCACAATCTACTTGAAACACCTTATTAAAATCTGGAAGTGCTAAAACAGGTTGTTCTGTAACTTTTTGTTTCAACAATTGAAAACTCTTTTCTGCCCCATTAGTCCACTTAAACTCTTTTCTATCCCTTCTCATTGTTTCAGTCAAGGGTCCACAAATACTGCTAAAATTTTTGATAAACTTTCTGTAAAAGCTAGCTAGACCATGAAAAGATCTTACCTCAGTAGCACTCCTTGGAGTAGGCCATTCAAGGATAGCCTGTACCTTCTCTAGGTCTATTTTTAGACCTTCTCCTGAAACCAAAAATTCTTTCAGAACCTCGTTCATGAGCCGCATGAAAGTGCTCGGTGCATTGGTTAGCCAAAAAGGCATGACTAACCACTCATATAGTCCTTCCTTTGTCTTGAAGGCAGTCTTCCATTCATCTCCTTCTCTGATCTGAATCTAATGATATCCACTCTTCAGATCTATCTTTGAGAAATACATAGCTCCACTCAAATAGTCCATAATATCATCCATTCATGGCAATGGAAACCTGTACTTGATTGTGATCTTATTTATTGCCCTAGAATCTGTACACATCCTTCATTCTCCATTCTTCTTTGGTGCTAATACTGCTAGTACAGCACAGGGACTCAGACTCTCACAGATCAATCCTTTCTGTAACAGTTCATGTACTTGTCTGTTCAACTCTTCACTTTCTGCAAGTGTCATTCTGTGTGCTGCCTTATTCGGAAAACTCACTCCTGGGATCAAGTCCATCTGATGACTGATCTTCCTGACTGGTGGTAATCCATCAGGCATGTTATCGGATATAATATCCTGAAACTCATTCAACAAATCTGCAACTTCTACAGGAACATCTTCTACTTCCTCTTTACCAGCTTTTGGAATTAAAGCAAAACATACATGCTCATGCCTCATACTATCTAGGAAATTTATTCCATCAAAAAAAGTTATCCTTGCATTACCACATACCTTTTCTTCAGTCTCCTTCAATGGTTTTAGCTTATGTCACACTCCATCCTTTGTCAGGGAATAGGTATTCGTAGGACCATCATGTACATCACATCTGTCAAACTGCCATGGTCTACCCAACAACATATGACATGCATCCATAGATATGATATCACACAATACCTCATCTTGGTATCTACCAATCTTGAACTTCACCAGGCATTGTTCATTGACCATGACCTTGTGGTCATCCTGTACCCAGGCAATCCGATATGGATGTGGGTGTTTCTGTCTCTTGAGCTTCAACTTTGTCACCATCTCTTCTGACACCAAATTGTCAGTGCTTCCACTATCAATAATCACATCACAACATTTACCTTCACACTTGCATTTGGTGCGAAACAAGCTCCTCCTTTGCTCAGGTTCATTCTCACCACTCAATAGGACTCTTCTGTTAATCAACGTTTCTCCTCTTTTAGCATCTTCAAAATTTGATGATCTGGCATCTTCATCTACATGTGCAACTCTGGCCTGGCCTTCATTTCTCTTATCTATTCTGCCTTGGCGCTGAGGACATTCAAATGCCCTATGACCTTCTTCTCCATAGTGAAAACATGTTCCACAGAAGCCACCTCTTCCAGATCCTTGTCCTCTTCCTCTTCCTCTCTGATCTCTATTATTTTGATCCTAGAAGTGATTGGAATTATTTCCTCACTGATTCTGACTGCTACTGGCCTCATCCTTCTTTTTCGGATCTTCATTTCAGCCACCATATGACCGTCCACCAAATCGTCCACCGCGACCTCTTCCATTTTGTCTGCTCTCAAACTTCTTGTTCAGCTTTTCCTCTACTTTTAGGGAAAACTGGTATGCCTCTTCAATACTATTCATTCAAACTAGATTCAGCTCCTCCTGAATGCTTGGCCTTAACCTATTAAGGTATCAGGCAACTTTCTCCTTATCAGCTTCTGCATGGCCTGTTCTGATGAGAAGTTGATAGAACTCCTCTGTATACTCCTGAACAGATCTTCCTGCTTGTTTCAAACTCTACATTTTCTTCAGTAGGTCAAGCTCATAATCAATAGGAATAAACTACCGCTTCAATTTATCCACCATCCGATCCCATCTCGTGATTTTCTCCTTTCCCCTTCTATTTCGCTCCAACTGAATCTCTTGCCACCATATCTTCGCATGACCTTTTAGTCTGGCCTTCGCAAATTTGACTCTATCAGGATCCTCAAGATCTTCATACTCAAAATATTCCTCACATTCATTGATCCATTCGATCAATTCTTCTGGGTTAAGATTTCTAGAAAATGTAGGAACCTCAATCTTAGGTCTTTTCCCAATCTTAGAAATGGCCTGGAAAAGTCTTTCTTCCTCCTGGTTCACAATTTTGACTTCTCCTTCTTGATATTCTTCTTCTGCTTCATCCTCGCTTTCATCTCTGACATTAAGATTCATTCCTCTACGAATCTCTTCTTGCAATATTCGCACTTGTCTCTGCAATGCCCTAACCTCAGGTGTTACAACACCAGCTCTTCCGCCATGTTCCCTTCGTGGAGGCATTTTTGCGATGCACGCTAAAACCCTAACCACGGTCCTGGTGCAAACTGCCTCACAGTCAGTGATCTATTTACACACTCAGGAACTCCTACTCTGATACCACTTGGTGAAGGGTGCTCCCCTTAATACCATAAACACATAACATAAATAGAGAAATAACAACAATATGCAAGAACAAAAAATTGGCTTATTATTATCTCCACAAATGTGGAATTACAAACTTTCAGAATTACAATATGCAAAGCCACATGGGCATTCCCTTACAATATTCTATAAGACAAAGCCTCAAACTATTACCCAGATCTACTACCCAGAACTATTCTGAACTGTCTAAGACAATAATACAGCCTTCCTTATATAGGCAATTTTTCCACCGCCTGGGAAGGTTCCAGAATTTTAGCCAATAAGGCCAACCAAACTTAGAATTATTTTATTTTACATTTTATTACATCATAGTTTTCTCAAGATAACCTTTGAAACCTGAACAGAAATTTTGAAGAAAATTATTTTCTACCATTTCAGGTGGCCCAACTTCCGAAGACCATAAGTCATCACCAGTTGACCCGATCGGCTATTATAACTCCATTTCAGAAATGCCACGAAGTGCTCTATAGGCTTGACCCGCGCAAGCACCTGTCACCCAAATTTTCAACCTTATTCGGGGCCTCTAAAGCCTTCAAAATTAAGTTCAATGTTTCTGTACCCTGCTGCCAATACCAAAAATCTTCAATATCTTCCAATATACACTTGATCTGGCAATGAAACTTTACTGGCAGACTTATATGACCAAAATGAACCTCCAAGAAAGGAATTAGATCATTCTGAGCACATACAAAAATTACCAAAAATAGTAACTTTCCATAAATAGCAGCTCTGCACAAAATAGCCCTTATTGAATATAAAACTAGAAATATTTTTTTGGGTGATGCAAGATTGCTCTTACACCCAAGATGCTCCTGCATCACTTACTAAATAAGATTATTTGAACATAATGAAGTTTACATGCTCAAACTTTTTTTGTGGTCATAAATTCAAAGTCCAAATCACCTAGTATACATTGATTAGTATTTTAACTTTAATCTTCAAATAAACTTAGGAATATAACCAAGTGTTTTTGAAATTTATTAATCCCTTTGAAAAAGCTTTTTGGTAAAATATTATATTAGATTATGTATGCATGATATTATCACTTATTGGTGCCATTATAAAGTAGGGTTTTGTTTTGAGGCTTTGAAGTTGAAAGTTAAATATTGTGACTAGAGGAACCTAATTAGCTATGGAACGGGAACTAGGTGTAGACACCTAAAAAATCCTTTAGAAAATAAAGTATTTTTATTTATTGAAAAACCCCTGATGACATCATCATTTGTTAATTAATTATTTAATTAATTAATTAATTCATTTTTATGTCATTAAATCCCTTTATCTTAATTAAAAATATTTAAATTAAGAAATCCCTCACAAAAATGTTTAAATCTTGTTTAAACCCCCTTTCCCTATTTATTAATTATTTAATTAATAAATTGACCAAAAATCTAAAAAATAAATTATTTATTTATTTTTTCCCAAAACCTTAGAAATATCCTAAAGACCACTAACCTCTTCTAGAATCTTCTAATCCTTCTTTAATTTCAATTAAAGGCTAATCCCATCATTTCATAACCCTAATCCCAACTCAAAATATTTAATTAAGATTAAACATCTAATCTCTTTTTTATTAAATTTATTTTAATAAAATATCCTCAAACTTAACCCTTGAAAGTAAATAAATCTTTATCTATGTCCTAAAATCCATATTTATCCCTAGAAAGTTCTAGACCCTTCTAGAAAGTCTTCATCCTTATCCCCTTGACTCAAACCCTAACCTTACCCCAAACCCTAACCTATCCTCCTAACCCAACCCCTTCCAAAAGCCTATAAATACTCCTCATTTCTAAGAGTAATTTACCCATTCACCTTTTATTTCAAACATTGTTATCATGCTAATTTAGCTCTAGATTTAGCATAATCATTCTAACTTAGCTTATTTTCAAGCATTTTTAGCTCATCTTAGTATAGAAGTAATGTATTAACTTAGTTTCATTCTTGTTTATGCATCATATCACATCTATTTTGAGCTTAAAAATCCACTTAATCATATTAGTTGCATAATCTTGAGTTCTTGAAGCCTTAGGGGCAATTTTGGGTGTTCTACCCAATATTGTGCCACTTATGGGGTTTTCATGAAACTTAATCCTCCAAATCTACATTAGGAACATGCTCTAGGTGCTTTGAGAGCATACTCACATTCCCTTATATGAGAAAATCAAACAGTGCATGGGTGCACCTATTTAAGCTCTATCTGAAGTGGCTTAGCTTAGAAAGTTATTGTTTTGGATTGATTTCATGTTAGATTAGAACTTAACATTTGACTGATTTGAGCCTTTCAAAATAGATACAAATAGCCTTGCTCACATTCTGGCACACTCAGTGAGACTCACTTCGCAAGTCTTTCAATTTTTAGAGTTTTTGGCAAAGTATGAAGTTTGAAGATGGAGGAGGTAGTTTGATCATCTTTCTTGTCTAAAAGCCCGTTATTCCTCTATTCTGTCTATTCATTCTTCTTCCCCTTGCAAAATATTAGCCTATTCTTCCAAAAAATCCCTAAGAAAATCTCATTTTGACAAAAAAATGTGTATTTTCTGTGTAAAAATTCTATTTAATGTATTTAAAATTGTTAGAGGATCGCATCTGGTAAATCCAGGATAGTATCCAAGATTCCTAGATCGCATCTGGTGACTACACCATTCCTGGATCGTATCTGGGGACTACACCATTCCTGGATCACATCTGGTAAAATTCAAGATAGCATTTGAGATTCCTGGATCGCATCTAGGGACTACACCATTCCTGGATCGCATCTGGTAAATTTAGGATAGCATCTGGTAAATTCAGGGTAGCATCTAGTAAATTTAGGGTAGCATCTGGTAAATAGGATAGCATCTGGTAATACTTCAATTTGGGGTAAAAATGAATAAAAAAAAGGCATAAACATCTTATTTTAGTGCTTATAATGAATCCCCAAATCACTCTTGAATGCATTAAAGACTAAAACTTGCAAAATCTTACAAACAAATAAAACCAATCCAATCATTTGCATCCTTGCAACATCAAGGTTTTAGATGCATTCATTCAAAGTTAGGAACACTTCATTTTTAGAAACTTAAAAAGAACTTCAAGTTTCCATTTCAAAAGGTTCAAAATCAACACTAAGTGCACATAAAATTTTAAATCAAACTCAAAGCATCAATCAAGGATAAAATGAACTTCATTTGCAAATATTTTAAAGTTCTTTCAAAATCTCATGCAAACTAAGAGTCCTAAATGGTTTCCAAAACTATCCTAAAAGCTTTCTTATTTATTCCAAACAAATGTCTTCTTGCAAAATCTTGAATGTTTCCTAGGTTTTTCATGCATCAAAACAATCTAGGAATATCATTTTTGGGCTTAAAACATGCAAACTAGCACACAAAATCTTGAATGAAAAACAAAGTCCAAAAGAGTCATTTTTATTTTGAGTCAAACATAATCTTGAATGACTTAAGGGAAAGAAAGGCATCTCTATTCCCTCCTTTTTAATTCAAGCAAATCGCAAATTCAATCTTGAATGCCATAAGGTCAAAACAAAGCACTTCAAAGTTCTAAATCAAAATGATAATTCAATTTTGAATGCCCAAGTCAAAGCAATTGCAAACGCTCGAAAGTCTTTTGAAGAAAGAACAAATCAAAACCTAAACACTTGTGTCTTCAGTTATTCAAATTCAAACATCACTTAAATTCAATTTGGAAAAAGAACAACTTGCTTGATGTGCATCTAGGAGCTTTTATTTTCTATAAATCTGTGTTAAAGTAAGCAACGTAAAACATTTGAACTAAGACAAGTTCACTTGTTTTACTTTTAGCGAGGCCTGTCTGGGGAGAAAAGCGCTTTCTCTCTGGAGAACAATCTCAAACCGGTATCCCCCCCGACTGATATATAAATAAAGTGAAGGAAAAAAGCACTCACTTATATCTCCTAATCCACGAGCATTCGTGCCAAATACAGTGACTGGGGATGGTAAATATTCCTCCCCCAGCATTGTTGGCTAGGCTCTTATGTGAGTCACAAGCGGTTAGCATAACCAGGTATGGAGACTCCATGAAACCATTAGAAACCTGATAAAATAGAGGCTACCCTATCCACATTCGAAGGTATCAAAATCCTTGTGCAAGGACCGATCCAAGGGGTTTATCGGATCACCTCAAGATTACTCACCATTTGTATCCCCTTTTAGGGGGTACCAAGCTGTGGGCAAGGATTTTGATACTCACTTTCCTTAGGTAGATCTATTTGAATTGCTTGATAGTTAAAACTCTGGGAAAACACTTGTTGGAACATACACTTTTCAAAAGCTTTTTTCAGAATCAGAGTCAGTTATCTTGTCTGTATCCCACAAGGTTGCTTTGTCCCTTGTGGAAATTGATTTTCTAAAAGTATTTTGTTGGAATCTATCCTTTGCCATCAGAGAACATCAAACTGATCTACAAACTTGGTTCACAATACTCAGAACAACTTGCAAAAGAAACCCTTGGAATTAGATATCCAAAAGCCTTTTTGTCTCAAACCAACTATCAAGAATTTCCCCGAGTTATGCCCAATTTGATCAAACATCCAAAAGCAAAATTGCCCAAAACTCAAGCCTATCAAGAGAAGAAAGTTGCAAAGAAAAACCTCAAAAACCATCAATCCTTTGTCCAAGCAACCCAAGCAGAAGAAAAATATCAAGAAAGACTTGATAATATTGGCTATAACGCAAGAGTCAAATAGTTTGCCTACCGATTCTGAGTAAACCATCGCTACGTCAATCTTGAAAGAGAAGATTAGCTGGATCCATCACATGTCCCATTCCACCTTTAGATCTCAAAACCTATCTCGACAATCCTTCATCCTAGTTTCATCCTTGCATCATCACCAAACCTTAGTTGCATTCTAGAGTCTTTCTTAGTAGCATTCATCATCATCTTCCTAGCATCATCATAGATCATCCATCCCCGTTGCATCTGCATCATCCTTCTAGAGATAAAATTGTTCCATCATCCTTCACTATCATTCCATCATTCCATCAACAATCCATAATCAGAATCCCAAAATCCTTGATCCAAATCCAACATGCATTATCCAAATCAAAACCCACCATCTTTTTGCACTGAATCCAAAAACCCAAAACCAAAAGCACTTAGTGTTCAAAACCATTGAGTTGTTTCCATCCCCTATCCTAAATCAGAAATCATCCCCTTTTTGATAGAGCATTGTCTAAAGGAAATCCAACTTGTCCTTGCACATCCTCATCATCTCGAGCAAGAGATTGGCTTGCATTGATAAGAATCCAGTTAACCGAAGATCATTAGTCTATCCTAGGTTGGCCAAATCCTATCACTGATCCTCCATCGGGAAAAATAGCAACTCATTGTTGACACTTAGTAATCTTCCACCAGCATCCCACCAAAACCTCCACCCAATCTTGACCCAAAATAGAGCATCCCACCAAGCCTCCATCATCACCAAGCATTTCACCAATCTATCACCATCTTCTGCCATCCTTGACCCAAATCCAAGCATCTCACCAATCCTTACATTGTATTTTAGAAATTCATCATCCTTAGAAAGTTCCTTAAGCTTGCATCCATCATTCTTTAGAGTCTTTAGGCAACATCTTGCATCCATCTAGCATCTGCATCTCCATGCCTATCGAGACAAGATCTGGATCTAGAAAATGAAGGAACATGAATCCTTATCCAATCATCAGCTTGTCTGATCCCAAAATTTTTACCAGTGCGATGGTAGCCTATGATCCCCAAATACAAACTGGCAATGCATGGGAAGATCCCAATATCCCCTTAGCTCCTCTGGAAATAGAAACATTTGTGAGTCATCCAGAGAATCCATCAGTAGCCAATACACTCATGGCCCAAAACTAGCAGAGCATGTTCAATAACTTTTCACAAAGGCATACTCCCATTCCACCATATCTCCATCCTTGTATTCCCATAAGTACTATCCAAATCCTAGCACAAGCATACTCTCTATTCATCCAACCATTCCCTGATCCAACCTTGCAAACATCTCAAGAAACCTCCACCATTCCCCTTCTTTTGCAAGGAAGTTTTGCAAGTCCCGTAACACAAGCTATAACACCATCTACTCCATTCCCTATCATAGGTACATCATCATCCACCATGGCCGCCCAAGCTCTTTCTCAAATCCAATGCTTGTCGCAAAATGAACTCCCACCTCTTACACAAGTTACCTCACAAGCAGTTCCGCCACCTTCCATAGACCAATCAACACCATTCTTTTCAGGAGGGATGCAATCATCCTTCCCCTTCGTTTCACAAGTTTCCATGCCCACACCTTTTATGACAGGAGGGACACAATCATTTCCCTCTTTTACCCAACAAGCCTCTACATCATCTATTCCAGAGTTAGCGAAATCATTCCCCCTTCATACTCAACAAAATTCCACATCAGCATCACCCTTTTCATGGGGAGCGCAAACGTTCCCTTCCTTTCCCGCCCAGCAAGCATCTACTCAGGCACAAGCCCAACAAAATTTCTTCACCACAGGAATGCCTTCCACAGGTTCTTTGAATCCACCATTCATGTCCCAAACTCCTATCACATCTACCTTCTCGGCATCCACTACAACACAATTCACACTACACACTAGTTCTCATTGGGGCCTCACTCAAGAAGACATGAAGGCCTTTGGCATACCAACTCACTCTCCTACATCCATATTTACAAACCAACAAGCCAGCTTCTCACAAGCAGCATCACAACAGCCATCACAACCTCCACCAGCTTCATCCTTTGCAAGCTATCCATTCACAACACTGAGTGCTTTTCAGCAAGTTCCTCCACCTTAGTAGCCAAGTTCCTCTCATTCCGCAAGTTATCTTGCCCAGCCACCCTTTGCTTCAAGCTTCCCTACATCAGTTCCACCCTTAAGCAATGTGGGAATTCTCCCAACCTATATCAGCCAACCGCAGAGCCAAGTTCAGCAAGGGCCATCCTACCAGCAAGCTACATCATTCCACCAACCTCCCTCGCAACAACCATACTTCCAGTCATAGCAACAAATCCCCATCATTTCCCAGCAGCAACCAACTTCCTCCTATCAGTCACAGCAGCAAGTCCCCGTCATCCCACAACACCAGCAAGCAGTCCCATATCCTTCACCAAAATATCCCCCTATGCCACATCAGCAATATACTCCCCAGAAAATTTCACTCCAAAATCCACTCCAATCCACCTATGTCGCTGGACAATCTCCATATCCCACTCCACAATACCCATCACTAGATCCTCTTCAAATGGGAGTACCAACTCAAACACCAATCAATGCCGAGTGGGAAGCAATGAAGAATGCTCTCAAAGAGCTTCAAACCAGTACCGAGAACAAAACCTTCAAGTTCAAAGAGGTGTGTCCTTACCCATTCGACCGATCAATTGCCACTATTCCTTTTCCCAAGAACTTTGAGACACCTAAATTTGATAAATATCGAGGGAAAGGAGACCCAGTGAATCATGTTAAAGAATTCTATATGGCATGCCAAGAAGTGGCTTACAATGATAATTATCTTTTACACCTATTCCCCAAAATCTTGGGAGGAACTACTATTGAGTGGTTCTACAAAATACCATGTGGGACCATCACAACTTTTGCCGAACTCTCTAAGAAGTTCATTTCCCACTATGCCCACAATGTTGAGAATGAGTTGACCCTACTAGACCTCTGCAACTCAAAATAGAAAGAAGGAGAAAGCCTAGTAGAATACCTACAACGATGGTAGAACCCTACCACTAGGTTATCATACCAACCACCTGAGAAGCATTTGACCAAAATCTTTATTGATAATCTACATCCTAAACTATCCCACTTCATGAGGATTAATTGTCTCTAAACATATCAAGATATCAAGAGCAAGGGGATAGGTATTGAAAAGGCCCTCCTAGATGAAGGCATGATCCAACATTTTAAAAATGATTCCCAAAATAAACCCAGCAATGATAAATCTCGTTATTGGAATCATAACAAAAATGTTGTTACTAATGGAGCCACTGATACCAAACATGTCCAATTTGTCGTAGCTAGTCCTACACCAACTCGTGCATGCCAACAGAAAAAAGTGCATGTCTATCAGCAATCTCCTTAGGTCCATCAACAACCCATACAACAATATCATTCTCAGAATAATCAGCAAAATTATCAGTAGCAAGCTCATCAAGCTTATCAAGGCAATCCAAACAATCAGGTCAATGTTGTCAATACTACACCCAATCAGAACAAGCCCAAAGCTCAGAACTATCCAAAGAAGACCTTCACATGACTGGATGAACCTCTGGATGTTATCTTTCACTAAATGGCCAAGGCCAATTTGATTACATACCCACTAATCCAGCAGGTTGATCATGACACTCCTAAACCCGATTGGTACAAAGATCATGAGTATTGTGATTATCATCATGTCAAAGGACACACTACCCTGAAGTGTATGAGACTCAAAAACTACATCCAATATCTCATTGACCAAAAGGAGATCCAAGTAGATACACCTACTCAAGAATTGCCAAATGCCAATTTACAAATCTATCAGAATGTGTTCCTAGAACACAATGCTAAGAAGAACCAAGCTAATACCAATCATCCCTAGAATCATGGCAAAGGCAAACAACAAGATCACACTACTGCCTATATCAATTATGATAAATTTGTTGGATGTATAACCCAAGTTGAGTCCACAGTGAATACTATCCATGTCAGAGGAGCAGATAGTCAATGTGTTGTTACCACCCACAGAGGCCGGATAACTGTTGTTGGTGCCTATCCAAGGCCAGCACACAATGCATAGTACAACCTCATAGAACATCTTGGGAACACACCAGCCCAAATATCCATCTTGGACCTTCTCCGCACTTCACCCCTCCATCAGGAGATCCTTGACCGAGCTCTCAAAGAAGGACATGTCCCCACAAACATTAACACCACCCAATTCGAGTCCCTTGTGGGACATCTATCTGTATCTTGTGCTTTATCCTTCAAACCATCTGACATACCAGACATTGCACCTGACCACACTCTCCCTCTCCACATTGCCATTATGGTTAGGGACTTTTCCATCAAACAGATCTTAATAGATAATGGCTCCGCCCTAAACCTATGTACTCTCAAATTCATTCAAAAAATTGGGTTCACTAAGGTTGATATATCACATGAAGTAATCACTATCAAAGCCTATGACAACTTGGAGCATACCTCTGAAGGTACTATTACTTTTCCTATTTAGCTAGGCCCAACAACGCAAGATACCATTTTCCATGTTGTTGATCTTGACCTACCATTCAACATCCTCCTAGGCCGACCATGGATTCATTCCATCAAGGTTGTACCATCTACTTACCATTAGTGCATCAAATTTCTTCATCAAGGCGCTAAGGTTACCATCCATGCTGACCCCCAACCCTTCGCATATTGTCATGCGATGGAAGCATCATTCCCTCATTCCACTCACTGTCCTAGAACCGACTGTTGCCAGCTCGTCCTGATCCCACTGTGATCCAGAGACTATCCTTGCCTCCACCCTCTCTTCCATCAAGATCAATAACTAGGGCTATGGTGAATACAGCCTACATGATGCATTTTCCATAGGGGCCCTCCCACTTGACCCACATACCCAAGGGCGCCTGAGTCAGCAAAGCAAGCCTATTGAAGAGCTTCATGAAATCAAGAGAATCAGATCTATGACTTTTGAATCACATGGCAACATAAATAGTCAAGAGTGGATCCTGACATCAATAGGTGGTTGTACAAAGATCCCCCACCACCTAACACTCAACTTCTTGGCTATTTCAAAGATAAATATCTGAAACAACATAAGTATACCACTGAACAATGGAACTATCAAGGTGGTGGTCTAGGACCATAAGAAGGTGGTAGCCAATATCCCATTACAACATCAAAGAATCCTAAGCATCAGGGTCTTGGCTTTAATACCCCTCGCTTGCATATACAAGAGCCCAATACTGCAACTAGGGGCACCAACATGACTAGTGTTCCCCTCTTGAATAGCCAGGATGACCTTGTAGAGATCGAAGACATCCCTGAAGAGAAAGAAATCAGATCCTATGACAATATCTTTGACGATGACATCCTCCTGGGGACTTCTGTCCTCCAAAAATTCGCCATCAATCTCATAGAACTTCCCCTCACCCACCCTAAACTTGTAGACTGGGACCAACCAAGCATCACACACATCGATGAGTTCCAAAGCATGGAAGCACTCCTAGAATTCATGGGGGCATTATGCCAGGCAGTAGATCAGGATTCAGAGTCAACTCATATCTATAGGCTTGACCCTGAAGGATATTTTGGGGAGGAGGCAAGCTTTAGCTGCAAAAGAGGAATAGAAAGAGTAAAACATGAATCTTTATGTGAAAACCCTTTTGGGGCACATTCTGATTCCAAAATAGTAAAAATAAAGAGCGTATCTTCTAGTGAAAACTTGGCAATTCAAGTGCTAGAAGATGAAGACTTGCCTCTTCCTCCTATTCAGGATTGCAGACTCGAGCAATCACCAATCATCATAGAAGAAACCAAGCTAGTCAACTTGGGTACAGAAGAATATCCAAGAATCACCTACATTGCGAGCAATCTGACAAAGGGTGAAGAAATGGCTTTCATTGCGCTCCTTAGAGAATCAACTATAAACTTTGCATGGTCATATGCTCACATGCTTGGGCTTGATCCTTATCTTATCGTCCATCATCTAGCAGTGGACCCTAATGTCAAACCAATAAAGCAAAAGATGAGAAAAATGCATCCAAAAGTCACCTTATTAGTCAAAGTAGAGCTTGAAAAACTCCTCCAAGCCAAGATTATCAGAGCAATAGATTACTCAAATTGGATCTCCAATATGGTACTAGTCGTAAAGCCTTCAGGTGACATCAGAATTTGTACAAATTTCAGAGACCTCAACAAGGCATGTCCCAAGGATGATTTCCCACTACCCAACATCAACATGATTGTAGATCTCACAGCGGGCCATGAAATGTTGTCGCTCATGGATGGCTTTTCAGGCTACAATCAGATTCATATAGCAGAAGTAGATCAACATAAGACAACATTCACAACTCCATGGGGTACCTTCTGCTATAACATGATGCCATTTGGGCTAAAGAATGTAGGAGCCACATATCAGAGAGTGATGATAGCGATCTTCCATGACATGATCCATAAGATCCTAGAGGACTATGTGGATGATATTCTTGCAAAATCAAAGACACACCATGAACACCTTGACATTATTAAGAGTGTGTTCGATCACCTGCATCATTATGGGTTAAAACTCAATCCAAAGAAATGTGTCTTAGGTGTTACATCTGGAAAGCTTCTAGGCTTTATAGTATCATGACGAGGCATAGAGATTGACCCCAAGAAGGTCAAAGCAATAACAGAAATGCCTCCACCAAGAACACTCAGACAACTCAGAAGTCTACAAGGAAAGCTTTAATCAGTGTGTTGGTTCATTTCTCAGTTGGTAGACAAGTGCCAACCTTTCACACATCTCTTATACAAAGACACAAGCTTCAAATGGGATCCCATATGTCAGAAAAGCTTTGACAAGCTCAAAGAGTATCTAGCCAACTCTCCAATCCTAGTACCACCAGTTCCAGGATGCCCTCTCATACTCTATATCTTGGCAACTACTATAGCATTGGGGGCACTCTTAGCTCAGCATGATGATGAAAACAAAGAGAGAGCCATGTACTATATTAGTCAAACTCTTGATGGCTGCGAGCTTAATTATTCACCCATGGAAAAAGCATGCCTTGCAGTAGTCTTTGCTACTCAAAAGCTTAGACATTATATGCTCAGTCACATAATTAGGCTCATTTCAAAAGTAGACCCCCTCAAATATCTACTATCAAGGACAACTCTCACAGGCCATATGGCAAAATGGGTCATGTTACTCAATGAGTTTGACATCCAGTACATAGATCGGAAAGAAATCAAAGGGCAAGTCACTGCTGATCAGCTAGCAAAGGCACCACTGGTGGATGCTTATCCACTAATTATGGAATTCCCTGATGAACACTTATGTATGATCGAAGAACAACCCATGTGGAAGCTATACTTTGATGGCTCCTACACATCACATGGATCAGGGGCAAGAATCCTATTTGTCACACCTCAAGGTGACTACATCCCAAAATCATTCAGGTTGGGATTCCCATGTACTAACAACATCGCAGAATATGAGGCACTCATCTCAGGTCTCAAAACAGCCATTCAATGGAATATCATAGAACTGCAAGTGTTTGGAGATTCACAACTGATTATCAAGCAAGTCCTAGATGAATACTAGATGAAGGATGACAAGCTACTACCCTACAAAGAACTAGTGGATAGACTAAAAGAGCATTTCCTAAATCTACAATTCACACAGATACCAAGACTTCATAACAAAGCGGCTGATGCAATGGAAACTATTGGATCCCTATTAGAAATCCCACGCAATGCATCACAGTATGAATTCCTAGTTGAGTAGCTACACACGCCAGCTTATGAGAACACTGATGCAGAAATGGTGTGTGTCTTGGTTGGTCCTCAGTCCTTGTGGTACCACGACATCCATGCATATCTAAAAAATGGTATCATATCTCCCCATCTCACCAACAACCAACACCAAAACCTTATTCACAAAGCTTCCCGCTACACTCTTGTAGCCAACACCGTTTATCATCGATGGTATCACAATATCCTCTCTAGGTGTTTAGATTCAAACAAGGTTGTCTTGGCTTTACAAGAGGTCCATGCTGGAGTTTGCGGTGCCCACACGAGTGGCATGGTTCTAGCCAAGCAGTTGCTTCGAGTTGGGTATTATTGGCCAACCATGGAACATGATACTTGTGAGTTCGTCAAAAAATGTTTACCATGTCAACAGCATGCAAATCTGATTCATGCACCAGCACAAGACTTGCAACCCATTGTGCCACCTTGGCCATTTTCATGTTGGGGCTTTGACCTTGTCGGCTTAATCACTCCCCTTTCCTCAAATGGACACAAGTACATAATAATTGCCACAAAGTACTTCACCAAATGGGTTGAAGTGATTACGCTCACCTTAACTACTGGCATCCAAATATCCAAGTTCATCCTTTACCACATCATCTACCGCTTCGGCATACCATCTACCATCTTCACAAACCATGGCACACCTTTTGAAAACTAGCATGTGGATGATCTATGTGCCAAACTCCACATCCATCACCGTTTCTCTAGTCCATATATCCCTCAAGGAAATGGCCAAGCTGAGGCAACCAACAAAACTATCTTGAAAATCCTCAAGAAGGTTGTCAATGATTCTGGTCGTGACTAGCATCTCCAAATCAATCCCACCCTTTGGGCCTACCGCACTTCTTATCGCACTCTCATAGGCACCACCCCATATTCCCTTGTATATGGTGTCGAAGCCGTTCTGCTGATCGAGGTCGAGCTCCCATCATTGCGAGTCTCCATGAAGAACTACACCACTAATGAAGACTATCATGTGGCCCATCTCACACAGCTAGACCTGTTAGACGAAAAGAGACAGCAAGCATATGATCACTTGGTTGCATACCAAAATTGACTCAAAAGGATTTATAATAAGGTCCATCCTAGACAATTCCAGGTTGGTGACATGGTCCTCAAAGAAAATCAGAAGGTCCAAGCCAATCGAGAAAAGAAAGGCAAGTTTGAGCCTACTTGGTTGGGCCCCTATGTTGTCACAACATGCTTCGGCTCTAGAGCTTATCAACTATCTACACCAGAAGGTGAGCCTTTGAATGATCCAATCAACATCATACATTTGAAGAGGTTCTATGCTTGAACCAGATCCTAATATTTAGAAAATCCATAAAATTTGAAAAAAGCAAAAAAATACAAAAACATCAAAAAAGCAAAAAAAAAGAAAAGAAAATAATCATCCAATGGTGAAAACTTGGCAATTCAAGCGCCTTGGACAAGTATGTTGGTGAAAACTTGGCAAACAGACACCATACATAGTGGACCGAGTCATTATCTATCAAACTCCCATCCCCCCATCCCACCATCTCAGTCCTTTTTCTACCATCCCCATCCCCATCCACCATCCCCTAGTATTCCTCTTTTTATAATCCTCAAGCAAATCCGCAATCCCTCCTACACATATCTTGTACCATATCTTGTATCATATCCTGTATAGCGCCATCCTCCCTGTACCATATCCTATATAGCAAGATCTTCCTATCCCAAATCCTGAGCTTTTGTACATATCAGTTGTATCTCTTTTCCCATCCGTTGTACATATCGTCCCTTTTTGTTGTACATATCCTTGTCAATCCTATAGCAACATTTGATCAGAATTCTTGTCCTACCCAACCTTGTACTTCAACAACCTCAATGGTCAACTATTCTTGATTACAGTGATTATTCTTGAACTTCATCATTTGCTAGCAAACAACAACACTCATTCTCTCATCAATCAGCGGGTCCTTGAGGATGTATCTTTCCTCCTGTCAGATCTAATCTTCCACCAATCACACCAAGTCCGTGTCAATGTATCCTTCCACACGTTCAGCCCCATCTTCCCACCATCACTCCATCAGTCACATCAAATCTCTCTCCTTGGCAAAGGATGTCTTTTTGGAGTTGTCATTTTGGTCTTGGATTTTGTCCTTTGGATCTTGTTAATCTTTTGCAGCTTCTCATTGTTTCTCTACTCAAAGTCGCCAAGATCCTTTATATCATGGTGCGCTGTGAATGCGAACAATCTGAGGTAGGGTCTTTTGATCTTTTTGATTCTACTTGTGAGTCAGTCAGATGTGACCCTTGCACGTTTCACATGTGATCTTCTGGGTTCCATGGTGCACTTGGAAAATGTCATTTGCTTGTGGTTTCTCCTGCATCGTTTCCACCATGATTCCTCTTGGGTTCATGCATGCTGCTGGGGCAACCCTACATGTCTTTTTAGCATTAGTCCTATGCAACGCTAGTGACAAGGCCTCATGATCCCCGTATCCTTGGCAGGTCTCTAGCATTGCTATATCAAACTAGGTTGTGCTCTCCACATTTTCACTTGGAGCTTCCCCAAATCCCCTGCAAATCCCCTGCATTCTGCATCATATAGATTAATCTTGCATCTTGCATCCTCATTTAGCTGCATCCTGCATTTTGCATTCCATCTCATCTTGCATTCACCCATCTTTGCTCTTGGAAGCTTGGTTATTTATCCTCCCTTCTTCCTTTCTTCTTTCCTTATGTTTCCTTTCAAGAAAATTCCACAAAGTTTCTTCTTTGCGTTATTTTCTCGAGGGGGCACAACCCCTTATTCCTCCAAATTCTAGCTTGGGACATCTTACTTGTCTTTGATGCCATGCCACTTGCGGCATCGCATCAAAGAGGGGCAAAATGTAGACACTTGAAAAATCTTTTAGAAAATAAAGTATTTTTATTTTCTGGAAAACCCCTGATGACATCATCATTTGTTAATTAATTATTTATTTATTTAATTAATTCATTTTTATGTCATTAAATCCTTTTATCTTAATTAAAAATATTTAAATTAAGAAATCCCTCACAAAAATGTTTAAATCTTATTTAAACCCCCTTTCCCTATTTATTAATTATATAATTAATAAATTGACCAAAAATCTAAAAAATAAATAATTTATTTATTTTTTCCCAAAACCTTAGAAATATCCTAAAGACCACTAACCTATTCTAGAATCTTCTAATCTTTCTTTAATTTCAATTAAAGGCTAATCCCATCATTTCCTAACCCTAATCCCAACTCAAAATATTTAATTAAGATTAAACATCTAATCGTCCTTTTTATTAAATTTATTTTAATAAAATACCCTCAAACTTAACCCTTGGAAATAAATAAATCTTTATCTATGTCCTAAAATCCATATTTATCCCTAGAAAGTCCTAGACCCTTCTAGAAAGTCTTCATCCTTATCCCCTTGACTCAAACCCTAACCTTACCCCAAACCCTAACCTATCCTCCTAACCCAACCCCTTCCAAAAGCCTATAAATCTTAGTATAGAACTAATGGATTAACTTAGTTTCATTCTTGTTTATGCATCATATCACATCTATTTTGAGCATAAAAATCCACTTAATCATATTAGTTGCATAATCTTGAGTTCTTGAAGCCTTAGGGGCAATTTTGGGTGTTCTACCCAATATTGTGCCACTTATGGGGTTTTCATGAAACTTAATCCTCCAAATTTGCATTAGGAACATGCTCCAGGTGCTTTGAGAGCATACCCACATTCCCTTATATGAGAAAATCAAACAGTGCATGGGCGCACCTGTTTAAGCTCTATCTGAAGTGGCTTAGCTTAGAAAGTTATTGTTTTGGATTGATTTCATGTTAGATTAGAACTTAATGTTTGACTGATTTGAGCCTTTCAAAACAGATACAAATAGCCTTGCTCACACTAGGTCAAATCGAGAAGACTGAAACTTGGGAACTTGTCCCAAGACTTAAGGGTAAGAATGTGGTTGGCACTAATTGGGTCAATATTTTGTCAACTATACTAAATGAGTAAATCTCAAATTAGATAGAAAACCTTCAATACTAGAGAAAGAAATTGATATGGACCTACTAATCATATTCTTGGATCATCATGAAGACATCCTAACACGTAAGGTTTTGGGTCTCAAACTAACCAATTTATCAACTATCTAGGAGGTTGTAGGATTTTATTTATGTGTCTATGGTCTATGTGTCTATCGTTTGTGTTTATGTGTCTACAGTTTGTGTTTATATGTCTACAATTTATGTTTGTGTGTCTAAGATAAATTATTACTGGTGTTTATGTATTTATTACTAATGCTAATAAACCTAGTATTTATTAAGATAAATTAAACTATGGAAAATAGTTCAAACAATAGAAAAAATGTATTTACTCTAATATAACATTAAAAAAGAGTGGGCCTACTTGATTTTGAATGAAATGCCCTTGAAATCCCTCACCTGCTCCACATATTTGTTAGTTGCAAATGAGTGGCTAAGGGGGCTACGACCAGTTTTTATAATCAAGGTGTTTCGACCTAAACGAATTCAGCCATATCCAGTCTGACCAAATCCGCTTCGATTGAAACACCGCTGCTACAGGGCATCCATGTAGATGCCACATGGATTCACCCTGAACTATTCTAGCTAAATCTGTCCATTTATCCTAAGGTGTGGCACAAATCTATACTTTCAACCAATGCTATCTTAACAAAGGTGACGCTAGTAGATTAAAGATCATAGGAAGAAACTGGAAGGATTTAGAATTGAGGGAGGCTGACATGTGGGAACTTTAAAGAAAGGAAGATGGGTAAGAAAAGGGCATTTGGTCGAAGAGAAATATAGAGGTGAGCTTGTAGAAAAAGATAGTTTGGTGTAATGAAGGTCAATTTCTCCTTGAGTTTTCCCAATCAACTTCACGTGTTTAGAGGGAGTGTGAGTCTTAGGAGGATGAGGGGGGCATTCAAGATTGATGATCCCCATTCCTGGAATTGTGTGGAGATCATGCTTGGAGAGTATTTCTTAAATATAGACCTTTGGCCAAAACCAAATTTAGACATTTCCTCTATCTTTCTTGCTTGGGCGTTAGACATAGGTTCCAAAGAGGAGATGTTAGGTGTGATGAGGCAATGTGTTAAACCATAGTGGACTGGTGGTATGGTCTTCATTATCAGGATGATAGAACCAAGGACTGGATTGTTAACATGAGATGGTTCTTGGAGGGCAGTGGTAGGAATAAGAAACTTTAAACCATTTTTGGTTTGGAGCACCACTATGCTCAAGGAGAAGAGAATTGCAGAGGCTCGTGGAGGGTGGGAGGAATTACTAGTTTTTTTGAGATTGATAGGAGCATAGCAAGGTATCCAAGAAGAGGAGAAGCCAAGGGAGAAGAAGAGAAGAAGAAAGAAAAAAGAAGGGAAGGGCTAGAGCATAGAGGAGAATCCACTGAAGACAAGGAAGCCTAGGAAGCAACACTTAGATACGAGGGGCGGCATGTTTATCTTGGTTGAGAGCATAGACGACATGATGAAGGTGTGTAGGGAATAAATTAGTATTAGGGGTTATTTTGAAAGTAGCTTGGTTAGAAAAATAGCAAAGCATAAATGTAATTAGCCCAATTATTGTAATAGTAAGGGCTTATTATTTTTAAATATATTAAATAAAAACTAACAACTTGTTATTGAGGGATCTTGAGCATTCCTCCATTTGGAAAAAGACAAGTGTACTTATGAGACTTAGAGTAAGTGGAGCCGTGACACGATAAAAGATTAAAAATTAAGTTAAACAATTAGAAAGGTAAGTGGAGAATTTGTCATGAAACTAAAAATAATGAATTCTTTTAAAATATTTTAAATGCGAAAAATACTCATTGTATGCTATATGTTGTTAAAATGTTATTTATAGTATGCTTTCTTACAAATATGTGTGTAAAACCACCATTTATTAGCCAATCAATATAAAGAAAAATAAATTTGATGATTTATAATTTAAATTTTTAACATTTATACTTTAGAAAAATAAATTTTATTTAAAAATTTAAAAAACTTTCTAATTGATTGAAATATTCTTTTTTAATAACTAGCTAAGAGCAAAATGAGAAACTCATTGCCTAATAGCAAATACTAATTAAAAATATCAATTTTCCACAATCTTTCATACCTGTTTATAATACTTTTAGTTTAAATTGTAAATGATTTTTTTATAGATTTTGTATTTTTTTGATAAACAAATTTATTTAAAAAACCATCTAATAGATCAAATTTTATTTTCAATTATTCATTAAACCCGAGTTAAACTATCTTAATTATTTTTGAAGGAGTTAATTTCAGACCAATTCAATTACCAGCTCCATTTTAAGCGATTCTAAAACCCATAAGTAATTTTCGATTCATGTCTTGTGAGAACATGGAACCTTTTCGCAATTGCATGTATACATTGATTACAGTTTATACCTCCTAGATTTGAAGCTCATGAACAGAACATGAGAATAAATTGGCTCGTTCTACCTAGGTAGTCCAGGTAGTGACTGGATCCACGAAATCTGTTTTGTTTACATTCCTTTTTACAAACTTTTGAAAAAAAAACCTAAGTATTTCTCCTTCGTATGGTTCACAATTTTCGTGGCTGCATAGCCGCTGCCAGGTAGTCCATATAGAGAACGGAAAAACTGATGACCACGTTATTCAGATTTGACAAAGACTTAGGTTAAATGATCTTTAATTCACTGCCAGTACTATGTATGAACACTGTGGTGCAGAAGGCTGCCCCATCAACTTGGCATAAACCAGCTTCCATTATTGTCCTTTCTTTCTTAATTGTCAGACTCCATCATGGTGGAACCAGCTGGACTGCAATTCCTTCTTTTTATCACTTTGATAACCGCTGGAAAATGTGGATCATTGTTGATCTATAATAACGTTTCGAAGTAAATTGATAGATGCTCTGATTCTACTTATTTTTTAATGGAGGTGGCTAAGCTCTCTACACATGTGGCTATGCTCTCTCAAATTTCAATAAATGAAAAACTGATCAGATTTTGCAAAATTTCCATCATCTGTTGTTCTTCATTATCTGTATATTTTGTATTAAAAAATCACAAAATTTTTGTAAAAAATATGTTTTGAAGAAAGTGAATAAATTTAACTTTTTAAAAAAGTTTTGTAGGGAGGTTAGCCTTCTCAATAAGTTAGTCTTACATCAAATTCAATTACCAGGACAAGCAACCTGTTTGACCGTAGTTTATATACATTATTGATTGATAGAAGGCGGGCCTACCAATTTCAGGTAAAGGGCCTGACATTATCGTCCTTTCTCGTTTGTTGAAGGAGAACCACATAAACTTTCTTAGGTTGTCTTCTCTGCCTTGACAACTCATGGAAAATGAGCCATGGCCTCTTATAAACACCACATCTGAGAGAGGGGAATCACAAAGAGAAAATCCCTTTCTTAGCTGTTCAGCTCGATTCATCTTCTCTAACAGAGGAAGAAAGCAGTACTTCTATAATTTCCTTCTCTGTCTCATTTCCTCACGGTTAAGATGGCAAAAAATCTCTGTTCTTTTTGCTGCTGCTCTTGCTGCGGTCTACTCTCCCCTTCACCTCAACAATCTTCTCAACAACAACAACAGCAACCCATCTCTTCACCTCCTCACCAGCAGAGCATTACTGCCCATTCCCCCAGTTCCTCGCCCTCACAATATTCTCAACAAGTTCAATGATATAAGCCAGATCGACACACTAATTTCATTTTTAGAAGAGCTAGTGGAGACCGCGGTAAATTATCTACACATATGTTTTATTTCTGCAATTCTACATTTTTGAATATTTTTTTGCCTAACAACAATGTTGTCTATACTGAGTATAAAGATGCTGTTCCCAATACAGTCAGGAGAGAAGAATGGTGGAGGATCTAATTCAGCGGTAGCTTCTCATATCCATGATGGTCAAAGAATCCTGGAGATGCTCGATACACGCTTTGGCAAGCGTCCTGCAATGGTATACTTTCCATTTCAGAACTATATGATTAACTAGTGATATTATTCCTCTATCATTTACTTCTAGCCAGTTATTGATTAACGGTAAAATTTCCATTTTAGAACTATGTGATTAACTAGTGATAATATTATTGTAAAGACTGAAATTTCGACACTAAAAGCCACATCAATAAAACCTATAATTTTAGAGAGTCGGTCAATAAGTCAATGGTCTATTACATAAGTCGACAAGATATCAATAGATTCCCTATTAAATAGAAAGAACATAAATACAATTACGACCGTATCTGTCGAAAACATAAAGCATACCTTTGTTCAAGACAAGCGAAACATCGACCATATGTCGAGTGTCCTAAGAAAGCACAATAAGAGATGTCGCTTCAAATACAAGTAAAAATAGACTTTCATGTCAAGATAGCAACTCAATAGATTTCCGACGAACTGTCGAAACATATAGTAAAAGATTAATGTTAGCTTCAATTACATTCTTTCATTTCATAAAAATAAAAATAAACCTCAAAGTCGAGAAATACCACCATGTCAAATATCAGATGCGTATAGCACTATAAGGTAATATCCTTCTTGAAAAATACTTCAGAGACCTGTTCACAAAAGTCAGCTAGGGCGAGAATATTGGGGACTGCGTTTCCACCCTACCACGAAGCTATAACACTTCCCCGGAATCCTTCCTGACATGAAGGATACCCAGCCCAGCTAGAGGTAGTCTAACAAAGTAAAACTGACTGAAGTAATGGAATTGTGCAAATCGCTAACATTTACATCAAGTACTGTCAAGGACATCATAATGTTGAAGTATGAATATGCATCAAAGGATTATTCAACATCCTTTACCAATAATATAAAACACTTCAAGCTCACGATTTGCACTCATTTAGGACAGTCAGTGATTATCTCAAAAAGTACAACTATGCAGGTAATTCCCATGTCAGAGAATTTCAAAATTCATAAGCATCTAGTATGACTATATCCTAAATACATACAAAATAAAGCCAAAGAATCACACATTTATTTGGCATGCACATTCCTTGCTATTCCAAAAGAAAACATTGTTTTAAATCATTCATAGATGTGTCAACAATTAGGGATTTGTTCACTCAGTCTTAAGGTATGCACAGCGAGCTATCATCTTAGCAGAGAGCACGTGAACTATGAGAATTAGTGAACAGCATTGACAAATCGACTCCAACTACAATACAACAACACAAAACTATTGTGATTGCAAACCAGCAGCAATATATATCTGGTTCAATCTCTTCCTCTAATTTTCTGAATATTCTATATAAAATGTTATCCTTCTGAACTTCGTAGCACACAGCAGTAATAAAAGAAGAAATAACAGGTATACACTGCCTGTCTGTAAGTTACCAACACATATGGACTTCCGGGTTTAAGTCTTCCCAAAGAACCCATTCTGTTTTTTTCACACAAACCAAATTCCATATAGTTGTGGCATGTTTCGCAAATGTAATCTGAAAAACAGAACTAAAGACTATTCAACTATAGTAGCTATGTAAGCAGGGCCTAATCAAAATCAAGTTTCAAATGATTAAGTTTTCTCTTGGATGCAACATCTTTTCATGAATTATGATTTGACTAACTGTTTCTCTAAGGCAAATATCAGGTGAGAGGAATTCATGCATTGCTAATCATCAACATTCAGCACCCTGTAACTGACTGATTTATATATATATTTGCACAACAGTGGGAATGCATATTCTATGCCACTTTCTCACACCTGATACTGTTGTGTACTTGCCTGTAACCATTGGATCTGATCTAACTCAAGGCAACTCTTTTCAACATAGAAGGAAATATTATAAATTTTCTGTTGGCATCCAACCTTAGAGTCTAGAATAGTTATATTGGGATGATGACAGCCAGACATCTACAATAGCATTGTAAAATGTATTTTCTGCTTGAAACAAGGCTTAGAAGGATGATAATTGCAAATCTTACTGAATATTATAGGCAAAGATGGAAAAGCTCCAACAAAACCCAGATTTGAAATTCATTATTCGGGTATTTGTGATTATCACAATCTGCCTGATGTTTAACGGATAAATGAATATTTAATGTGTGATATCTACATAAGAGCATGATATAAATCAATCAGAATGCATTCCGGTCATTGTGTTCCCAATTTGTTTAAATATTACATTTTCCTCCTGAATATATTGAATCCATTCAACACTCGCCAATTGATACTCCACAAACAAATCAAGAACTCTATGAACGTCCTTATTTGCTCTATCTTAAATCAGAAAGCCTATTCATTATAAAGTTGACTAATAGTAAACAATAAATTATTTTCTATCAATTTAAAGTTTAAACACTGCCATTTTAACTCAAGGAACTTTGAAAGAGTTAATGTAGTCTTATATTACAATTAATATGCTTCTGTAGAAGCAAATAAAATTTTCTATTGATACTCGACATTTGTAATAAACTTCTGACATACATATGTCAATTAATCCTTAATTTTCCACCACTAGAGGAATGCGTTAGTTCATGAGCACTCATCTTGTGCGCTTTACACAGCTTCTGAAATCGTCAAATTCAGGGGACTATAAGATGGATAAATCTTTAAAAGAAAAATGGCAGAAAAGGCGGTTCAAAATTTGGGGGGTTTGAAATTTTAAGAGCTACGCCTCAAACTCACGCCACTAATTTAGTGTGTATTGGTTTGCATATGGTTGAGAAGAAAGAAGTTTATAAAAGAAAACAACACATTGCAATATTTCGCATTGTCACAGCGTTCCATGTTCTGATTAAAACTAGCAGCCAACGTTACATTTGAGGTTCGGTTTCATCAAAAATGGGAAACAGGGTAACCAATCGATGAAAATGCTGTTGAAATAAAACATAGCATAAGGAGCGAAATGGCAAAAAGCGCGGGTGAGAGATCCTGGGTATGGTTTTACAGAGACTACATGCCATCAAGATTTGAAAGTAATTAACATCTGAACCCGAACCAAATCTCAGAGTACAATATCGGAAGACAGAGACCCCCTTACCTGGATCCTCCGGCTTCAACTTATTTGGACTCCTTCCTTTGCTCCAGCTCCTTTTGAAATTTCACTCGTGGCCACCGTCTCTTTTCTTTTTACTCTGTCTAATACTTCTTCACAAATATGAATCAAAGAAAGCAGTGTCCAGACGTTACCCCTTTTTTTTTCCTTCTCTCCGTTTCTCCCTCTATTCTAAAGTTTATTTACGTCTCCTGCTTCTTAACTCTTCTCTGCAGAGCTTAGTGAATACGCACACTCTCCTCCCCAGTGATCATCCAAGAATTCGTTTCCTCTACTCTTTATCTTAACAGCAACTCCCTCTTCATGCCTACATTTCCGCTCACACGAAGGAAGGTAGCGTACGTGTCAAAGAGGATTCCATATTCTTTTTAACCGCAATAACAATCTTCAAGCCCTCTCTTGTAAATACGTTATCAAATCAAAACAAATGTAACTTATTTACCAATCACATATTTCCGTTAAAAGAAAACAAACAGTCCACGTTTTTTATTAATTCTGGAACCAGTCATAAAAAATATTAATTTTTACCGTTAATTACGGAAGTGGAAAACATGGTTGTGACAATTATTCCTCTTATCATTTACTTCTAGCCAGTTATTGATTGTCATATCTTATATATTCTTGGATAATTTGTGTACAGCAAAATTCTGCGAATAGCATAATTGCAGAGATAGAAAAAGTTTGTATAGAAGGGCTCAAAGGCTCTGAGAAAATTCCTCAAGTAGGAATGGCACTTTCTATATTGGGATCTGTGTTGGAGAGATTTATTAAGATGTCTGAGAACAAGAGTGAGTGCCTTGATGTTTTGAGAAGGATGCTTAATCTTGGCAAGCAAATTGTGCAGTTGAATGAGCAAATTCCAGAACAGAAGGAGAAACTAAATGAGGGAGTCCAGTGCATTATTGAAGGAACCATTATGTGCATCTCCCAACTTGCAAAGGCCAAATTTTTCAGGTCAGTTCAATTATTTGATGTACACAACTCTTATAACAATTGGTTTCACAAAAATCTTTTCTCCTTTTATCACTAATGAGATGCACAAGGTTCCATTTAATGAATTTGGGCTATTGTTAACAATGAATAGCTATGATTAGATAATTTTATATTAATATTCTATATTAATATATATATACTTGATAATATTACATATTTATGTATATCTAATATTATCAATATACTTATATATATATATATATATATATATATATATATATATATAATAATATAACTAAGCCTTATATATATCGATCTGCACTATTGATGTGATATGATATTATCATATCAATAATACATATTGTTAATATGTATTATTGATACGATAATACATACCAATTAATATCGACTGCTATACCAAGTACCGACTATGATATATATCGAATGTCATACCGACTGTAATACATATCGGATGCCATATCGACTGTTATGCATATCGGCCACCATACCGACTGTTATATATATATATTGGATATCGTATGCAATATGTTATATTATTGTTAATTCATATAACATACTGCACGGTATACATATCTTACAATATGTATATCGTGCAGTATGTTACCCGTGGCTTATATAATACAAAAACATACGATACTGCACTTTACATATATCGTAGTTACAATATATGTAAAGTGCAGTCTTTAATATTCGATTATCGGTAAAGGTAATTTGTTATGAAAGGGCATCGGTATTGAAGAGACGTGACTCATTTATGAGTCACGTCTCCTTCTATGTGCAAAGTCATATATATATTGATAAATATTTTTGTATTTGATAAGAATTATATACAGCAGGTCTGAATAAGGATTATCATATACAAAATCAGGAAAAATAATAATATAAAACTAAAGTTTATTGTAATTTCACATGGTATCAGAGCAAGGTTCTGAAATTTAAAGAAATTTAATAAACTTAAGATATTATAAAATGGAAAACATGATCAGATTTGAGGACAAACTTGCAGGGGCTGATAACTTCCAATCATGGAAGATAAGAATCATAATGCTGCTAAAAGAGAATAAAGTTGAAACTTTTATTAAACCAGACAAGGTTAAGCCAGAAGCGGAACTCGATCTATCAAATTGGAATGAAGGGAACGACAAAGCCATGAAGATAATTATCGATGGGGTCAGAGATCATATTGTACCAATCCTATCCAAATATGAGAAGGCATATGAGATGTACAAGGCATTGGAGAAAACATATGAAATAAATAATGCTAGCAAGAAACTAGCTTTGAAAAGAGAAATGAACCAGATTAGTATGAATAAGAATGAGAAAATAAATGCATACTTTCTAAGGGTATCAGCATTAAGAGATCAACTTTCACTACTAGGCCATGAAATTGATGGAAAGGAACTAGCCTTAATTGCTCTAGATGGACTACCTGAATCTTGGGAAACCTTTGTTGCTGGTATAAGTGCTAGATCCAAGTTTCCAAAATTTGATCGATTAAGAACAGATTGTCTTCAAGAAGAATCAAGGTTAGATAAAAGAGGATTAAAGAAAAAGATCAATGATGAAGAAAATCATGCACTAAATGTAAATACTCACAAGAAGAAGAAATTCAAACATTTCAGAAAGAAGAAATTCAATACGGAGTATCCCAAAAGAGACCTATCTCATGTTAAATGCTTTAGGTGTGACAAACCCGGACATGTTGTAACAAATTGTCCTTACAAGAATCATCAAGCCTCTTTTACCAAATCCAAGAAGAAGCCCAATGAAGAAATCAAGAAGGAGCAATTTGTACTCTACTCTGCACTCTCAAATCAAGTTCCAAACAAGAACATTTGGGTTATTGATAGCGGTTCCTCACGTCACATTACAGGGTTCAAAGAACTACTAGAAACTATGTCAGAAGAATCGGATGAAGAGGTAACCATTGGAGATGACTCCTCTTATCCAGTAAGAGGCATTGGGACATGCACAATCAAACTAAAGACCGGTATCTCAATTCAACTCACAGGAGTCCTATTTGTCCCAGGAATCAAGAGAAACCTTTTATCCATATCGGCACTTGAAGATAATGGGTATAGAGTAACTTTCATGGATGGCAAAGTATAAGCATGGCCTAAAGGTTTAACCTTCAAACAAGCTAATACCATAGGAAGAAGACAAGGGTGCTTATATGAATTAAATACTGATATAAATCAAGTCTTAGTAAATGACATTTCAAATTTAAATGAAGTATGGCATAGAAGATTAGGACATTTAAATTATAAAACTTTATCTTCTATGGAAAATTTGGTTAATGGATTACCAAAACTTAAACAATATCATTCTGGTGCATGTAAAGGGTGTGCACTAGGCAAAAACACAAAAGGAACATTTCAAATTAGTGTAAGCAGAACTAATGAGGTTTTAGAATTGATACATTCAGATTTATGTGGACCCATGTCTGTTTCTTCAATAGGAGGCTGCAAATACTATATAATCTTTGTTGATGACTTCTCACGAAAGACCTGGATTTACTTCCTTAAGTACAAAGAATCTGAGGGAGTACTAAGTAAGTTTAAAGACTTCAAATCTATTACTGAAAATCTATCTGGAAAGAAAATTAAAATTTTGAGAACAGACAATGGAAAAGAATACACATCTGAAATATTCAAACAATTTTGTAAAGAGGCTGGGATTAAGAGGGAGTACACCGTACCTTATAATCCACAACAAAATGGGGTAGCTGAAAGAAAGAATAGAACTATTATTGAGGCCACCAAAGCAATGCTTCTTGATCAAAACCTTGATACCTCTCTTTTGGCAGAAGCATCAAATACAGCTGTATACATACAAAATAGATGTCCACACTCACACATTGAAAATAAAACTCCTGAAGAAGCATTCACAGGGACAAAGCCTGATATAAGTAATCTTCGAATATTTGTATGTCCAGTCTACATTCATGTTCCTAAGGAAAAGAGAACAAAGTTAGAACCGTCTGGGAAGAAAGGTATCTTTGTAGGATATAGTGAAACCTCAAAAGCATATCGTATTTATATACCTGGGCAGAACCTTGTTGAATTAAGTAGAGATGTAATATTTGAGGAAGATACAGCTTGCTCTAAAAGTATAAATTCACAAGAGCAAGAGACTTTTGTTCCATCAAAAGAAAACACTTCACAGGAAACTCAAAAGGAGGACTCTGAGGAAGAAGAAAATGATGAAAATCTATCCACACTAGAAAATCCTAAGAAGAGACCACTTTGGGCCACTAAACTCTTAGAAGAAGGAAAGACTCTTGGTGCTCCTCCAGGAACAGTCAGAGAAAGAAAAAGGCCTTCCATATTATCCAGCTATGCAGCACTCATGAGTGAACTCTCTAACTTAGAACCTACAAATGTATCTGATGCAATTCAACAACAAGTATTGAAGGATGCAATGATAGAAGAATATCAATCTATCATAAAAAATGATGTGTGGGATATTGTACCAAGACCAAAATCAAAATCTGTGGTATCATCTAAATGGTTATTCAAAATCAAACATGCAGCTGATGGTAGCATTGAAAAGTACAAAGCAAGATTTGTAGCAAGAGGCTTCTCTCAAAAGGAAGGGATTGACTATGAAGAAACATTTGCTCCTGTTGCACGTTACACATCTATTAGAACAGTTCTAGCCATTGCAGCTGCCAAAGGTTGGAAAGTTCATCAAATGGATGTTAAAACAGCCTTCTTAAATGGAAGTATTGAAGAAGAGGTATACTTAGAACAACCTGAAGGATTTGAGATTCATGATCCTAAAACACATGTATGTAAGTTGAAGAAAGCATTATATGGACTTAAACAAGCCCCCAGAGCTTGGTATGCTAGAATAGACAGCTATCTAACAAAGTTAGGATTTTCCAAAAATGATGCTGATCCAAATCTATACTTCAAGGTAAACAAAGGTGATATGTTGATAATCATATTATATGTTGATGATTTACTGATTACAGGGGAAGACTATTTGATTCAACAATGTAAGAAAGACTTAGCCAAAGAATTTGATATGAAGGACTTAGGTCTTCTACACTACTTTCTTGGTCTAGAAGTTTGGCAGAAATCAGACTGTATTATTTTGAATCAAGGCAAATATACCCTTGATATCTTGAAGAGATTTGGCATGTTGAATTGTAGACCCATGTCTTCACCCATGGAAATAAATTTTCATAAACTAAAGGAAGCAACATCAGAATCTCCTTCTGCAGATATCTCTTTATACAGACAATTAATAGGATCTCTAATGTTCTTAGGGAATACCAGACCTGACATTTGTTTCTCAGTAAACACATTAAGTCAGTTCATGTGTGATCCCAAAGAAATTCACTTTACTGCTGCTACACATTTATTGAGATATCTTCAAGGTACATTAAACTATGGACTCAAGTATGATAGGACAGAATTAAACCTTCATGGGTTCACTGATTCAGATTGGGCTGGAAGTGTGATTGATCGTAAAAGTACCTCAGGATGTTGTTTTAGCTTGGGATCAGCTATGGTGTCTTGGATCAGTAGAAAACAATCTTCAGTAGCTCAAAGCTCTACAGAGGCAGAGTACATTGCAGCTTCAATGGCAGCTAAAGAAGCAGTATGGCTTAGGAAACTACTCAGTGGACTATTTGGTAAAACTCTACCACCAACTACTATCTTCTGTGACAATCAAAGCTATATCAAGTTATCAGTAAATCCTGTATTTCATGATAGATCAAAGCACATTGAGATTCCTTATCACTATGTTCGTGATATGGCAGAAAGAAAGGTACTCCAATTGGAATATGTTTGTACAGGAAATCAAACTGCTGATATTCTCACCAAAGCTCTTCCAAAGGTGAAAGTTGATCACTTTAGGAAAACTCTTGGTATGATTGTAATATGATTTTATATATAATATATAAATGTTATTTTATGGGCTCATCCATCCTGTGGACATTTCTAGAGGTGACGACTTCTTAGATAATGAACACTTGTATTTGATTACGAGATGACGATCTTGTAATGTGGTGTTGTTATGGTAAATAGATTATTTGTTAGTGCACATACCATAATAAGGTTATATAAAATATGATATAATGTTATATTTAATATATCCTTGTATCACTATTACTGTGATACAAAATAGGTATCAGTTGTTGATTCCTCATATCGTTGTGATATGGAAATAGGTATCAGTTGTTGATTCCTCATATCGTTGTGATATGGAAATAGGTATCAGTTGTTGATTCCTCATATCTTTAGGATATGGAAACTAGGTGTCACAATGCATGGTGATTCCTCATATCTTTAGGATATGGAAACTAGGTGTCACAATGCATGGTGATTCCTCATATCTTTATGATATGGAAACTAGGTGTCACAATGAATGGTGATTCCTCATTTCAAATGAAAATATGATGCTAACATAAAGTGAAAATTATCTTATCTAGCTAAGAGGGAGTGTTAACAATGAATAGCTATGATTAGATAATTTTATATTAATATTCTATATTAATATATATATACTTGATAATATTACATATTTATGTATATCTAATATTATCAATATATATATATATATATATATATATATATATATATATATATATATATATATATATATATATATATATATATATATATAATAATATAACTAAGCCTTATATATATATATCGATCTGCACTATTGATGTGATATGATATTATCATATCAATAATACATATTGTTAATATGTATTATTGATACGATAATACATACCAATTAATATCGACTGCTATACCAAGTACCGACTATGATATATATCGAATGTCATACCGACTGTAATACATATCGGATGCCATATCGACTGTTATGCATATCGGCCACCATACCGACTGTTATATATATATATATCGGATATCGTATGCAATATGTTATATTATTGTTAATTCATATAACATATTGCACGGTATACATATCTTACAATATGTATATCGTGCAGTATGTTACCCGTGGCTTATATAATACAAAAACATACGATACTGCACTTTACATATATCGTAGTTACAATATATGTAAAGTGCAGTCTTTAATATTCGATTATCGGTAAAGGTAATTTGTTATGAAAGGGCATCGGTATTGAAGGGACGTGACTCATTTATGAGTCACGTCTCCTTCTATGTGCAAAGTCATATATATATTGATAAATATTTTTGTATTTGATAAGAATTATATACAGCAGGTCTGAATAAGGATTATCATATACAAAATCAGGAAAAATAATAATATAAAACTAAAGTTTATTGTAATTTCACAGCTATATATATAAATAATACTTCTATTTTCTAAAAATATTATGCACCACTCTTTATTTTTCCTCAGCCCCCTCTTAATCCCTTGCCCCTGCCCATTTTAAATCCCCAATACAAATGCACAATATTGTAATCTCCCAGTTTTTCTCCATTCTTAATATACCTTAACGGCTTCATCTCGCTCATCCATCTCTGGCTTAACTATTTTGACAATCACATTCAAGAACCTTTCATCCATTGATAACAGTACCAACTCTTTCAAGAAATTAGTTTTTTCTTATTCTAACAATTCCATTCATGAATCAATCTTATATTCTAAGAACTTTCCGTTTGAAAACAACTCTTACTCAAAACAACTCTTACTCACATGGTGAATGTTTATTGTGGCTATTATTTTACCTTCACAGTACTTCGTTGTCTCTTCTACAATTTTCTTTTTCTTATTTTCTTATTATTGCATTCTTTAAACTTGTTATAACTCCTTCAATTCAAATTCTAATTTTTATAGCTTTCTCTACTTTGCTTGTATTTGATTCTACCTCTGCTTCATCTTATTTGTTCTTTCAGCTTTTTTATCCATTTTTTCATATCCCAACAGAAATCCTTTTCATCCACAATCATAGCCACTATTAGCTCTATTGAGTATTCGACATTGTTATTATGAATTCTCTATTTCTTATATCTTACACTATTTAGAAATCAAATTGATGCAAACAATATTTATTTCTACAAATTAGGCTTTAGTCCTTTTAATAACTCAATACACAACCTATAGATCAAGAAGAAAAATAAAACAAAAAATTACTTATAAATACATTTTTAATATTATCTATAATCTATTAACTCACCATATATAAAATTTAATGTAAAATAATTTTAATTATAATAAAAAATAAACAGATACAGCTCAAACATAATAGTACCAAAATAATATAAAAAAGGAACTCATAAAAACTATAACAAATATATATAAATATATATTTTTTAATTTTTTAAAAAGACTCTAGTATATCCCCTCCTTTCAAAACTAAACCATAGTGTATATATTCATTAGCTTTCCCTAAATTCTCCACAGACTCGGGAATATCCCCTAGCTTTACGGTGAATTTAGTTTACATCATCATTTGTGTTTCAGTTGGAAGGTTAAGAAATAACATGGTACAGTACAGTGAAAATGGATAAATTTAGATATAAGATTTCAATAGTTAAAGAGTGGGGAAAATTATAAGTTGGTGTAAAGGTGTTTTACAATAAATTTGGATTTTAGTTATAACTAACCCAAATAATAGTAAGCCAAGCTGAAAGTATTGTTTTTCTCTGTAGAATCATTATATTTCTCTGTGTTGGGATCCATTCAATCAATATATTTAATGTAAATCTAATTTGTGGATTGTATGAAGGTTTCTAACCGCTCAAGTGAGTGAGAAGAGTTTAAAGGATTTTCAAATCAAAATAGAGCACTTGTGTACCGACATCCAATTATGGACTGCAATTGACATGGGAAAAAGAATAATTGACATACGGGAAAGAGTAACTGACATTGGGGACAGAGTGCCAAAGATTGCTTTAGAATCATAGAAAATCTATGCATACCAATCGACAGGTAGGATATTTTTCAAGTTTAATGATATTTTCCTATTATGTTTTGTGTTTGCCATAAACTTTGACCGAGTTTTTCCACAAACTTTACAGTTGGGATTGAGAGCGCACAGGATTCTGTAATTAAACTTCTTGATTTGAATGCACAAGATCCAACAGTCATTGTTGTGGTTGTCTCTGGTTTTGGTGGGATTGGAAAGACCACACTTGCCGATGCCATTTATGCCCAGCTCAACCTCCAATCTTTTCCACATTGCAGAATTCATACGGAACAGGATTGTACCAGCAATGATCTTAAGGGCTATCAAGAAGAGATTTTGAATGGGTTGTTTGGAAATAACTTGCAATTGAGAAACTGTGATGAAGGTCGGGCAAGGTTGTGGTCTTTCTTCAAAGAGAATATTCCTAAGCAGCCTTTATTCCAATACATTGACAATGGTGTGAAAAGTACAGATCTAGAGAAACTCCTATCTGAAGGCTTGGGCAGTTGCCTTCCATCGAAGAGTAGAATACTCATCACTACTAGAAATCTCAATGAGACAGGCATATTTGTTGACAAGGGTATTCAACGGCGACAATATGATGTGAATCCTCTCCCACAGACTGAGGCCAGAAAACTTTTATTGAGCAAAGTTTCAGACTACAATGATGAAAAGAACATAGAGAAGCTCCTTGGGTTATGCGGCAGTGTTCCTCTTCTACTGAAATTAGCTGGTTCGCAATTGGCTATGAATCCTGAAAATAGAAAGAATATAGTATTGGAGATGCTTCAACAAGGGAAGGAGGTCAAAGATAGAGACTTAAGCAACCATATGGTTGGTTTTGTATATGACAGATTGTTAACACCTGTTCAAGAGGCCTTCCTAGATCTCGCATCCTACTTTTATAAAGATTGGCGTAGTAGAACAGTGGCCAGCATAGTTGGAGAGGAGGAATTTAGAGCTCTGGAAACTGCGTCATTCATCAAGACATCTGAAAATGGTTTAGTGATTGTTCATGACATAGTTCGAGCAAGAGGGAAAAAGCTGTCAGAGCAAGAGGGAAACAGAATCACAGACCGCCAGACTTTGTTGGAACGTTTGGAAGATGAAGAGGTATGCCATACTTACAATGTTTGTCATAAACATTATGAAAATACACTTGTTATTCACAACCATAATGATGTTTATGGTTTATTTTTGTGCAGAAACTCAAAAAAATTAAAAGGCATTTATTTTGATGAAGAATCTGAGCAGCCTCCAATTGAAATTAATTGTCATCATCTTAATTGTATGAGCAATTCGTTAAAATTGCTACATTATAGAGGATCGGGGATAACATTTAGGGAGAAATGTCAAAAACCTTTTGAACAGCTCAGATGCCTTGAAATTGATGGTGACATTCCTGATTTACCAATGGAGTTGGAGAAACTTGATCATCTCGTCTACTACAGGGGACCAATGACGCAAGGCATGAGTTTGTACAAGGTAAGATCTGCCTTCTTCAGAGCATATTTATCATTTCAATTATATTTCATTAGATTATATAATAACACTTGACAACCTTTTTCATAATTATTGTGCAAACATGTAGTTTCCTCCAAGCCTGCGCGACATGTTCATTCAGGAGTACTCTGAGAACAGAGTTGCATATTCCAAAAATCCTCCCAAAGTCACTCCAGATTCCTCGCTTCTATCATTGACCTTATTGCTGCAATGCAATGAATTGAAAGAGTTGCCTTCAAACTTTGGGCAAATTAGCAATTTGACAACTTTGCGAATATGGTACTGCTTTGCATTGCCTTCAAATTTGGGGCAGCTCACAAATTTGGAAGAGTTGGATTTGAGTGATTGTCCTCAATTAGCAGAGTTGCCTTCAGATATTGGTCAGCTACAAAACTTGAGAAAGTTATATTTGAGTGATTGTTCTAAGTTAGAAGTGTAATACCCCAAAAATGGGCTATATGTTCATTAACCTCCTACATCTTCAATTCAAACAAAATCGACATCGAAGTCCTAATCTAAGGCACATCTAAACATCATCAAATCTAATTGATTATCTTAAATTTTGCATCGGAGAATATTCCTAGTAATATTCCTAATTATCTTAATTATCTTTAATTTTATAATTATTTGGCAATAAATCACATTTATCCTAAAGTTTGATTAATTAAATATTTTCATATTTAATTAATTAGATTTAATATTTGCCACTTAATTATGTAATTAAATTTAATTATATCTATTATTAATTGTATTATTTAATTTTGACAATAAATCTAATATCATATGAATAATTGATTAAATTCTTATTTAATTAATTAAAGCAAGTTGTCATTATTTAATAATATAGTTTTTAATAAAATTTTGATTAAATAATTGATTAACCCATAAATCAATTGTTTTATTTTTAAAAGCAGTTAAGTTGGAAATAAATCACTTTATTATTAAATTAATTCATAAATAAAACATGCACAATCATAAAAGCAAACAACTATCAATTATCAATTAAAGCTAAACTCTATTTTGAGTTAAAACTTAGCTTTTGCATGTTTTTGTGAGTTAATTATCTTTTATTTAAAAATAACTCAAAAATCAAGTTGAGTTATTTGAGTGATTTATGGCTTTTTCCCATGCACCTCCAAAGCCTTGAATTTCTATAAAAACAAGGCTCAGCTCTTCATAATTCATCTCATATTTTGCACAATCACACTAGAGAATTGGAATTGAAGAATCAAAGCTCTTGCGAATCGACATCTTTGTGAGATCAATCTTATTTTTGCATTCATATTACATATCATTGTTAGATTCATAGCATATCAGTTTTCAATAGCATTCATATCATATTAGTTTTTATCATTCTTATTGCATAGAAAATATCAAAATATAGATTAATTGCATTTATTCCATATCTAGAATTGCATTCAAATCCTTCATTTAGGTGTCGTCTAGGTCACTGATCTCGATTACAATCTGAGAACATTAATCTCGCACCTATTAGAAGGCAGTAAATCGCTTGGTTAGATAGCTTTCAATTTTGCACGATTTTGATTATAGCTAACCTCTAATGTTTTACTGAGTGTTGTGTCTACAGATCAGGTACAATTTTCAAACACACATTTCTGGCGCCCACCGTGGGGCAACCCACCTTTGCATGCTGGTTTTGATTTTTTTTGGGAGCTAAAACCCCAAAGTTTCAAAGATTTAATTTTATCTCCCAAACGGCTTGGAATTTTGGTCTGAAATTTTTTTTACAGGTTGGTGACATATCATGGAAGCTACAGTAAATAATTTAGAATTTTTTGAGATGTTTTGAATTTTTAATAATTTTTTCTTGAAATTCCGGAAAAAATTAATATCTGACGCAAATCAGCATATTTTTTGAAATTTTTTATATTTTCGGAAATCTCTTTAAATTATACAGGGGGTCCATTCTTTGTGTTTTAAATTTGGACATTATATCATAGCTCAAATAGTTAATTTACAAAAACTGGTCTGTTTTGATAAAATGGGTCTCTAGGGCACAAATGAAGAGGTTTTTCTAAAATTTTTGCATTTTTGGAAAGCTCTCTATTTTTTAGAAGGGGTATCTATTCTGAATTTCTATTTTTGTGGCCAAAATCATATCAAAAAATTAGATCTTGTTGACTAGGTCAAATGCAAAAAAAAAAAAAAAGTTTTGTGATGGGTATGCACTTATTTTTTTTACATGGTTCAATGAATGATATGAGTTGTCATTTGGGTTGATTGCTGGTTATTATTACTGATAATAATTGATTTTTAGAGCTAACCCTATGATTTTCATAAGTTGAATATATTTTGCATATCTTGTTTGCTTGTTTGCTTGTTGGAGAGTTCGTCACTTGCTTGCATGGAAAAGCTCAACAAAAATTGCTAAAAATCAAGTAAAATCTACTAAGCGCGTTGCAAGGATCCCAGGTATTCTCTTTCATCTAATAATATTTTGATTTGGGACTTAAAATAAATCTCTTATGTGTCAAGCTTGTGTGCATCTTTTCATGCTTTTGATCTATTTCTACACACTTGCATAATTGATACTAGGTTGTGAACTCTTAAGGATTCATTAAGTAGTTTTAGAATACTTGTGATTGATCTTGATTGCTATCTTGGGTTATTGGACTCGCTAATCCGTCGGCCCCTCATTTCCACCCCGTGGTTGCAATCTCAGCGCCATAAAGGGGAGGGGTCAACAGGACAGAAGCGTTAAATGTTCCACTTGGCAACCTTTTTGTGCTTTTAGGAACTCACTTGTTTTCTAAGTTGTGGACTCATTTTTAGCTTGTGTGAGGTGTTAAGTGTTCCACCTTGTGGACTCATCTCATATTCACTTTAAACGTTAAGTGTTCCTCTTTCTACTTTTTGGATGCTTTTGGTAGATTTGCTTTCGGAACATACATCTGTGCTCACATAGTAATTAGGCCCTATGAACACTATTTGTGATTCTTGAGAGATTGGATTCCTAGCGAAATCCTTCTTGATGATAGAATCCTTGTAGGTAGGGAGGATACTTAGTGCGTTTCACATTCCACTTAGTTAGTGAGTCTTCTCTTATTGATCGACACATTCTCTCTCCGGAGAGGTTGATAGATCACGTGGGGTTGATATCACGAGCTTTGGTGAATCAAAATTGGTTAGTGCGTCTTCTCTTATTGATTGATACATTCTCTCCCTGGAGAGGTTGATAGATCACGTGGAGTTGATATCACAGACCTTGGTGGAACAAAACTTTGTCTTAGCATGTCGGATTAATCTGCTTGCTTTGTTTGGGTTAAAAGTGAAGAGGTGTCAAAACCTTGAATCTGGAGCCAAGTCCCCTTATGGTATACTATTGTGAGTCATCTTTAGAGAGGGTTAACCATAGCGGACAATCCCTTCACAGGGCAAACTGCATTGACGGAACCTCAAGCGGTAATAGCCATTTTCGCCATGGTAGTGACAGCCGCTATATAAATGTCCTTGTGGAAGAAATCTCCACGGGTATGGTTCATTGTTGGGTTGTCAGATCTCCCTAGCAGCTCTTGAAGATTAAGTTCTCGGACTGTGTCAAAACCCTGGTGCGCCGGGATTGGAGTTCACCCCTTTGAATCATAAAAGTTGTAGAGTCAAACCATTACTAAAAACCCTAGAGAGACCAATTTTTTATTCTCAGGTATATGTGTGTTATTGCAAAATTTTTCAAAACATACACAATTAGTACTCTCAGGGATTAGCACAATTTGGTCACTTGATTGTTCATGCACAAGGTTGCTTTTGCCCTTGTTCATTGTTTTTAGACGTGCTTGGAATCACTTGCTTGCTGTTCTGCGTGCTTATTTATCTACTTGGCTATTAAAAATGATCAAATCTGGTATAACCTTCAAAATCTGGATAGTACAATTTGCAAACAATCCAAAACTGAAAACCTTAAATTTTGCAAAAATTGATGTAAAGTTCTTTCTGGAGTCAAAAGTCATTTCAGGAAGTCAAAAGTCGTACGAGTTTTGTCAAGTGTCATTTCAGTATTACCCAACTGTCGTACGAGTTTAGCAACTGTCATTTCATAGACTACCTAGTGTCGTATGAGTTTGCAGAGTGTCGTTTGGAAAAATTTGAGAGAGTTGTCAGAAATTGTCAAATTGCAAGATATCCAATGTTTCCAGCCTAGTTTCAGAATCTGTCAAAAATATCATTGTGTCAAGAACAAATCAGTAGCTATTGAGAATCAGTACACATGTCTCAAAGAATCAGTAAACAAGAGGAAGAAGCTCTGATCGCCGCTATAATGAAACAGATACATGTTATGCAGGTCCAGCTTGACAAACTTGAGAAAGAAAAGGAACCTCTATACTCTTTTCCATTTGATAAAGACTTGTACATGCCACCATGCCCCCGAAAAAAATTTGAGCAATATGATACCTCTTCCACAGAGAGTGACACATCTAGCTTTGAAGACTATGATGACTATGATGACAGACAATGTAATGATACCTATGACACCTCTGTTCCTAAGAGTCCTCCTCATCGTTCATTCCTGCTTACTACAAATGGGCTGTCACATTGGATAGATCGTGATGGTGATCCATATGATTCTGATTTTGAAAGAGATTTTGATAGCTTTTGTGGACAATACCTTGATGATGATCCATCTACTACTGCTGAGGACTATAAAATACATCGTGCTAGCTTGAAACGTCAATACTATAAGGATCTCTCCTCTCAGAACTCTCCAGCTGAAAATAAAGATTACACTCTCAAGCAAGATCATGTTAATGTTGAACCTTTGTCTGGTGATGGTTCCCTTCCATCCCCTACTTCCTCCAATACCCATACATTTCCTAAAGCTTCCGAGTCTTTCAAATCTTTCACAGAACCTTCATCTGACACAAGCCCTGATACTTTTCATGTGGTTCCCTATAGTTATCCTCCAGGGCTACCTCTTAAAGAAACTCAAGCTAACCTTCACTTGGCTACAAATACTTTCAATAATGATAAACCTAAAGAGCCTAAGCCTTTATGCACTACAATCCCTACTTCAGCTAGTCCTCCACCATCTCTTCCAAAGTCATCCATACAATCCCAACATGCTTCCTTGTCCTTAGAAGTGGCTCCATGTCAAGAGGACTCTAAAAATGATGAAGAAAAGAACATAAAGAAAGATCAAGATCAAGAACCCTCGATGTCATCCACTCCTTTTCACGATGTCTCTTATCCACCTCAGGGTTCTTTTGATCCTGTATCCCCTTTTTCATGCATTCCACCATGTCTTAAGTCTTCGCCTAAGCAAGATCAAGCTACTACTTACACTGTTGAGCTTATTGACAATCAAAATAACCTTACTATGCTTGCGCTTTCCAAAGATGATACTTCCATTAAGGTTGGTAAAAATGGTGTTCCTTCCAATGTTAAGCCTATTGAAAAACAAGAGAAAAATTATGCGCTTATGCTATCCGAAGATCCTTGTCAAGATCAAAGTCTTTCATCTTCTTGTTCTACCACTCCATGTTCACTTCCACTTTCTACTCTTCCTAAGTCTTCGCAAGCTTTGAATGATCCTATCAAAGAAAATGCTCTTATTCAAGATGTCCATGATTCTATTAAAAATCCTAATGCTCACTCTAAAGATGCTGATATCCTTGGTTGTCATATAGATGCTGATGAACTTATTGATTATCCTTTTGCATCTTCCACTTCCATCCTTGGACCTCTTCCACCACTACAACGATCTTCACGCCTTCCTTCCATCTTGGGTCCTTATGTCCCTTCACTTTCCCCTCCTAACTCTCCTAATTTTCCATCCATCTTGGGTCCTTACATACCTCCATCTCCCATCTTTCCTCAAGATCAACATAGATGCATACCCTTGAATCTTTTTCATCCAACCACCCATCTAAACTAGTCATATCCTCCCTCTTCCACAAATCCCAAGTCTTTTGGAAGTAACTTGAATGTTCAATACAAGAAAAAGAAGCAATACAAGAATCCATCAAAAAAAGAATATCACCATGTCTCCTCTCATAGACATGGAAGCATAAAGTCAAAAGAAATATCTAAGAAAAAAACTACAAGACAAGTATGGGTTCCAAAATCCATCATTCAAGATATTCTCTCTAGATCATCAAAAGGAAATAAAAATCCTAAGGCTATATGGATTCCAAAGTCTCTCTTGAAAGAGTCTGGTGTTGAGCAAAAAGTGAAGTTGACATTCAAGCTTCCAAAGGCTTCCACTTCATCTCCCTCCAAAAATATTCTTCCATTCCATGTGCCTAAACCACAACCTCTGCTATCCATTCGCCATATTCCTTCATGTATTCCTTCATTCAAGATTCCTCCATCCTCTCACCACCCTTCAAGGTATGTGTTGACGTTGATATTGCCTTCCTTTCCACCTACTCTTTTACAATCCTTCCATGCATTATCCTTTTACCTTCTATCATTTTTCCTCATTTTCCTATTCCTCCTATCTTCCAACCTCACTCGCTTTACATAAAACCTTATCCTCCATTTTTCTCTTCCATCTCCCTTTCCCTATCAGCATCTTTGAGCATATCATTTTGAATCTTTGGCATATCATGGTTTATCCTTTCAAAGAGCATTACATAAAAAGCTTGCCTTCTTCCAAAAAAAAAGAAATAAAAAATAAAATAAATTGAAAATGTGCCTTGGTGAAAATCTGGAAACAGGTGCCTTGGTAGCAAAAGTACAGAGAAATAAATTCATCCTATGGTGAAAACCACTTCCTTGTGGCACCTTGGATAAGTACCATGATGAAAACCTGGCAATCAGGCATCATGCGTAGTTCTTCTACATATTTCATCCATTCCATCTTCTCTCTTTGATCTTGACAATGTTGATCTATACATGAATGTTTGGCTATTTTGTGAGCTATCTTAGGGTGATCTTGCTTTCATTCCTTCCATGTTTAGCCTTCATATCCATCTTCCTCCATTCATTTTCGCCTATCGCTATCCTTTTCCCCTTTGGTCTTGATCTAATAAAAAAAGAAAGAAAGAGTAAAACACGGTGCTATGAAGCCTCTTGACATGTCTACTCCTTTGGATTGCATCCTTTCCTGCTCTTGCATTATGATTTTGTGCTTATCCTATGCTAGCCTTTCATTGCTTGTCCAAATGTGCTTTACATGACAATTTTTCCCTAGCTTGGGTATTCTTGAGGAGTTTCCCCTTGAGGATTTCTTCCCTTCATTTTCCTTCATTCTCTTATCTTCCATCTCTTCCACTAGCTTGCCAATCTCTCTTGTTCTCCACCTTGCTAGACATTGGGACTGCACGATATGATCTTGCTTGGGAGTTTGCAAATGGAAAAAGATGCTATCAAGTATACCAAGTATCAGAACAATTATCAGAATCAGTATCAGAATCAGTATCAGAACCAGTATCAGAATAATTATCAGAATCAGTATCGGAATCAGTATCAGAACTAGTATCAAAACAAGTATCAGAATGGGCCTACAGAACAAGTATCAGAACACCTACTGGGGCTACACCTTTCGCTTTAGTTTATGGGTCTGAAGCGGTACTGCCTATTGAGGTTGAAATCCCATCACTTAGAATCAAAATGCATGGACTTGTCACTGATGAAGACTACAGAGTGTCGAGGTTACAAGAACTTGAACTACCAGATGAGCGCAGACAAGCAGCGTATGATCATCTTAGAGTGTATCAGAAAAGAATGTCTAGAGGCTACAACAAGAAAGTCAGACATAGAGAATTTCAGGTTGGCGATCTAGTGTTGAGAGAAAATCCTAAAAATCAATCACATCGAGAACGCAAGGGGAAGTTCGAACCCAACTGGCTGGGTCCCTTTGTAATCACTGCTACTTTTGGCTATGGTGCCTATCAACTCTCAACAACTGAAGGAGAACAGCTCCGAGAACCAATCAACGTTCTCCATCTAAAGAAATTCTATGCCTAAGGCATTCAGTGCTTGGTAAATGTCCTGAAAAAAATCTTAAAAATCGGAAAAAGTCCTGAAAAAATGAACATCTTGGTGAAAACCTAGCAATAGGCACCTTGATGATTCACAAAAAAATCAAAAAATATGAAAAGTACAAAAAAATTGAAAAAATGAAAAATACAAAAAAAAAAAAAAAGTGCCTTGGTGAAAACCTGGAAACAGGCACCTCGGTAGCCAAAAATAGAATCTCTACCAAGATGGCGAAAACTCGGCAAACGGGCACCACTTGTTCCAAAATGCTCCATCTATCAGCACAATCTTGGTCTTTCCCAGCTTTCAGTCTTGCTTTAGTTTGTACATATCTCCCGGTTTGTTTCTGCATATCCTAGTTTCAATAAGTCGGCCTGTACACCAACCAGCTCAAGCGTTTGCATCCTATCAATGTTCACACTTGGGGGCAATCAATGTCATATCCTATGGTCTCCCATGTATCTTAGACGTGTCATATCCACTCAGAGTCCTTTGAAGCTTCAAGTTGAGTCAGTCAGTCTGTCTCGTCTCCAGAAAGGATTTTGCATCAACAACAATCAAACATCAAAACTCAACTGAAAACAATCTGTGCTTTTCATGCTTTTATCTCCTTGTAGGCTTACTGATTCACATTGAGATTTTTGCATATTGTGTCCCTTCGAGCTCTTTGATGATGTCTTTTATAGGATTTAGAGAGTGATGACTGGGGGCATAATCTTTTCTTTGTCTTCTTCTTGTATGTGAAAATCTAACAGCTTTGGAAATTCTGGATTGAAATGGTGTCCGACTGTAAGAGCCTCTATCTCGAATTGGATGGCCATGCGTACCTCGACCATTGATACCCAAAAAAAATTCAAGGAAGTTTGATCTAACTATTATCTTTTTGAGTAAGTTCTTTCTCCTATTGTGAAACGCAATCTTGCCTAAGGATGTGAATGATAAAGGGTCACTACAGGTAATTCACATTGGATTTAGAATGATCTCTTGACTGTTTGATATGTTTGCAACGCAAGGCGTACTCAGGTCATCACAATGTTTATGTTTTGATGCTTGTACAAATTGCTATATCAAAATGGACATGATATTCAGGTCATCCTGGCGCTTGTGCCTTGGTGCTTATATCTAATCCGACATTTCAAAAACAAAATCAATATTCATATATCCATGGTTGTCGACCAGTGGGTGTTGTATTGATTCTTGCGCATACAAATCGATATTCATATGTCTATGGTTTCATGGCTAGTGGGCATTGTATTGATTTATCCGGTTACCTAAAAGTTCAATGATGATAACAAATCGACATATGATCAGTGACTAGGTCCTAGGTCTTAGGTTGCATTTCATTTTGCATGTCTCATCGCATTTTGCATGTTTACATGATCTCACAATGATTAAACAAACTTCAATGCTTAAATGATTCTTCAAATCGCATCTTCAAGTCTAACAAGAGCTGAATCTCACACGAAGGTTCCTCCAATGAAATAGCAAGTAGAATCCTTTTTCAGGATCAAAATTCAAATCTGAGATCATTCATATTATTAACTACTTGCATATTCGACCTTCATTCATCACAGAAATCTAGTATTCAACTTAATTGATTATCTTACATCAAACTATCAAAATTTCAACTTGGTCAACCATGGTCAACTCATGGTCAAACTTAGTCAAACTTGGTCTTTTGGGACCTTCCAACGATGCAGAATGCATTCTCGGATGTAAATAACCACTTCTCAGATCAATTAACATGCTTCTAAACTATCAACGCTGACTTTTCTTGTCAGATTTCAATTTTAATCCCGAAGGGGGCATGGTATTGCACATCATTCAAAGTCTGTAAATCAAATTCTATCGATCAAGTCTATCAATATCTTTCATCAGTGATCAAGACAAACAATCATGTCTAGTTACAGATTCATCAAAAAAAAAGACCTCATCACTCGGGGCAAATCTATCATCACTTGGGGCATATTAGATTCATCAAGATCCATATCAATTTGGTATTCTCCTAATCTTGTAAAATGTATCAGTTTTTGCAACCATCAGATCATAGTGTTCTTTCCTTGGTTCTTCGACAACTGAAGGGTTTGGATGTGATACTTGCTAGTTCTGCTAAGACAATCGAGTCTAGAACGGGTCACTCACTTCTTATCAATCCTAAGGTTCAGAATCAGGCATTTTGACACTTTTTCGCAATCATAGGTTCATTTGCTGCTACAGTGAACATTATCTTTGGTCATTCAAGACTTATTATCTCCATCTTAATTCAATATCAATCAACTCCTATCTCAATATCTTTCAATCGGTTTCTATCTTGACATCGGTTTATCTTTCGAATCAGTTTCATATCTTTATCAAACACGGACTATCTTTGAACCATTGCACTTCGCACAGTAATTCAAAGAGGGGCAAAATGTAATACCCCAAAAATGGGCTATATGTTCATTAACCTCCTACATCTTCAATTCAAACAAAATCGACATCGAAGTCCTAATCTAAGGCACATCTAAACATCATCAAATCTAATTGATTATCTTAAATTTTGCATCAGAGAATATTCCTAGTAATATTCCTAATTATCTTAATTATCTTTAATTTTATAATTATTTGGCAATAAATCACATTTATCCTAAAGTTTGATTAATTGAATATTTTCATATTTAATTAATTAGATTTAATATTTGCCACTTAATTGTGTAATTAAATTTAATTATATCTATTATTAATTGTATTATTTAATTTTGACAATAAATCTAATATCATATGAATAATTGATTAAATTCTTATTTAATTAATTAAAGCAAGTTGTCATTATTTAATAATATAGTTTTTAATAAAATTTTGATTAAATAATTGATTAACCCATAAATCAATTGTTTTATTTTTAAAAGCAGTTAAGTTGGAAATAAATCACTTTATTATTAAATTAATTCATAAATAAAACATGCACAATCATAAAAGCAAACAACTATCAATTATCAATTAAAGCTAAACTCTATTTTGAGTTAAAACTTAGCTTTTGCATGTTTTTGTGAGTTAATTATCTTTTATTTAAAAATAACTCAAAAATCAAGTTGAGTTATTTGAGTGATTTATGGCTTTTTCCCATGCACCTCCAAAGCCTTGAATTTCTATAAAAACAAGGCTCAGCTCTTCATAATTCATCTCATATTTTGCACAATCACGCTGGAGAATTGGAATTGAAGAATCAAAGCTCTTGCAAATCGACATCTTTGTGAGATCAATCTTATTTTTGCATTCATATTACATATCATTGTTAGATTCATAGCATATCAGTTTTCAATAGCATTCATATCATATTAGTTTTTATCATTCTTATTGCATAGAAAATATCAAAATATAGATTAATTGCATTTATTCCATATCTAGAATTGCATTCAAATCCTTCATTTAGGTGTCGTCTAGGTCACTGATCTCGATTACAATCTGAGAACATTAATCTCGCACCTATTAGAAGGCAGTAAATCGCTTGGTTAGATAGCTTTCAATTTTGCACGATTTTGATTATAGCTAACCTCTAATGTTTTACTGAGTGTTGTGTCTACAGATCAGGTACAATTTTCACACACACAAGAAGAACCAATAGTTAAAAAAAAGACACCAAAGAGTTTGAATAATGTAATTAAATAATTCACCCTTGCATTGTTATTTTGTGACGGTTTTCTACTATTTATAAAATTTGTAATGTAAGAATTGTAATTTTTTATAGTTTTCCATTTCATTTTAGTCAAATATCATTTTATATTATATTTAGTTTATTTAAATAAATATTATTATATTCATTTTGTTGATTTATATTAAATCAATCAAATTATAAATAAAAATATAATATTTATTTTTCTTAGTTTTCTAAAATTAATATATAAGAAAGCCATCTTGTTAATTTTTATAATATTTTTAATACTTGTAATCTATATTATAATTAAAAGAAAATTAAAATAAATTAGCTATTAATAAAAATACAACATCAATAAATAATATAAATAAAATAAAATAATTAAAATAATAAAATTTACAAATGATATTTTTTAACATTTTTTAAATACATGTATTTAACATATCTATATTAGTTTACATAATTTTATTAATTTAATTGACATTATACTTAATATGATAATTTATTTCTATACCTATTTTACAAGAGAAATCTAAAAGGGATTCTCTATATTTAACATCCAAAAAAATTTCAATCATTCACTTTCAAAAAGGTGTCCCTTCCTCTAATCAACCCAACCATGGATCTAATATTAGTTATAGAAAATATGATGGAAATAATTTTTTTAAAAATGCATCAAGATCATTAACCATTATAAATCAGATGGAAATAACAAAAAAAAAAGATGTAGCCATAACACAAGATATACTCCACACTCAAGACGATCCAAGCTATATAATTAATATTTCATCAATGAGTTGCATAAAAACATATATCACTCTAATTTCTAGAAACTCTTTGTTTCTACTATAATGTATGTAAAATAACATTTGCAACCTCCTACTCCAAGCTCTAATTCATAGAAGAATTACTAAATAAACTATATGCTCTAATTTTGATTAACCATTTATAATCTCAAAGGAGTTATGTAACCTAAATTGTTTGGACTTTATCCCAAAGCCCTCCTTGGATAATATGCTCTCATTTGAGCATGTAGGAAATGATAAGGGACTAAAAAGTGACCACAACCAATTTTTGGTCCATCTAGGAAATAACACAAGTGTGTTATGGGTATGTGCACAAAGATGGGGGACCAAAAAGGGGATATAACATGCCTGATTTTTTTTTAATTTATTTTCATCTAAAATCAACAAATTTTGAACTTCGACAAGAAAATCAAGATACTTACACTTAAGATTTGAATGTACAACAAGAACAAGAGTTGTAGTACTCTTAATCTAGTTTCTAAAATACTAATTATTTTTTAAATTGGTTGAGATTAAGGGCCTCAAAAAGGGGGAACACACAAAGTGCTCATATTTTTGTGAAAAAAAATATAACATAGCGTCTAGCGTGCTCTCCCTAAAATGTCAAAAAAAATTTGAATGTTTTTAATCACTCTAGTGAGAAGTTAACTAACACCAAGTAGTTTATTCCAGATATTTTGGCTAATTTTTTTATGAACATGTGATTTTTTACAATTTTTTAAACTAGACACATCCTAAAAATATGAAATTTGAGTGTGCTCCTCTGAGAAATTGTTGAAACCTAGAATAAACAATGATTTTTTTTTAAAGGTGTGTAGAATGGAGTCTAGTTTCTAAAAATGTAATTTATTTCAAAACTCAATGAACAAGCCAAAATCTATGGCCAAAATACTATATGTAGGTTTTTGATAAATATCAGACCTACTTATTGAAGAAATTAGAAATGGAAAGCTTAACATAATCATAATTCAAAATCAATTATATGCTTAGATATCTAACATAGAGTTTAACAATATCATGGTGTTTGTTTTTGTCTATGTTGAACCATGTGCAAACATGACAGGGAGCATGGATAAAAATGTAAGCATTTTTTGTGCATTTTTTGATTAACACATCTCAGACCTATTATAGTAGTCCAAGCCTTTGGGTTGTATACCCAAGGAAAATCCAAGCCTAAATCTTGGTGTTTTCCAAAGCTACATATCATATGTAGAAAATGTTCTAAATATGGCACACAACCTATATAGTGTGTTCCATATATGGCGTACGCCATATGTAGAAAATGTTCTAAGTATGGTGTGTGCCATATATGGAGCACACTATATATGGCACACACCATGGATTTGACATTCCTAATTTCTCTCTTTTTTACTGTCTCCATTTCTCCATCCATGTTTTATTCTCCCCATCTCTATCCCCTTCCCTCTTCTCCAAATATGTGCTTATGTCGCGCAAATGGTCCTAAAGTAATCATGTAAGCTCAATAGGTGATGGTATCTTATATCAGATATACAAAAAAAATAGGGAGATGAAGGATCAACAAGTCAAATGGTTCTATGAGAATGCAACATATATTTGTCCATGTGATTTGATGACATCTGGTCAACCTGAGTTGTGATGGTTGAAATACTAGAATGCATGTCAAGTCATGTCTCCTCAATTGCAACATCTCCTACACCTGTAGCAGTTTCTAAACCTTTTGGAAGAACCAAAAGAATTTGACCCACCGACTCCCTCTTACTAGGGAGTTGTGGTACATCATCATCCCACTGTCTAACTTATCTGAAAACCTGCCCCTATCCTACCCATCATGTGGGGGAAAATATGTGCAATCAACATCATAATACAAATAAAATTCTACAAAAAATTGTTTGAATAAATATAATGCCAACTTATCCTTTTGGGGCCACATATGATGTCCTACCAACCATCTAAGATATATAAATAGTGTGACAACTACATCTTTATGTTGGATATTGCTAATGCATTGAGGAAATGGTTGATAAATTTAATATGTCTAATCACTATGTTGAGTGATGCAGCTAGAGCTGCTACTGTTGTCATTAGTGTTTTGTCACTAATGTCAATATATGTTTATGTGAAGAGAACAAGCTAGTTACTATAGTGTACGAACATTGTACGGATGTTTCAGGATGCGTGAAGATAGATGAGAATACATGAAGATGTTGTGATCTTATATCCAAGATCGTATCATGTATTGTTGCATATTGGATGAGTTATAGATGTTTTGGTAAAGACTGGTTACTGGACTGTGATAGTGGAAGTTGACAGAGTGAGTCTCTATATTTCTGGTATATCTTACAGAAGGTATGGATTCAGTGTATGCACGCTTGAGAGATGAAAGACAAGGTACAGAAGAATGTTTGTTGGTCAACGCAAGGTACATAATGCTTGATGACATCAGCTATGGCATGTGATCTAGAGAAGACTTATTTGGAAGTTGACTTCGGATATGTAGTGTACATATTGTTTGGTGAATGTGAATTAAGGATGTGGGTCCTTAATTGTTGTAATGCAATCATTGTATACTCGTTTAATTAGATTCCATGTGTATCTTAGCAAGGGTTTATGTAATTATTTATGTATATTAGGAAAGCCTAATCAGCCGACCTAATCATGTAGAATGTAATAGGGTATATATGTAAGCTCTTTTCTTTGGAAAAGATATGGATGAGATGTATGTGATGTAAAGGAGATTTTGAAAGCTGTGAGCTTTTGTCTACTAGATATAGAGCGGAGGATTATTGGTGAAATTCATTGGAACTGATCAAGAAAAGATAGTTGTTGTCAAACAATTCAAAAGATTATGTATTTCTTCATATACACTTGTGTTGCAAATAATGAGTTCTGAAGGTGGATTTAACCTTTTTTGGGAAGTGAGCCTAGGCAGTGAGCCCACCCTTCTTTCTTGACTCCTAACAAGGTCTATCCTCTAACAGGGACTGTGTATTGTAATGTTTCAATAAGCTCCTAACAGGGCTAGATCTTCTAACAAGGATAAGTTATACTCTCAGTACATCATTTGTGGGTGCTAATTCCCACCGGGTTTTTTACCTTTAGCAGGGTTTCCCCAAGACCAAAATATTATGTTATTGTGTTGGCATACATTGTGTGAACTCATTGGATTCTATATTAAAGTTTAATATTGTATCATACAACTAATTCACCCCCCCTCTCAGTTGTATTGTGGACTATTATTCCTAACAATTGGTATTAGAGCTACTGGTCCTTAGAGAGAAAGCTTAACAGCTTGAGGTTATCTTGGAGATGGCATTCTTTAGGAAGGATAGTTTGAAATTTGATCTTGAAAACTTTGATAGTTGGAAGAACAAGATGCGAACTCATTTGCTATGTTTGGGCATCAACTAGTGGTTGATTACAAAGAACATGGTAACCATGAAGACTAAGAATGATTTGGCATTAGCTACTGATGATGAGAAGAAGATATTTTCACATAACATGGTCATAAGGGAAGCATTGATCAACACACTCTCTGAAGGAGAATTTAATGAAGTTAAAAAATTGGATTCGGCACACCAAATTTGGAAAATATTGGAAGCACTATATGAAGGAGACAAGTATACCAAGAAAGTGAAGTTACAGAACTAGAAAAAAAAGATGGAGAAGCTACAAATGAATAATGATGAAAGAATTAGGGCTTATGTTCAAAGGTTTACAGAAGTTGTGGATGGAATCAAAAACTGTGGAGGCACTTATGATGAAGAAGAAGTCATTGCGAAGATCCTTAGATCATTGACACCTACTTACAAGTTTAAAGATTTATCTATTCAAGAGACTATACCTTTGACTCTAAACTTTAGTAGAGAGATGTTGATTACAAAGCTAACTACCTTTGAAGCTGCTAAAATGGGAGATTATGTACCTAAAGTTGAATCTACATTCAAAGCATCTGCACACAAGAGAATAATGTCTGTACTTCTGAGCACCATAAGTGAGAACCTAAAAGAAGAGCTTGGTGAATATGCTGAGGAATGGGAACAAATATAGGAAGAGGAAAGAAAGATGGATGAACTTGTTGCACTTATTGCTAGAAGAGAAAAAAGAGGTAAGGGTAAATTTGAAGGAAAATTACCTTTGAAATGATTTTCATGAAATAAGGTAGGTCATTTTGCATCTAGATGTCCTACAAGAGTTCCTAAGTACACGCCTAAGTTTTTCAAGTCTAAGTATTCAAAGGATAAAGAATCTTATTATGCTAGTGAAGGTATTTTTGATGATGATGATTCAGATTATGAGGATATTGGATTTGTTGCTATTAAAGATGAACCTGTACATGAGGAAAAGGTTTTAGTATCACGTGTTGCTAAGAAATATGAATGGATCATAGACAATGGTTGATCACATCATATGACTGGAGACAAAAACAAGTTTGTTAAATTAGTGAAGTATGATGATGGTGTTTTAAGATTCAGAGACAATCTTCCTAAACCTATCATAGGAGTAGGATCTATTACTCTGGATCGAAAAACTAATACTGATAATGTACTACTTGTTGATGGAATTAAGCATAACTTGTTGAGTTCTGGACAGTTGATGGACAAAGAGTTTCAGTTACAATTCAATGATGGTAAATGTTTTATTATAAGTAAGGAAGGAAAGCTAATCACAATCAGTACTAAATCTAGAGGTAATGTATTTTCAAATGAAATACATCTAGAGCCTCTTGTTTTATTGCGAAGGTAGATGAAAATTGGTTATGGCACAAAAGGTTTTGTCATGTTAACTTCAATAATATTGTGAAGGCAAGTTTGACTAATATAGTAAGAGATCTATCAAAGATTGTGAAATCATCTATCACTGTATGCAGAGAATGTTTTATGGGAAAACAAACTAGAATCAATTACAAAAGAAAAATATATACATCAAAAGGAAAGTTGGATCTAGTACATACAGACCTATGTGGACCTACAAGGACAAAATCATACTATGGTGAAAGGTATTTCATACTTTTTGTTGATGACTTTTCTAAGATGATGTGGGTTACTTATTTGAAAGAAAAATCAGAAGAATTTGATAAATTCAAGATATTCAAGGAAAAAGTAGAGAATGAATCAGGTCTAAAGATAAAATGTTTGAGGTCAGACAAAGGTAGAGAGTTTACTTCAGACTTATTCAATTCATATTGCGAAGAGCATGGAATATAGAGACAAACATCTACTCCTGGGACTCCACAACAGAATGGGATAGCAGAGCGAAGGAACATGACTATACGTGATGTTTCTAGGACAATGCTTCTTGAAGGAAATGTATCTCATATGCATTGGAGAGAGGCTATTGGGACAATGGTGTACACATTGAACAGAGTTCAAATAAGAGAAGTTACAAGTAAGACTTCTTATGAATTATGGTTTAATCATACTCCTACTGTAAAATATTTCAGAATATTTGGTAGTAAATGCTATATTAAGAGAGATGATGAGATAGGGAAGTTTGAGGCTAGAAGTGATGAAATAATTTTCCTTGGTTATTCTACTAAGATAAAGGATTACAAATGTTTCAATATGAGGTTAAAAAATATAATTGAAAGTAACATTGTGAAGATATATGAGAGGTTTTAGATACAAGAGAGAATGTATGACTGTAATCAGGTTACAAAGATCAAAGAGGCTGCTGTTGTAGAAGAATAAGAAATTGTTGAGGCTGAATGCATAAATGAGATTTGTGATGATGACACAAATGAGGCTACTAAGGTTCCTAAAAATCTGAGGTATGTAAAGAACAATCATCCTAAAAATCATATTATTGGTAACTTTAATCAACGAGTAATGAGTAGATCAAAGGCTAGAGAAGAAATTTTTTTGATTTCACAAGTTGAACCACAAATTACAAATGAACCTTGTAGAGATGAATCTTGGATAAATGATATGAAGGAAGAGTTAGATCAGATAAAGAAAAATAACACTTGGGAATTGGTTCCTAGACTTAAGAAAAAAATGTAATAGGAACTAAATGAGTTTTTAGAAACAAAAATGATGAAGGAGTTGTAGTAAGAAACAAAGCAAGATTGGTATGTAAAGGCTATTCACAACAAGAAGGCATAGATTTTGAAGAGATATTTTCTCCTATTGCTAGAATAGAAGCTGTGAGATTATTCTTGGCTTATACTACACATAATAACTTCAAGGTATATTAGATGGATGTGAAATATGCATTCTTGAATGGGGATCTTGAAGAAGAAGTGTATATAGAACAACCTAATGGATTTCCTTTATGCGAAGATGGAGACATGGTATGCAAGTTGAAGAAGGCACTGTATGGGCTGAAGCAAACTCCAAGGGCTTGGTATGAAAGGTTAGACAAATACCTACTTCGGCTTGGATTTAGAAAAGGTAGTGCTGACAGGTAATTTGTATTTAAGAACTAGTGAAGATGGAGTTTTGATAATAGAAGTCTTTGTTGATGATATTATCTTTGGAGGTAATGATGATTTATGTGAGAAATTTTCTAAAGAGATGGAAAATAAATTTGAAATATCCATGATAGGAGAAATGAAATTCTTTTTTGGACTTCAAATAAATTAGAGTAAGAAAGGTATTTTTATTTCTCAGACTAAATATATTACATAAATGTTGAAAAAGTTTGGAATGGAAGATTGTAAACTAGTTGGTACACCCATGGTAACTAGTAATAAGCTGACAGTCGATGATGAACCAAAGTGTGTTTTTCAAACCAAGTACAGATCAATGGTTGGAAGATTACAATATTTGACTCAAAGTAGACCAGATATTGCTAATGCTATTGGGATTGTGGCTAGATATCAGGCAAAACCTAAAGAAATACACCTAGCTCCTGTGAAAAGGATATTGAGATATCTGAAAGGAATAGTAGACTATGGCTTATGGTATGATAGAAATGATAGCTTTGAACTTCATGCTTAGACTAATGTTGATTGGGCAAGAAATATTGATGATAGGAAGAGTACTAGCGATGGTGTATTTTTCCTTGGGAAAAAGTTGGTTTCATGGCTAAGTAAGAAGCAAGATTGTATAGCTCAATCTACCGCTAAATCAGAGTATATCATTGCTACTATTAATTGTACTCAAATTATTTGGATGAAATAAATGCTGAAGGATATTGGAATAACTTTTGATGAGCCTATGGTTATCCACTGTGATAACGCTAGTACAGTGAATATGTCAAATAATCTAGTGATGCATTCTAAAACTAAACATATTTCTATCAAGTATCTCTTCTCGAGAGACAAAGTGGTAGAGAAGGAAATAAAGTTGGAGTATATTAGTACAAAGGAACAAATTGTAGACATCTTTACAAAGTTATTGCCAAAAGATACCTTTGAATATCTCAAAGGTATGCTTGGGGTTCAGGCCCCTCCTACTGGGTATATGCACAAAGATGGGGGACCAAAAAGATGCCACTTTTCCTTTTGGTCCCCCATCACGTATAGTATGTACGCACTAAAGGGTGTCTGCCCTATGGCTTGGGTTTCCCAAGCCTTAGGCTTGGGCAATCCAAAACAAAGTGTGTGCACCCTATAAGGTGCATGCACTTTGAAAAAGCCTTCTTAAAGCTTGCTACGGGTTTGAAAGCTCATTTTTCTTTCTTTAAACCTACATTTTTAGCTAAGAAGGGCTTCCAAAGCGCACACACAATATTCTTTTGGCTTGTGAATCGATTGTTTTCGTTCATCCATCCATCAAATGGCTCCACGACATCGTCAAGTTTGATCCAAAAGAAGAGGTAAGTGTTTTTACAGCCCATGCCTCTTGTTTGTTTTAAAATTTTAGTTTTGTTGCAATTTGTTTTGTTAAAATTTGTTTTTGTTTAAATTTGTTGTGTAATGAAGATTTTAAAATGTAGTTTTTTAATTGCTAGGAAGAAATAATCTCCCTCAACCAAACTCTCCACCAAACCCTCTGTCTCCTCATGAAGAACCAAATGAAGAACCGAATGAAGAAACAAAAGAAGAAAATGAACCTCAATTACCTCCACCAATCAAGAAAACTCCTCTTGGAACACAACAAAATTTGATGAACCAAATTGAAAGAGGGAAAAAAGAATTAGAATCTTTAATTAATAGGTTAAAAGATTCTAGTGGTACAAATTCTAGAAGGGAAAGACTTACAAAATCATTGGAAGCAATCTTGACCCACATAAGCATGGTTAGTGGGAAAATTAATTTATGGTGGGATAAAAGAGAAGAAAAAAAATAATATTATGCAAATAAATTATCTTATGTGGACATAAAAAAGAAAAAAATCATAAAAGATGACATTTGCAAGCTATTTAAAAAATGAGGGGACACAGATACTCTTAGAACTACAACAAAGAGGTTTCCAATTCATTGGTGCATAAATGAAGACATTAAAAACAATTTTTGGGAGAGATGGTGGATGGTCTTTGATTCGCCTCCTTGTAACAATCATGAGGTTCCTATATATTTCTTGAGGAAACTCTATTGTGAGTTTGTACTCAAGGAGGTGCCAAATTATTTTGACATTTTAGATTCTTAGGGTAGAGGACGCGGGTCATCATTTGATCAAGCAGGGGCACATCGTGACCCTAACACACCTAGGGTTGCTATTGGCAAGCCATAGGTGGATCATGTTAGTATTCCTTCCGTTGTGAAGGAACATGTAGAGGCAAATACACTAGGCACGATTAGTGCTCTGACATAGACTCTCATTCAATGTGCCACTCCTTTAGTTGAGAGTGACCATGGTCAATCCTTGAGGGGGCATATTTGTTGGTCATGTGATGCTTGTGCACATATGGTATTGGTGAGAGAGAGGGAGAGGATTCTGGAATGATGATTGACAGCTTTCTAAATATGACATTTGGCATTAACACATAGGTAAATATTTCCAAGTTCATTAAATTGCTTTGATCATATTTCATTTATAAAAGAATAACTATTTAATTTAGTATCTATTGATTATGATGAAAATTCAGGGCAAGAGTGTCAATGGTGGTGGCGGTGGTAGTGGAAGGGGCAATGATCCTAATGTCCCCTTTTACACATCATTGTCAATTCCACAAGTATGTATCGAATAAAACATTTTAATTAACATATTTGATTATTATGTAATTATATGAATAATTGTATCATAAATTATTGTGCATGTGCATTAGACGTTCACTGGTGGACCATTGAAATTCACAATAGACAGTGAAGGGCATCGTGTAACTTTCCTTGAGGTATCCTTATTTGCATATTAATTTGATTTACTTGATTATATTTAATTAATGAATGAATGACTAAATTACTAGACAAATTATGATCAAAATCCAGAGGCAGGATGATTACATTCTTTCACCTGGGTTTGTGAGGTCACCATTGAGTCCACAGGTATATATGTAATAATGCATTATAATTAACATTTCAGTAGTACGTTCTTAAATGAATGGTTATCTTATAATTTTTCATGTACATGTGCACTAGTTGAATGTTGGAGCTTTGACTTTGACACCGCACACCGGAGGACGTGGTGGAACCTTCACTGAGGTATCATTTACTAATTAGTAGGGTTTTAAAAAATATATGTAATCTTGATAATTGCATAATACTTTTTTTGTTTCATTTTCAGCTTTTGACATTAGAGACTCCTCCTTCTATCTATGATACTTTGGATCGTGGAGTAACTGTAGCAGTAGCTAGTTCTAAAGCACTGACTGAGGTATGAAAGAGATCAGTTAACTTTAATTATTATTTTAATAGTTTGTATTGAATTTTATAATGATATTCATGTATGTATTTTAATTATTATTTTGATCATTATTGTAGGGATTTATTACTCCAGATCGCCAGCATGTGCCTTCGGTGGATGAACATAGTGACTATTTGCTAGCGGTAAGCGAATTTTCAATTTTATGTCATTGTATAATTCAATTTTGATGTATATTAGTTATCTCTATCTAATTTTTTTTTTATTAGGTTGAGCTACAGAAGAGTCTAGATAGGAGGATGAGTGAGAGCACTCAGAAGACTACATCATCCACTGTATCTCCATTGATGTGACGATCGAAGACAGCTCGGGATTTGTTTTCTTCCCCTAGTGGGAAATGACTAGATTAGGGATATGGATTGTATGACTATATGGCATTAGTGGACATATTTTTTATATATTGTATAAGTGATACATTGTACATCAATTTGTCTTTGAGGAAGCCAGTTTTACTGTATTGAATATATTCAATGTCTGACATTATTGGACATATATATTTGGTTTCATGCCCTATGAATATTTTTTTTTATGTTTTAGGTATGCAAGTCATGTGTTTGGTGTATTGATGTATAATAATTTATGTTTATGTGGATGTCTTATGCTTTTTAAATTTTCCATGCCTTATAGTTATGCTTGTATGTTTATCGATGTATGTTTAACTTGTTGACTGTGCTACAAATGCCAGTCACTATCCTTAATAACAGTCAATTCCTTGACTGTAATAATAACAAAAGTAATGAAATGAATGCAGAAATGTATAAATATAATATAAGACAATATTTCTATGCCACAACCTATCCAAGATCATGTGGAATCAAACATTTATATTAATTGGTGTGTTCCCTGTTCCACAGAACAGTCACACTATAAAGACATGACCTCGAATAGGTGAGGCAACAAATGGAAAGGTTGTCATCTATTGACCCCAATACCAGGCCTATTTTGATCTGTGGGTACCCTAATGTTGGCAAGAGTTTTTTTATTAATAAGATTACTACGGCAGATGTGGATGTGCAACCTTATGCATTTACAAACTAACTTCTAATTGTCCCCTAACTGACTGATTGTTAATGAAAAACACTAGAATACATATTTGCACTCATCCTACTGCTCACCCCGGAGTCATCGACATCGTTCAAATGACTACGTGTGCCAAAAAAGGTTGTTAGTAGCATTTAACCATCCATTTAAAGTTGTTGGAACAAACGGATTGATGCTACGATTGACGGTTTGAAAGATACGCAATGTTGGCCATTTGAACTGAGGAAAACTGTGAGTTCTGACATCGACTAAGAATGTGTTGCCAAATATAAACAAACTTGAATCTCTGAAAATTGAGATAGGCTATTGTAGACCTTAGCAACACGGTCTTGTAGCACTGATGGATTGATGCTACCTCACACAAGCTCTGAGATATGACCCCACAAAGATCGCTGGTTTTATGCTTAAGAGACCTTGAGGGACACTTCGATCCAGAGTCGTCGGCGGGGTTCGAATGAATCTATGTGCTGAACAAGGTTGCCACTAGTGTTTACCCAGCCATTCAGAGCTGTTGGAATAGATGGATTGATGGTATGAATGACGGTTGGAAAGATATGCAACGTTGGCCATTTGAACTGAGGAACACCATGAGTTCTGACATCGACCAAGAATGTGTTGTTGATTTTAAATGAACTTGAATCTCTAAAAACCAAGAGAGGCTGTTGTAGGCTCTGGTAATATGGTCCTGTAGCACCTAACGGATCCATCCTACCTCACATGAGCTCCAGGATATGACCTTGCAAAGATCATTTCATGCTTAAGAGACCTTGAAAGACACTTCATCCCAAAGTTGTCGACGGGGTTCAAATGACTATGCATGATGAACTAGGTTTCCCCTAGAGTTTATGTGGCCATTTAGAGCTGTTGGAATAGATGGTTCAATGCTACAACTGATGGTTGGAAAGATATGCAACGTTGACTGTTTGAACTGAGGAACACTGTGAGTTCTGACATCAACCGAGAATGTATTTCAATATAAATGAACTTGAATCATTGAAAACTGAGATAGGCTATTGTAGGCCTTAGCAACACGGTCCCGTAGCACCTGACAGATTGATGCTACCTTGCATGAGCTCTGAGATATGATGTCGCAAAGATCATTGATTTCATGATGTTGGGACCTTGAGGGACACTTCGGCCCAGAGTCATCGATGGGGTTCGAATGACTATGTAAGCCAAACAAGGTTTCCCCTAGCGTTTAATCCACCATTTGGAGCTATCAGAATAGACAGTTTGATGCTACAACCGATGGTTGGAAAGATATGCAGCGTTGGTCATTTTCCACTTAGGAACACTATGAGTTCTGACATCAACCGAGAATGTGTTTCCAAATATAAACAAACTTGAATCTCCAAAAATTGAGATAGACTATTGTAGGCCTTGGCAATACGGTCCCATAGCATCTAATGGATCCATGCTACCTCACATGAGCTCCGAGATATGACCCTACAAAGATCAATGATTTCATGCATTTGAGACCTTGAGGGACACTTCAGCCTGGAGTTGTCGATGGGGTTCAAATGACTGTGTGTGTCAAATGAGGTTGCCCCTAGTGTTTACCCAACCATTTGGAGCTATTGGAATAGACAGTTCGATGCTACAACTGACAGTTTGAAAGATACACAACATTGGTCATTTGAACTGAGGAACACTTTCAATTTTGACATCGACCGAGAATGTGTTGCCAAATTTAAATGAAGTTGAATCTCTGAAAATTGAGACAGGATTTTTTAGGCCCCGACAACACAGTCCCATGGCACCTAATGGATCAATTCTACCTCGTATGAGCTCTAAGATATGACCCCACAAAGATTGTCGATTTCATGTTGAAGGGACCTTGAGGGACACTTTAGCACAGAATCATTAGCGGGGATCAAATGATTGTGCGTGCTGAATGAGATTTCCACCAGCATTTACCTGACCATTTAGAGCTATTGGAATAAATAGTTTGTTTCTATGACCGATGCTTGGAAGGATACACAACGTTGGTTATTTGAATTGAGGAACACTTTGAGTTCTGACATCAACCGAGAATGTGTTGCCGATTTTAAACAAACTTGAATCTCTAAAAATTGAGACAAAATTTTATAAGCCTTGGCAATAGGATCCCGTAGCAACTAATGGATTGATTCTATGTCACACGAGCTTCGAGATATGACCCCACAAAGATTTCCAATTTCATGTTGTTAGGACCTTGAGGGACACTTCAACATAGAGTCATTGGTGGGGATTGAACTACTGTGCATGGCAAATGAGGTGTCCACTAGCATTTACCTGACCATTTGGATCTATTGGTATAGACGGTTCGTTATTACAACTAATACGCAACATTGGTCATTTAAACTGATGAACACTATGAGTTCTAACATCGACCGAGAATGTGTTGCCAAATTTAAACAAAATTGAATCTCTGAAAACTGAGATAGGCTTTTGTAGGCCCTAATAACATGGTACCGTAGCAATTGATGGATTGATTCTACCTTGTGTGAGCTCCACGATATGACCTCGTAAAGATCAACAATTTCATGCTGAAGGGACCTTGAGGGACACTTCAGCACGGAGTCATCGACGGGGACCGAACGATTGTGTGTGCCGAACGAGGTTTCCACTAGTGTTTACTTGACCATTCGGAGTTGTTGGAACAAATGGTTTTTTGCTATGACCAATGGTTGGAAGGATACGCAACATTGACTATTTGAACTAAGGAATAATTTGAGTTCTAACATCGACCGAGAATGTGTTGCCGATTTTAAATGAGCTTGAATCTCTGAAAATCGAGATAGGCTTTTGTAGGCCCTGGCAACACGGTCCCATAGCAACTAATGGATCGATTATATGTTGTATGAGCTCTGAGATATGACCCCTGCAAATATCATTGATTTCATGTTGTTGGGACCTTAAGGGACACTTTGACACAGAGTCATCGACAGGGATCGAACGACTGTTCATGGTGAATGAGGTTGCCACTATTGTTTACCCGGCCATTTGGAGTTGTTGAAATAGATGGTTCGATGCTATGACTGACGGTTGGAAAGATATGCAATGTTGGCCATTTGAACTGAGGAACATTGTGAGTTCTGACATCGACCGAGAATGTGTTGCTGATTTTAAACAAACTTGAATCTCTGAAAACTAAGGTAGGCTTTTGTAGGCCCCAAAAATATGGTTCCGTAGAAACTAACAGATTGATTCTACTTTGCACAAGCTCTGAGATATGACCCTGCAAAGATCATCAATTTCATGTTGAAGGGACCTTGAGGGACACTTCAGCATAGAGTTGTTGGCGGGGATTGAACGACTGTGCATGGTGATCAAGGTTGCCACTAGAGTTTACCCTGTCATTCAAAGCTGTTGGAATAGACGGTTCAATGCTATGACCGATGGTTGGAAGGATACGCAACATTGGCCATTTGAACTGAGGAACACTTTGAGTTCTGACATCGACTGAGAATGTGTTGCCAAATTTAAACAAACTTGAATCTCTAAAAACTGAGATAGGCTTTTGTAGGCCCTAGAAACATGGTCCCATAGAAACTAATGGATCAATTCTACCTCGCACGAGCTCCAAGATATGACCCCGCAAAGATTTCTGATTTCATGCTGAAGGGACCTTGAGGGACACTTTGACACGGAGTCGTCGGTGGGGATCAAACTACTGTGCATGGTGAACGAGGTTGCCACTAGTGTTTACCTGACCATTCAAAGCTATTGGAATAGATAGTTCATTGCTACAACCGACAGTTGGAAGGATACGTAACATTGGCTATTTGAACTAAGAAACACTGTGAGTTCTGACATCGACTGAGAATGTGTTGCCAAATTTAAATGAACTTGAATCCTTGAAAACTAAGACAACTTATTGTAAGCCTCAAAAACACGGTCCTATAGCACCTAATGGTTCGATGCTATGACCGATGGTTTGAAAGATACACAACATTGGCCATTTGAACTAAGGAACACTATGAGTTCTATCATCGACCAAGAATGTGTTGCCAAATTTAAATGAACTTGAATCTCTAAAACCTGAGACAGGTTATTGTAGGCCCCAACAACATGATCTTGTAGCACCTAATAGTTTGATGCTATGACCGATGGTTTGAAAGGCACACAACGTTGGCCATTTGAACTAAGGAAGACTTTGAGTTCTGACATCGATCGAGAATGTGTTGTCAAATTTAAACGAAGTTGAATTTCTAAAAACTGAGATAGGCTTTTGTAGGCCCCAACAACACGGTCCTGTAGCACTTGATAGATCGATTCTACATCATACAAGATCTGAGATATGACCCTGCAAAGATCATTGATTTCATGCTGAAGGGACCTTGAGGGACACTTCAACATAGAGTCGTCGGTGGGGTGGGGATCGAATGACTATGCGTGTTGAACAAGGTTGCCAGTAGCATTTACCTGACCATTCAAAGCTGTTAGAACAAGCGGTTCTTTGCTACGATTGATGGTTGGAAGGATACGCAACATTGGCTATTTTAATAGAGGAACACTGTGAGTTCTGACATCGACCGAGAATTTGTTGCCGATTTTAAATGAACTTGAATATCTGAAAACTGAGACAGGTTTTTATAGGCCCCGGCAACACAGTCTTATAGCAACTGACGAATCCATGCTACCTCACATGAACTCTAAGAAATGACCCCACAAAGATCGCTAATTTCATGCTTAATTGACCTTGAGGGACACTTCAGCATGGAGTCATCAGCGGCGATCGAACGACTATGCATGGTGAATGAGGTTGTCACTAGTGTTTACCTAGCTATTCAGAGCTATTAAAATAGATAGATTGATGCTACGACTGACGGTTGGAAAGATATGCAACGTTGGCTGTTTGAATTGAGGAACACTGTGAGTTCTGACATTGACCAAGAATGTGTTGCCAATTTTAAATGAACTTGAATTTCTAAAAATTAAGATAGGCTTTTGTAGGCCCCAACAACATGGTCCCATAGCAACTAACAGATCCATGCTACCTCACATGAGATCCGAGATACGACCCCACAAAGATCGCTGATTTGATGCTTAAGGGACCTTGGGGGACACTTCAGCATTGAGTCGACGATGGTGATTGAATGACTATGTGTGGCGAATGAGGTTGCCACTAATGTTTACCCAACCATTCAGAGCTGTTGGAACAGACAGATCAATGCTACGACCGATGGTTGGAAAGATACGCAATGTTGGCCGTTTGAACTGAGGAACGCTATGAGTTTTGACATCGACCGAGAATGTTTTGCCAATTTTAAACAAACTTGAATCTTTGCAAATTAAGATAGGCTTTTGTAGGCCCCGACAACATGGTCCCGTAGCAACTAATGGATCCATGCTACCTCACGCGAGCTTCGAGATACAACCCCACAAAGATCACTGATTTCATGCTTAAGGGACCTTGAGGGACACTTCAGCACGGAGTTGTCGACGATGATCGAATGACTATGCGTGGTGAATGAGGTTGCCACTAGTGTTTACCCAACCATTCAGAGCTGTTGGAACAGATGGATCGATGCTATGACCAACGGTTGGAAAGATACGCAACGTTGGCCATTTGAACTAAGGAACACTATGAGTTCTAACATCGACCGAGAATGTGTTGCTGATTTTAAATGAACTTGAATCTCTAAAAATTGAGATAGGCTTTTGTAAGCCCTAAGAACATGGTCTCATAGCAACTAACAGATCCATGCTACCTTGCACGAGCTTTGAGATATGGCCCCATAAAGATCATTGATTTCATGCTTAAGAGACCTTGATGGACACTTCAGCACAGAGTCATCGGTGGGGATCGAATGACTGTGCATGGTGAATGAGGTTGCCACTACCGTTTACTCTGCCATTCAGAGCTATTGGAATAGAAAGATTGATGCTACAACCAATGGTTGGAAAGATACGCAACGTTGACTGTTTGAACTGAGGAACACTGTGAATTCTGACATCGACCAAGAATGTGTTGCCAATTTTAAACGAACTTGATTCTTTGAAAACTGAGACATGATTTTGTAGGCCCCGACAACATGGTTCCGTAGAAACTGATGGATCCATGCTACCTCGCATGAGCTTCGAGATATGACCCCACAAAGATCGCTGATTTCATGCTTAAGGGACCTTGAGGGACACTTCAGCACGGAGTCGTTGACGGCGATCGAACGATTGTGCATGGTGAACGAGGTTGCCACTAGCATTTACCTAACCATTCAGAGCTGTTGGAGTAGACAAATTGATGATACAACCGACAGTTGGAAAGATACGCAACATTGGAAAGATAGGAGAAAAAGTTCTTGTTTGAGAACATAATTTTAGGATCTATAATAAACTCAATCCTTGTCATTATAATCATATTTGGACAATCTCACTGATTGAGCTCCTCATTCTTTTACAAGTCATTCATATAACAGAAAATATATATATATATATATTCAATTGAGAGAATCAAAACAAGGATAACCAATTCATCACAATATTAATCAGTAAGGAGCAAGGCAAACTTAAATAATATCACAGCAAGCATTAGAAATCCAAATTCTAATTAGGAGTTTTAAGAAAAATGAGTAAGGTCCTGGATAGGGACATTACAGATCCATGCAAGAACCTTTTCTTTGATATTGCTCACTAACCCTTTACAAGAGAAAATATTTACAAAAACTGGCATGTACTTCCATGAGGACATTATATATTACAGAAATCTCACACAAAAGTAGCTGGCAAGCCGCTCAAAAAGTAGTAACTGATAGCAAATGGGATAATGCATATGCTTTAATAAACCACTATCTTCTTTACTCAAGCAACATCTGGTTCATTTGCTCAACTGGGGCATGTTTGGGAATAGACAATCTCCATTTAAAATCAAATCTCTGGAAGTAGTTATATTTGTCAGTGGAGGAGATACACCCATTGGATCTGCAATAACTTCATGCTCACTGGAATTTCCATTTCTCTTCAATTGGGATACTCTTTCCAAAATTGCATCTACCCTTTTACCAATTTGGGAAATTAATGGGTCTATTTGTGGACCTCCAAGGAGCTGGTCACCTAAACGAGAACCTTGAGATGAATCAGGAACTTCTCTATGAAAGAGATGAGTACCGTGAGAAGCTCTCCACTTGTCAGCTGAATTAAAACCTTGGACCATAGATGGCTGCCCTTTGTTGTAAAATGAGGAGTAAGACTGTCTTGCCAAAGGTGGCAATGAACTTACATTTCAAGGATAATGCCCAACATGAGTAACCTAGTTTCCCAAGTCCCGTAAATGCAAGGCCATCGATGAATAGTAATTTATAATAGAAATATTTGTGGTGATAGAATGAAGTACATGACCAAATTCTTTGCCTGCTAATGAACCAATTTGAGGCTTGATTTCATTTTCTTCTTGATCATTGCAATATTTTCTCCTCAAATGAATATTTTGTAATCAGTTGATATACAATCATAGTTTTCTCTTGACCGATCATGTGCGCTCGCGATTGAGCCTGTAGATCCACAAAAGGGTTGAAATCTAGATCTAGTGGAAGATTAGTATTAGCAAGAAGTCATTCACTAACATCTCATCTTTATAACAACTAAATTTGGATTCACTAGAAGCATTAGTTCTCAAAACAAAAATAGTAAAACATACCATATATAATGATTGCATCGACACTTGGCTACATCATATAATAAGTTGAAATTAGATAATCACAAAACACTTTGTAAAGTACAGCGTACATATCATATACAACCACATCAAATGAGTTCAACATCAAGAAAGATGAGCATCAACCCATGAAAGTAAAGGCCTAACTTTCATGGAATGAGCATATCTAACATGTACAATACAAATCTAATGCTTTGGTGCTTGGACAAGTGAAAGAAGAAGTGATCACAGTCAGCAAATGGTGGAAAATACATTGAATTTCATGGAAAGGGTATACCACCAGAAGATTGGTCTTAAGGATATTGATCTATGATGATTTGTATCATCTTATATTGTTCATTTAAAGGTTAATCAATAACCATTTGAACCTGGAAGTGATTGGAGGGCATTGATTTGAGAAACCCTTGGTTTAAGGGTTTGAAGAGAACAAATTTGGGGTTTTTTGGGGTTATAGAAGGTTTGAGTATAATTCCTTTGGTATTTAGAGGTTTTATGACATAATAAGACACTTTCTATAGTTTGAAGTCTTGGGGTTAATTATTTCATATAGTTCCTTTGTTAAATCACTCACTTTTCATGCATTTTTGGAGCCATAGGGGTGAGCAGCAGTACATGCTCCAAAAAAACCATGTATTTCCTTTGGATATGACAATGTACTAAGAAAAGGGTACTCAAAAAAGTAATTTTTTTATTAGTCCTTTAGAAAGTTTTAGAGATAAGTGACATTTTCCTTTGCTACAGGGCTACTAAACAGGGCAATTCATTGATCCATCCCCTTTATGTATTTGTTGTCACTTGGGGATGGATCCAAACCTTGTAAATTAGTATTCTAACATTGGAAATGAAGGAAAGAAGAAGATTTTGCAAGTTGAGAGTGATTGAAGGAGTTTGATGAGTTTGAAGGGTGCATAAGGGTCATGAAATTGGTGCAAGGGTACATCAGTAGATGTTCTAGCATTTGGAGGGAGGTATTTTATGCATGAATCCATCATAGGATGGTCAAATGATGGTGAATCAACTTTGGTTCAGTTTCTATGGTGCTGGGAGATGAGACATTGGGCGAGCCCTAGTTTCTAGGGGTTTTGGGACCAATTTGGAGCTTTTACATCTAGAAGTGTCAAATATTCAAATTTATGGTAGAATCCTCTAATTAGAGTCATTTTAAGATACTTTTGAAAGTGGCAAGGTCTGGGAGTGAGTCCTTAATAGGTCTACTTTGTTAATTGAACCTATTAGGCCTAGTTGGGAAACATGAATCAACAATTTTAAGGTGTGATGTTCCAAAACACATAGTCTTTGTTTTGACATATGTTATGAAACTTGAAAAAGGGTATTCAAATAATTTGATCACCATTTGAAGAGGTGATCAAGAATTTGGTTGATGGTCCAACCAATTGGCAAGCTTAAACAAGTATGAACCAAGAACTTGTTTGATATGGTGGATATGGAGTTGCTGAAGGAAACCTAAGGTGTGGAGTCTTAAAGAAGATGGTATGAAAGGAAAGAATGAAGTAAAGGATTCTCCAAAGCTGAGAAAAGAAAAGAAAGTGATGTTCAAGCCCACAAAGGATTCAACAGTCAAAGCAATGAAATCTGACAATACAAGGTGTTGAAACAAGTGCATCCCTCCAAGGGAATATCCAGTGCTACCATTGATATCATGGAGAGCATCATGATTGATATTTTTTATAAGATTATTCCTGACGCTACTTCTCTGTTGAAATATAACAAGATCATGACAGTTTCCTATAGAGAAATTGAGATTGTTGTCAAGTTTGTTCTTCTTGGAGAGCTGGATAGGCATGCTGCTTCTAAAGGATGTAAGGTTGTTACCAAGTTTCCTACTGCTCTGGGTTAGGTTTTGTTGGAAGATTTTAGGTTTTTTGTATGTGGTGTTTATGGTAGGCTTTCTTAGAAGTTGGTTTTGGCTTGGGTTTATGTTAAAATGGGCTTGTTTGGATGTTTTGAGGTAGAAGTGACTGTGAACTGAATGTGTGGAAGTTAATGTTGAATTGGGATCTTAGTGTATGTAAAGAATATATGAATTATGCTATGTATGTTACATTATGAATATAGTTTATGGTTATTATCATACATTATGCTATGTATGCTGTGAAAAATCTCTGTTATAAGATTTCTATTATAAGGATGTGGTTATTGTATAGATCTCTCATTTTAATAACTTGGAGTTTAATTAATTTAGTCATGTGGAAGGGTTATTGTTTTAACAACTGAACTCAATAGGAGCACTAAAGGAAAGAGATGAGCAGAGAAAACCTTCCGGTATTGCCCCAAAAAATAGAAGAGAAAGGTTGTCATTAAATCTTACAAACTTCCTGTTATACATACGGGGTAATGCATGAGCAATTTATAGTCCACCCAATTTACAGTGCTATATAAATTTGACATGTTACAATATTTTCTATCTCCATTTAGTCCAATAAACCAATTGGGTTTTCCCTACCCTTGATTGTCTCAAGTATTGCCTTGTGGTCTGACTCACAAACCTTCGAAAGAGTTTTATTATGCGGTCTTCCCCCATATCTAATCAAGTGGACATTTGATGCAACGACGAGGTTTGAATAATGAAGAATCTTTATGTGTGTCTCCCAATCCTAGAACAACCACAACCTAGGGTTCATCATAACATACTGTCTAATCCATGTACCAGTTACAACCACTGCTCCTATAGGGTATTCTAATTCTTCACCATCGATAAATGAGTGATCCAATTTCTTTTTTGCCTCAACACAATGACACAAATAATAATTTGTCCCTTCTTCATTGTCTTCAGGTACAACAATAGTAAAAACATGGCTTGTAATGATATAAACATAATGAGGACATTAGTTTACTAAATATTTATGATAAAGTACTAAATTTGAGATATTTGTATGTGGAAAATTTTACCTAGTTGTACTAGATCAAATAAGTGATTAAAGTCAATGGATGATTCCATTTCTATCGCTTGTAGTGATTCATGGGGATGATAGGAGGAAAGTGGACTCAAAATACATGTATACCATTCGTCAACCCATTCCTTTGACTCACACCCATCCCAATCTTCATCTACACATGATGAACAAAAGAACACCATATGTCATGTGTGGATACTCCATGAACCTACATTACAAATTCTAAAAGAGTGTAGCTCACTCGATCATGTCAATGTACAACAATCCTCATATGGTGCAATGTTAGTTTCATCCATCAACCAAAAAAATATACGAACCATAGACTCACCTTCATTACCTAGACCCATTGTAGTGTTACACCACTGGACAATACATCTTGCATCTGACAATGTTGCTTTCTCTTTGTACTTTAATTCTTCACGTGCTAAGGCTCTTTTAATACATGCACCTGCGCCATCATGCTCTCCCTTTCAATGACCGGCCTCTGTGAAATTCCACATATATTGAATTCCTGTAATCTTATGCATCCTGCACAACCAATAAAACATTCAAGAATTCTTGAATTATGATGCACAATTATCTAACCATATGATATGTCGATGATATTTTATGCCCCTGTTTGTCAAATGACCATAAAATAGTTGAATTCAACTATGTACAAACTCTGTAGAATGTGATGATCATCACTGATATAAAAATGATACTCCCTCAATATCTTTATGTTCTCCTCTGTACTATCTGGTGCATACATGAATGCTATATGAACAAATATAGCAACCTATTGAGAGTTGTAATACTTTCTTGCACCTCATTCTTTAGTTGTAGTGTGTAGTTCTTTGCAAAGTCCACAACTGAAACAATGGTATCAAGTGGGAATGTGTCCTTGCACAACTTGAATTGCATATCCAACCATCGTGCTCTGTGTATGCCTTGCATACTCATAAATAATTTTTTTACAAAAAATGTCCATGAACTGATACACTGGAATTTTTTCAATTACTAAATCACATCTTTTAGCCTCTTTTCCATCTTTTAGATTGTATGTCATGGTCTATATTTTCCAAATTCCACTATTTCATTATCAATTGCATGTGTACTCTACATATGTTGACAAATTGGCAAACGTCACAAACCTCTGCAATCTATGTATGTACCATTCAAGCATGAGAGCTTGTAAAATTGTTGACCATCCACTCTTTCACATAAAATGGTAGATATTAATTCCCTTGAAGATCTAGGTGGGAAATTTATGTTACAATCCTGCAAAACATTGTTAGAGTGCAAATCTACACATATATTCCTATAAACTTCAAATTGGTTAGAAAATTCAATATGTACCCTACAACAACAATTTGTGCGTGTGTGATTTATCTTCACATAAAAAGGTGTACACATTTCAAAATATCTCTGACTAATTTTAATTTGAGGATACATATGCATAAATTTTGCAAAGAATTGTGTCTGAGTTGAATCCAAAAAATAATTTGGATGTGGAACACGAATTTGACTACCAATCCTCCTTCTTACAATATCTCTTTGATTAGGAGATACCCGTGTATTTTTTTTCCAAAATTCTTCAATCAAGGATTTCAAAGCTTCAACAATTGCTTTATCTTTTTGCGGTAGTCTACTAGAAAATTCCCATAACTCATTGCTATTTGGATCTTCCACTCTTTGATGCCTTCCCAGGGCTCTCATTAGAGACTTTCTACTTATTTTCAATGTTTTCTTGTCTTTCTAATGAGTCGAGATTTCTTCATTTGAGTGCTTACTATCATTGATGTAAGTACACGTCATGTGACATTACTATCTTTCATGCGTGATGTAGAACCCAAACTCTCATATGAAGTCATTAGATTCTTTACAATAGATTTTTCACTTGACTCATCCATCATTCTTAGCCCAAGAATCTTCATGATGGGCCTAAATTTCAGATTTCTCATCATTTCAATAAATAGTTGACATCTTCCTGTCATGTTTAAATTCTCAAAAAATGATCTCCAAATACAATTAACATTTCTTTGACAAGTACACTTGGGAATCTTGTCAGGAATTGCTTGCAAAATGTTAGTATCAATATCAATCAAATATTTTGGCTTTCTATATTTAATAATTCTAGGAGCATCAAAAATATTATGTGTGAATTGTGTACCATCTTGAGTGCCTTTAACATGAGACAATGTTGTGCCTACACCTTGGGATGTAGATAATGGCATGCCTTCAACATGATACTAGGGTGTGCCCACACATTCGGAAGTAGACAATAGTGTGGCTTCAACATGATACATTGGTGTGCCTCGAACATTGGATGATGATGTCTCTTGAACTTGGGAACTCATAGAAGATGTCCCCGCATCTTCATAATTCAATTGCCTCATTGCACACAAGTTTCTCATTCATTGTCTTTTTTATTCCAATTCCAATTGTCTCTTACTTTGTATTGATGTTTCATGTTCCTCATCCAAAGAAAAATTTCCTTCTATGGTATCTAATTTTTTTTGTTCACGAAGTTGTCTCATTCTTTCCCTTTTTTTCTTTTTGGATCTTTCATGCTCTTCTGGTGTTAAATTCTTTGCTCATTTCCTTGGCATGATGATGATTTCTACATATGAATTGATTACAATTTTAAAATATAATATAAATGTAAAATAATAAATCAAATTATAATATAAACCTCTTACAATATGACAAATTGTAATATAAATTTATTAAAATTATATAAAATTATGTATTGAACAAGTCTATATCATACCAATTATAAACCAAAACACTCTTTATTCACATTTGACATGTAAAAAACTAAAAAACTTACCTCAATCAATAATTTTTTGGTGATAATGATTGACTTCCACAATTTGATGTTGATTTTTAAACAAAAAGATGGTGCAAATTGATAGAATATGCTTCTTTGTCAATATCAACACCATGAAAAGCTAATTCTTGTCGGATAACATGCAGAACTCAGAAAGCAACAGAAAAAGTAGGCCTCTTTCATGAGATCCTTGGCAAAGAAGACCGTTTATTTTAGTTTTGCATAGCGTGAGCGCGCTATAGCGTGATCCCCCTATGCAAGACTAAAAAGTGTTATGAATACTATTAAAAAGGGTGTGTGCCCTAGAGAAAGTGTGCTCTATGTACAATAAGAAAAAGGGAAAATATAAAGGGTATGGGAGAGAGAGAGAGAGAGAGGGGGAGAGAGAGAGAGAATATGGGGGAGGGAGAGAGGGAGAGAGTTTCAATCATATACTCAATCAATAGCTGATGTGTATTCCCTGGTTCTTCACACCTTGTGGGTTTATTGAGGCATGTGCCTACTATCTTCCTTTGTTCCAATTACCGAGTATAAGAATGATCTTCAACTGTTAGTTTGGAATGATACTTAATATCATTTGGTTTAGTGTAAGAAATTCCACAGCCACATACTCCTCTCGGCTCACTTCAATATGACTATTTAAAGAGAAGTCTCTCTGGCTTTATGCGGTTTGCACTAACCACTTTATTAACTGTTTCAAGATTTGAAAATAGTGTATTGATAGTGAACGGTTTTTTTTGTTTTTGAAGCCCATCCCAATCTCAATGGATTGAGGACTGAACACACGATTTCCCAATCAACCCTTTGTCAAACCAAATGAAACATAAACTCCATTGCATGTTATTCTGTCAAACATCCCTAAATCCAGACTGTCACAAAACCAATTTCATAAACATTAAGCTTCCAATAAAACTTGATACTAGAACTAACTCATGTCGATGCTAATGTATTCGGTTCATTTCAAACTTGAACATCAAACTGATTTGGGAATCAATTGTAATGAGACAACATTAACATTTGAAATAATCAATCCTTTGCCAACACAAGACCGTTAATGTTCCCAAGTTGAGACTGTCAAAATCCGATTCAATACAACATTAAACATCCTCCATAAAAATCTGTCACATAAATGTATTCACCATTCCATTTTAGGACTGTCCAAAACCATTTCATAAAACCAAAATAAATTCTTCAATACGGTTGCCAATAACAAGCAACACCAATTACAATAAACTATTAAACCTCCATAAAGCCAATGCTAGATAACATTTGACTTCTTTGACATAAAACCCAATATAAGAACTAGCTAATAATTAACCATAATAGAGGCTTTGAAACTGATTACACCAACATTTATATAAATCTTTCAATCAACTGCAAGTAATGTAGTCTTCGGTCATAGTACAGTTTGCATAACCAATCAAGCAATTGAAAACAGAGAAATTAAATGGGAAAGTGAAGAATCAAAGTTCTTAACAGAATTCAATTCTTCTTTTCAGTATTGTATTCTTTGTTACATTATTCCTTTCTCCATCGTCCTTCTCAACATCCTTTCATACTACTACTACTACTCTCTACCTCCCTACTCTCAGGTTCTGAATTGTATAAATAAAGATCTTTGAAAGAAGATAACCCGATAACTCCCATAATTGACTTGATAACCAACGAGCTTCTCTAATGGTTCTCATCACCAATTAGCATAAGTGCTAATAACATTAAACAAACTAGAAAAGGTATCATGGAGTTGACAATAAAGTTGTCAACTTCACGATGATACAAATCCATTATTATATTAAAAATACTTACTTCTACGCAACCCATTACATCATTAACATAACCATTTAGAACTAAGACACAACCGAACATTAAAATAACCATTTAAATGCATGTAGAATCTTGACTCATTGAAATAATTGGAGTCTGGGGATGTGCCTGCATCAGAGAGAGAGAGTAGGAGAGAAGGGGAGAGAGAGAGAGAAGGGAGAGAGAGTGTGAAGGTGAGAGAGAGTGAGAAGGGGGAGAGAGAGGAGAGGGAGACGAGAGAGAGAGAGAGAGAATATAGCGGGTAGGAAGGTGGGAGAGAGAATATTTGTGTGTGAGAGAGAGAAAGGGGTGAAAGAGGGTAATAAGGTAAAATATAGAGGGTATGAAGGTGGAGAGAGAGAGAGAGAGATGCAGGGGCATCACAAGATTCAAGACATTTCAGAGATTCGAGATGATACATGCATTATAAATGTTTATTTATAAATGTTTTTATAAGATGGATGTAATCGATTGGGTAGAGTTTTAGTATTTTAATGGTTGTTAAGCATTGGGTAGAAAATTTTTTTTTGATATAATAAAAGGTTGTAATCATCGTGAAGTTGACAACTTCATTGTCAACTCCACGATACACTAGTAGTTAGTTCTTATACCAAATAATCATATCAATGACTCATTCTAGTCAGTTGGAGTAGCGTGTGTTAAAGGTTAGTTATCGGGGTTAGTTATCTAGTCTATTCGGTTTTGCAAGTTATATACAATGCAAGAAAATCTGATGGGGGGAGTAGGGTAGTGTAGGAGGAAAGAATGATTGAGAATCAGTGAAGGAATACGAAACAATGTAAGAGAGAATGCAATAATAAAGGATTCATTAAATTTCTCTATAATGTACTTTTTGGTTCTTCACTTTTGTAAGTCGTAATTTCTCTGTCTTGTAAATTCATGGTTATTGTTTATATGATTCTTATTTCGGTTTCAAAGATCCATATTAGTAATTGAAGTTTAGATTTAGAAGAATTCTGTTTTGTTGAATATGAACCGGTACTTGATATCGGGTTTCATTGGAGTGTAATAGTTTATGGAATTGGATTTTCCTATTTGGGTAACCGATTTTGAAGAACCTCTTTTGTTTGATGTAAATTGATGCATTGTATCGGGGTTTATTGAAGGAGTTCAATGCTATATTGAATCAGGTTTTGACTGCTGACAATTAACAATTCAAATCAGGTTATGTGTCATGTTCATTCTCGTTATTAAATCAGAATGCTTTGTTTATAATTCGGGTTATATTTCGACAGTGATGGTCGATCTATTTGACAAAGAATTGATGTTTTAAGTGCTAAATGTTATTCCTTGAATATATATGTAAACAGTTTGTTTTCAAGAGCCGTTACTTTGTTTTGATATTGAATCATGATATCGGTAGTCCATTATTGCCATGGGTTTGAATAAGAGTCCAAAACAGGTGCAGAGTTATGTGTATGTGGTGTAGCCGAAAGACATTGGATATATTTCAAAATGACAGTGAAAGGAGCCGTTATACATGAGCACTAAGTTTCAGAGAGGAACAATCCAAATGATAACAAAGTCCTTTATGTTTTGAGACGACATTTGTAATAGGGAAAGGTGGTAGTTGATTCAAATGTTGTTAAAAGATTCTTAGATTTCATGCTCAGCTTTGGAAGATGGTAAAGGTGGCGTGGGTTATGATAGGTGCAAGTTTGAGTTGAATCCACATGGTAATAGGGAATCCAACCACAGTCCGCGAGGGTACTCTACGACATGCAAGAGTCATTTAAATATTGCAAAAGGTGGTGAAGGAACTTAGGACCAAAACAGACCGAGATGGCTGTACATTTAGTGAACCAAGTTTGGTTGTCTGAGACTCGAGTGGAAGTAACAAATTTATTGACTTTGGCTGGGCTCATTTTAGTTTCGTTGCTAGGCTCTGCATCAAGTGGTATCAGAGAACAACAAAAGATCTGGTTTGAGAAGAGATGACTTTGACAAGGAGTGAAAGAGAAATGGTTAAGGCATTCAAGGAGTATCTATATGGTGATAAGGAGAGAGAAGAAAGAGAAAGAAAGAAGAAGGAAGAAGAAGCTAGGAAGCAAGAAGAGGACAGGTTAAAGAATCTTGAAGAAGAGTTGGATACTTGAATATTGCAAAGTGGGAGAGGATAGCATTGCTCTTCGAGCAAGCAGCAGATGAAGATGAAGTTACTAATGAAGATCAAGAAGAGGTACACATTCCATTTGAAGGGCATGGATAGCAGATGAATGCTGGTTTTGAGCGTGAACAACAGGATGTTGTTGTTGAACCTTGTGAGGATAAGGTTCTTGCTGATGAAGGAGATTTGGTGACAGGTATGGTTGAAGAAATCATTTTCCCGGATGATGGGAATTTGGACAAAAATGATCAAGGATGGAAGAACATAGTACAAGAATCAAATGCTGGGGAAACTACGATTGATGTAAAAGATGGAGTGTTGGTTGCTCACCATGATGCCCTAGCAATATTCAAACAAGAAGAATACACAGTTATGGATCAATTTGATAGATATCTTTATATAGGTGATATGATGATTATGTCTCATGTATTTGTTTCAGAATTCCAGGAAGGTATCACTACACTTACCACGAAGGATATTCACTAGGAAGATCGGAACTCGCATGTTGAGGGAAGCGGCATCACTTTAGTCATTTTTCTAATAACATTGCCTTCATACAATTGGAAGACTCAGAAGATCACAATAATTCAATGGGACTTGAATTTTTTTGTGTTCCCGAGAGTATGATGTAGGGGCATCACAAGAGTTGAGACATTTCAGAGATTCGAGATGATATATGCATTATAAATGTTTTTATAAGATGGATGTAATTGATTGGGTAGAGTTTTAGTATTTTAATGTTTGTTAAGCATTGGGTAGAAGAAAATGTTTTGATATAATAAAAGGTTGTAATCATTGTGAAGTTGACATCTTCATTGTCAACTCCACGATACACTACTAGTTAGTTCTTATACCAAATAATCATATCAATGACTCATTCGAGTCAGTTGGAGTAGCGTGTGTTAAAGGTTAGTTATAGGGGTTAGTTATCGATTCTATTTGATTTTGCAAGTTATATACGATGCAAGAAAATCCGATGGGGGGAGTAGGGTAGTGTAGGAGGAAAGAATGATTGAGAATCAGTGAAGGAATACGAAACAATGTAGCAGAGAATGCAATAATAAAGGATTCATTAAATTTCTCTGTAATGTACTTTTCGGTTCTTCACTTTTGTAAGTCGTAATTTCTCTGTCTTGTAAATTCATGGTTATTGTTTATATGATTCTTATTTTGGTTTCAAAGATCCATATTAGTAATTGTAGTTTAGATTTAGAAGAATTCTATTTTGTTGAATATGAACTGGTACTTGATATCAGGTTTCATTGGAGTGTAATAGTTTATGGAATCGGGTTTGCCTATTTGGGTAGCCGATATTGAAGAACCATGTTTTGTTTGATGTAAATTGATGCATTGTATCGGGGTTTATTGAAGGAGTTCAATGCTATATTGAATCGGGTTTTGACAGCTGACAATTAACAATTCAAACCGGGTTATGTGTCATGTTCATTCTCGTTATTAAATCAGAATGCTTTGTTTATACTTCGGGTTATATTTCAACAATGATGGTCGATCTATCTGACAGAGAATTGATCTTTTAAGTGCTAAATGTTATTCCTTGAATATATATGTAAACAGTTTGTTTTCAAGAGCCATTACTTTGTTTTGATATCGAATCATGATATCGGTAGTCCATTATTGCCACGGGTTTGAATAAGAGTCCAAAACAGGTGCAAAGTTATGTGTATGTGATGTAGCCGAAAGACATTGGATATATTTCAAAACGACAGTCAGAGGAGCCGTTATACGCGAGCACTGAGTTTCAGAGAGGAACGGTCCAAATGATAACAAAGTCATTTATGTTTTGAGACGAAATTTGGAATAGGGAAAGGTGGTAGTTGATTCAAATGTTGTTAAAAGATTCTTAGATTTCATGCTCGGCTTTGGAAGATGGTAAAGGTGGCGTGGGTTATGATAGGTGGAAGTTTGAGTTGAATCCGCATGGTAATAGGGAATCCAACCACAGTCCGCGAGGGTACTCTACAACATGCAAGAGTCATTTAAATATTGCAAAAGGTGGTGAAGGAACTTAGGACCAAAACAAACTGAGATGGGTGTACATTCAGTGAACCAAGTTTGGTTGTCTGAGACTCGAGTGGAAGTAACAAATTTATTGACTTTGGCTGGGCTCATTCAAGTTTCGTTGCTAGGCTCTACATCAGAGAGAGAGAATGGAGAGGGTAGGAGAGAAGAGGAAGGAGACATAGAGAAGGGGAAATGGAGAGAGTAGGAGAGAGAGAAGGAGAAGGAGAGAGAAGGGAGAGAGAGAGAGAAGGGGAAGGAGAGATAGAGAAAGGGAAAGGGAGAGAGAGAGAGAGAGAGAGAGAGAGAAGGGGAAAGGGAGAGAGTAGGAGGGAGAGAATAATAAGGAGACATGAGAGACAGAGAGACAGAGAGAGAGAGAAGTGGTAATAAGGGAAAATATAAAGGGTAGGAAGGTGGGAGAGTGAAAATGTCTATGAGGGAGAAAGACAAGGGGTGAAAGATAATAAGGTAAAATATAGAGGGTATGAAGGTGGAGAGAGAGAGAGAGAGAGAGAGAGAGAGAGAGAGAAGGGGAATATAAAGGGTAGAAAGGTGGGAGAGAGCATATGTGTGTGTGTGTGTGTGTGTGTGTGTGTGAGAGAGAGAGAGAGGGGTGAAAGAGGGTAATGAGGGAAAATATAAAGGGTATGAAGGTGGAGAGAGAAAGACACACACACACACACACACACACACACAGAGAAGGGGAATATAAAGGGTAGAAAGGTGGGAGAGAGCATATGTGTGTGTGTGTGTGTGAGAGAGAGAGAGAGAGAGGGGTGAAAGAGGGTAATGAGGGAAAATATAGAGGGTATGAAGGTGGAGAGAGAAAGAGACACACAAAGAGAGAGAGAGAGAGAGAGGGTAGGAAGGTGGGAGAGAGCATATGTGTGTGTGTGTGAGATAGAGAGAGGGGGTGAAAGAGGGTAATAAGGGAAAATATAGAGGGTATGAAGGTTGAGAGAGAGAGAGAGAGGGTAGGAAGGTGGGAGAGAGCATATGTGTGTGTGAGAGATAGAGAGAGGGGGTGAAAGAGGGTAATAAGGGAAAATATAGATGGTATGAAGGTTGAGAGAGAGAGAGAGAGAGAGAGAGAGAAGGGGAGAGAGAGAGAGAGAGAGAGAGAGAGAGAACGGGAAGGAGAGATAGACATGGGGAAAGGGAGAGAGTAGGAGAGAGAGAGAAGGAGAAGGAGAAGGAAGGAGAGAGAGAGAGAGAGAGAGAGAGAGAGATGAGGGTAATAAGGGAAAATATAGAGGGTACGAAGGTGGAGAGAGAGAGAGTATGGGAGGGGGAGAGAGAGAGAGAGAGAGTATGGGGGAGAGAGAGAGAGAGAGAGAGCATATGTGTGTGTGAGAGATAGAGAGAGGGGGTGAAAGAGGGTAATAAGGGAAAATATAGACCGTATGAAGGTTAAGAGAGAGAGACAAAGATAGAGAGACAAAGAGAGAGAAAGGAGAGATAGAGAAGGGGAGAGAGAGAGAGAGAGAGAGAGAGAGAGAGAGATGCAGGTGCATCATGATAGTTTGATAATATGGGAATATACATGGTTATAATTTATTATTATATGACTTGGTAAGCCATTTGATGTAATTGATTGAGTGTGAGACTCAATTAGGGTTAAATCCTAGTAGTCTAAGTATTATAGACATGAATTGTATAATCGTGAAGTTCCACGATACATTACTAGGTTAGTTATTATGCTTACCCTAATCGGCCATGGAGGACCGTTAAAAGGATTCATATGTTAGAAGGAGGATCGGTTGTTGGGTAGTTAGGTGAGTTAGTTATCGGGTCTATTCGGTTTTGCAAAGTTATATACAATGCAAGAAAATCCGATAAGAGAGGAGTAGTAGGATAGGGTAACGTAGGATGAAAGTATGGAGAATCGGTGAAGAAGAAAGAACAATGTTATGGGAACAGAATAATGAAAGCAAGAGTTCAATTTCCTATTTAGATCTCTTTATTCTTTACGTTCTCATTTGCATTTCACTGTTCTCGAATTTATTGTATTCGAATTCTATATTAATTTCAGTTTTGAAAAAATCTCTGTTGAAGTTGGACATGAACCGATACTTGGTGTCAGTTTTGTGAAGGGGTTTAAAAGTGTATAGGAACTGATTTCATTTATTATTGGTAATCGGCATTCATAAGCCTGGTTTGGGTTAAAGTTTCATACATTTCTTGGTTTCAGATTTGTGTTGGGTTCATGCATTTTAATAACCGAAAATCAAGAAACTGTTCTTGTTATTTGTCGATTTGCTGACAGTCCCGAATTTAATGGTGGGACGGCTTTATGTGACAGAGAATTGTTTTTTTTTAAGTGCTAAGTGTTCGTATATTTAACAGTTTCAAGAACCGGTTACTAATTTATTATGCCGCGTGGAGCCCGAGACATTTCTTCTTCGACAGTCATCTTGAACTAAAACCGAGAGTGAGGAATTGTCTTGCAGCGGAGTTTAGGAAGAATCAAATGACATTAAAGATCACTCTTGAGGAAATGAGAGTGGTACACTGATGGTAAATCCACGCCAGTTTTGTGACAGTCATAAGGACCCAAGAGTATTACATTATAGAAAAGAGTGATACTAAAGATCATTCCCAAACAACAGTTGAGGATCCTTATGTTCGATATTTGGAATTAAAGAAAGGTACCGGTAGACCTGCAAGGTACAAAGAAGCAGTGAGTTCAAAATCGGTTGTTGGTGAGTTGATACAATAAGTGAGTTGTGGGGTTTAATGATAATGTGTATGTTAAATCAACATTTGTTGTTATTAGAATTTCCAAGGATTGTGACTCTAAAGCAAATGATTAATAGTGGTTGCCTTCCAATCATAAAGTCTATTTCAAAACATAATGAGTTGTATTGAGTTTGATATACTTGATAAAGGAGTTTGAAGGTTTTCGTCATTGTTTGATGTGAAACAAGTATAGAAAAGATGTACTAAGAACTATATTATCAAACTGTCATGATGCACTTGCATCGGAGAGAGAGAGAGAGAGAGAGAGAGAGAGAGAGAGAGAAGGAAGGTGGAAGAGAGCATATGTGTGTGTGAGAGATAGAGAGAGGGGGTGAAAGAGGGTAATAAGGGAAAATATAGATGGTACAAAGGTAGAGAGAGAGAGAGAGAGAGAGAGAGAGAGAGTAGAAGAGAAGAGGAAGGACAGATAGAGAAGGGGAAAGGGAGAGAGTGGGAGAGAGAGAAAGAGAAGGAGAGAGAAGGGAGGGAGAGAGAGAGAGAGAGAGAGAGGGAAGCAGAGATAGAAAAGGAGAGAGAGAGAGAGAGGGTAATAAGGGAAAATATAGAGGGTACAAAGGTGGAGAGAGAGAGAGATAAGAGGGTAATAAGGGAAAATATAGAGGGTACAAAGGTGGAGAGAGAGAGGGAGAGAGAGAGAGAGAGAGAGAGAGAGAGAGAGAGTAGGAAGGTGGGAGAGAGCATATATGTGTGTGAGAGATAGAGGGGGTGAAAGAGGGTAATAAGGGAAAATATAGATGATACAAAGTTTGAGAGAGAGAGAGAGAGAGAGAGAGGGTGATGTGAGAGAGAGAGAGAGAGAGAGAGAGAGAGAGAGAGAGAGTATGGGGGAGGGAGGGAGACAGAGAGAGAGCACACCCTCTCTCACTCTCTCACTTTGACTATTTCTCATCACTATATAAATCTATGTCTTACGTTGAGTGCACGCCCTATAAGGGCATGCACGCTTTGTAAAGGATTTGAATTTACCAATCCTAAGGCTTGGATTTGCCTTGGAGATCCTACCCAAAGGCTTGAACGATTGAAATAGGCCTGAGATGTGTTTTCCACCAGACATAAAAATAAATGACATCTATTTTTGTGTGCTCCTCGCCAGGTTTACTCATGGCTCAAGAAAGTAAAAATTAGACGACGTGATATTGCAGATCTCTCTGTTAGCTATCTAAGCATATAATTTATTTTGAATTCTGATTATGTTAAGTTTTTCAACTCTAATTTTTTGTGTGTATTTCCATTTTTTGTAAAATACCAACATGCAGTATTTTAGGCATAGATTTTGGCTCGTTCATCGAATTTTGCAACAAGTTACATTTTTAGAAACTAGACTCCATTCTACACACTTTTTAAAAAAAGAAAATTTAATTTTCGATTAGTTTTAAATGATTTCTAGGGGGAGCACACAGAAATTTCATGTTTTCAGGATGTGTGCACTTCGTAAATTTATCAAAAATTATACATTCATAAAAAAATTACCAAAAAAATTCAGGATTAACTACGTGGTGTTAGCTAACTTCTCACTGAAGTGATTAAAAAAATTCAAACAAAAAGTTAACATTTTAGGGGGAGCACACCAGACGCTATGTTATGTTTTTGGACAAAAAATATGACCACTTTTTGTGCTCCCCCTTTTTGAGGGCCTTAATCTATACCATTTTCAAAATAAGTTAGTAGTTTAGGAACTAGATTTAGAGTATTACAACTCTTGTTTTTGTCGCATCTTAAAATTTTGAGTCTAACTATCTTCAATTTCTTGTTGAATTTTAAAGTTTTCTAATTTCAGGAAAAAAGTGGCATCTTATACGCCTTTTTTGTTCCCCCATCTTTGTGCACTTACCCTACTCATAATTAATTGATGTAGGGATGCATCAATCCAGAGGTTTTCAGAGCATTATCATATTTTGGACTTGATGTAAGGATCTACTCATCAAGGGGAGTGATCATTGAATAAAGCTGAGAAGAACAGTTGATGGCTCATGGCACCCTTTTCCATTATTGTCAAAGGAGGAGTGTTGCTATGAGAAAATCCTTGCTATATGGGGAGACTGTATGGAGGTGTACTATGAGAGTACTTTTTCGTTACAAAACTTTGGATTGATAAAACTTTGGGTTAATGAATTTTCCCATATGTTGACATCAATGCAAAAGGGGGAGATTGTTGGATATTGCTAATGCATTGAGGAAATGGTTGAAACATCTACTATGTTTAATCACTATGTTGAGTGATGCTGGAGCTGATGTTGTTTTCATTAGTGTTTTGTCACTGATGTCAACATATGTTTATGTGAAGAGAACAGGCTGGTTACTACAGTGTATGGATATTGTACGGATGTTTCAGGACGTGCGAAGCCAGATGAGATTACATGAAGATGTTGTGATCTTATATCCAAGAATGCATCAATGTTGCATATTGGATAAGTTACAGATGCTTTGGTAAAGATTGGTTATTGGACTGTGACAGTGGAAGTTGACAGAGTGAGTCTCCATATTTCTGGTATATCTTACAAAACGTATGGATTCAATGTATGCGCGCTTGTGAGATGAAAGACAAGGTACGAAAGAATGTTCATTGGTTAGTGCAAGGTAGGGAATGCTTGATGACATTAGCTGTGGTGTGTGATCTGGAGAAGACTTATTTGGAAGCCGACTTCTGAGATGTAGTGTGCATTTTATTTGAAGAATGTGAATTAATGATGTCGGTCCTTAATTGTTGTAATGTAATCATTGTATACTTGTTTTAGATATCATGTGTATCTTAGCAAGTGTTTATGTAATTGTTTATGTATATTAGGAAAGCCTAATCGACCGACCTAATCATGTAGAATGTAATAGGGTATATATGTACAAGACCTTTTCTTTGGAAAAAATATGGATGAGATGTATGTGATGTAAAGGAGATTGTGAAAGCTGTGAGCTTGTGTCTATTAGATGTAGAGAAGAGGATTACTAGTGAACTTCATTGGAACTGATCAAGCAAAGATAGTTGCTGTCAAACAGTTTAAAATATTTTGTATTTCTTCATATACACTTGTGTTGTGAGCAATGAGTTCTGAAGGTGGATTTAACCTTCTTTGGGCAGTGAGCCCACTGTTCTTTCTTGACTCCTAACAGGCTATCTTCTAACAAGGATTGTGTATTGTAATGTTTCAATAAGCTCCTAATAGGGCTAGATCTTCTAACAAGGATACTATAGTCTGAATACATCATTTGTGGGTGCTAATTCCTACCACGGTTTTTACCTTTGACAAGGTTTTCCCAAGACCAAAATATTGTGTTATTGTGTTGGCATACATTGTGTTCATTGGATTTGATATTGCTGCTATTCAAAGTTTAAAGTTTAATATTCTATCATACAACTGATTCACCCCCCCTCTTAGTTTATTGTGGACTGTTATTCCTAACACTTTACACCTGGTCACTCGATATTATCTAATCTTCTACATATTTTGGTAGTGGAAGAAAATGGATTTCACATTGGTAGTAGACACGTCACTTTCAATTTGTTTCCATTTCATGGTGCCAGTGACACTAGAGGAAAGAGAGACATAAAAGGCATCAATGTTCAGATCATCATACGTATTGTATGGTTGAGCAACCTCAATCATACATAGTAGCTCATCTCTAATAGTAGTTAATTTTTCCCTAATGGGAAGGTAAAAGGTATATTGCAAAGTACACTCTAGCTCATCTAGAGTGTCTCACAATCTCTGAATAGTCTCATTATGGGTTCTCTGCCTATCCCAAGGAGTATTATGAGAAGACCGATGTGAGGTTTGCTAGCTCTCAAGATGGACACTCTACTCTAATGAATGATGATGTGAACCACTAGATGCCATGATGAAATTAAAGAAAATATATATGTATCTGCATGTGTGTATACATTATACAATTAAAAAAAAGTTCATGTAAGCATTTTAAACAAGATGAATGCTATATAAACATTGTAAAAATAGTAATGATCCACCATACTCATAGGTATCAACTACTAATGGTCTAGTTGTAAAAAAGATCAATATCATCAAATAACTTATGTCTTACAACATCACCAAATCAAAGACATTTAACATAATCATGCAAATTCGAGCACAAAAAATATATTTCATTCTACAAGAACAAATAATAAATACTTCCAAACAAAATCAAAGCATAACATGATTACTAACTTATACTAGTGAAATAAATTCTATTCTCCCAAGGTTTTTGATGGTTGGGGAATTTAAAAGGTTCATTCAAATAATAAAGCTATTATTGCTAAGATCACTTAGGGATTATCGAAAGTAATGAAAATCAAGTACTTGAAGGGGAGTGAAATAATGATTTTCTTTTCACATGGTATCTCTTAAGGTTTTATAACATTTTTTCTTATTGTTAAACAAACAAGTTGAAGATTATACTAAACAAATTGCAAAAATCAAAGAACATTTATAAAGCTAGTTTGTGTTTTTACTTTTGCCCTAGTTTTTATTCTAGGTTTTCAATCAAGTGGAAATTTTAAAATACAATATTGACATGTACACAAATAAGAGTACTTTTGGATAGCTAGATTGTTTTTCTATGTCTTTACTCACTTTTTCTATGACTTACTAAATAAGATTATTTGTTAATGAAGTTTACATGCTCAAAATTTTGTTGGGGTCATAAATTCAAAGTCAAAATCACCTAGTATACATTGATTAGTATTTTAACTTTAATCTTCAAATAAACTTAGGAATATAACCAAGTATTTTTGAAATGTATTAATCCCTTCGAAAAAGATTTTGGTAAACTATTATATCATATTATGTATGCATGATATTATCACTTATTGGTGCCATTATAGAGTAGGGTTGTGTTTTGAGGCTTTGAAGTTGAAAGTTAAATATTGTGACTAGAGGAACTTAATTAGCTATGGAAGAGGAACTAGGTCAAATTGAGAAGACTAAAACTTGGGAACTTGTCTCAAGACCTAAGGGTAAGAATGCGATTGGCACTAATTGGGTCAATATTTTGTCAACTATGCTAAATGAGTCAATCTCAAATTAGATAGAAAACCTTTAATACTAGAGAAAGAAATTGATATGGACCTAATAATCATATTTTTGGATCATCATGAAGACATGCTAACACATAAGGTTTGGGGTCTCAAACTAACCAATTTATCAACTATCTAGGAGGTTGTAGGATTTTGTTTATGTGTCTATGGTATATGTGTCTATGGTTTGTCTTTATGTGTCTACAGTTTGTGTTTATATGTCTATAGTTTATGTTTGTGTGTCTAAAATAAATTATTACTGGTGTTTATGTATTTATTACTAATGCTAATAAACCTAACTTGTTCATTAAGATAAATTAAACTATGGAAAATAATTCAAACAATAGAAAAAAACATTTACTCTAATATAACTTTTAAAAAAAAAGTGGGCCTATTTGATTTCGACTGAAATGCCGCTGTAGTCCCTCACCCACTCCACAAATTTTGTAGTTGCAAATAAGGGGCTAAGAGGTTGCGACCAGTTTTTATAATCATGGTGTTTCAACCTAAACGGATTCAGCCATATCCAGTCCGACCAAATCCGCTTCGGTTGAAACACCACTACTATAGGGCACCCATGTAGATGCCACATGGATTCACCCTAAACTATTCTAGCCAAATCTATCCATTTATCCTAAGGTGTGAAACAAATCTATACTTTCAACCAATGGTATGTTAACAAAGGTGACACTAGCAGATTAAAGATCACATGAAGAAACTATAATGATTTAGAATCGAGGGAGGCTGGTGTGTGGGAAGTTTAAAGAGGGGAAGATGGGTAAGAAAAGGGCATTTGGTTGAAGACAAATATAGAGGTGAGCTTGCAGAAAAAGATATTTTGGTGTAATATAGGTCAATTTCTCCTTGAGTTTTCCCAATCAAATTCAAGCGTTTAGAGGGAGTGCGAGTTTTAGGAGGATGAGGGGGCCATTCAAGATTGATGATCCCCATTCTTGGAATTGTGTGGAGACCATGCTTGGAGAGGATTTCTTAAATACAAACCTTTGGCCAAAAACAAATTTGGACATTTCCTCTATCTCTCTTGCTTGGGCATTGCACTTAGGTTCCAAAGAGGAGATGTTAGGTGTAATGAGGCAATGTGTGAAACCATAGTGGACTGGTGGTGTGGTCTCCATTATCAGGATGACAGAACCAAGGACTGGATTGTTAACATGGGATGGTCCTTGGAGGGCAATGGTAGGAATAAGAAACTTTAAACCATTTTTGGTATGGAGCACCACTATGCTCAAGGAGAAGAGAATTGTAGAAGCTTGTGGAGGGTGGGAGAAATTACTAGATTTTTTGAGATTGATAAGAGTAGAGAAAGGTATCCAAGAAGAGGCGAAGCCAAGGGAGAAGAAGAGAAGAAGAAAGAAAAAAAAAGGGGAAGGGCCAGAGCATAGAGGATAATCCACTAAAGGCAAGGAAGTCTAGGAGGCGACACTTAGATATGAGGGGCGGCATGTTTATCTTGGTCGAGAGAAGAGATGACATGATGAAGGTGTGGAGGGAATAAATTAGTAGTAGGAGTTATTTTGAAAGTAGCTTGGTTAGAAAAACAATAGAGCATAAATGTAATTAGCCCAATTTTTGTAATAGTAAGGGCTTATTAGTCTTCCAACAATGTATGTAAGTCCAGATATGAGTGCAACCCATTTTGTTAGATTGAAGCATGGTTAATCATGTATTTGGGGCTTATAGATTAGCATATGTAGGGGGTAGTAATAAAGGTCAAGCAAGTTTTTCATGGCAGAAGAGCCAAACGGAACAATGACATATTTTGAATAGCATGTAAATTTTTACTTTATATTAATAAAATATATCTATATCATTGATTAAAAAAAATAGTTTAAAATATATTAAATAGAATCTAACAACTTGTTATTGAGGGATCTTGAGCACTCCTCCATTTGGAAAGAGACAAGCGTACTTATGAGACAATGATTAAGTGGAGCCCAAGCGATAAAAGATTAAAACAAAAGTTAAAAAATCGGAAAGGTAAGTGGAGATTTTGTCATGGAAAAATACTCATTATGTGCTATATATTGTTAAAATGTTATTTATAGTATGCTTTCTTAAAAATATGTGTATAAGACCCCCATTTATTAACCAATCAATATTAAGAAAAACAAATTTGATGATTTATAATTTAAAATTTTTACATTTATACTTTAGAAAAATAAATTTTATTTAAAAAATAAAAACTTTCTAATTGGTTGAAATATTCTTTTTAATAACTAGTTAAGAATAAAATGAGAAACTCATTGCCTACGGCAAATACTAATTAAAAATATCAATTTTCTACACTCTCTCATAACTGTTTATAATACTTCTAATTTGAATTGTACATGAATTTTTTTGATAAACAAATTTATTTAAAAAATCATCTAATGCTTAGATGGGATTTTATTTTCAATTATTCCTTAAACCTTTAAATTATTCCTAATTATCAATTTTCTACACTCTCTCATAACTGTTTATAATACTTCTAATTTGAATTGTACATGAATTTTTTTGATAAACAAATTTATTTAAAAAATCATCTAATGTTTAGATGGGATTTTATTTTCAATTATTCTTTAAACAGGAATTATTCCTAATTATTTTTAAAGAAGTTAACTTCAGACCAATTCAATTGCCAGCATCACTTTAAGGAGTAGTACTTTAGATCAATTCAATTGCCAGCACCACTTTAAGGAGTAGTACTTCAGATCAATTCAATTTCAAGAAATTCTAAAATTCATAAGTAGTTTTTGATTCATGTCTTGTGAGAACATGGAACCTTTTCACAGTTGCATGTATTCATTGATTGCAGTTTATACCTCTTACCTCATGTCCCCATGCAGTTACTTAAGTCTATAGACAAGGAAAAAACTGATGACCACTCTATTTCAGATTTGACCAAGACTTACGAAAAAACTGATGACCAAGCTATTTCAGATTTGACCAAGACTTAGGTTAAATGATGCCCGAAATAAGCATCTTTAATTCACTGCCAGTACTATGTATGAACAGTGTGGCACAGAAGGCTGCCCCATGAACTTGACATTAACCTACTAATCCCATTATTTTCTTTCTGCATTTCCATTCCAGCCTGGCCTACCAATTTGACCTAAAGGGCCTGGCGTTATCGTCCTTTCTCGTTTGTTGGAGGAGAACCACATAAACTTTCTATGCTTGGAGGAGAACCTTCATGGCTTGCCAAACTTCCGTGTTGGGGTGCAACTCTTTCTTTACCCAACGTTGACAATTCATGGAAAATGAGCCATGACATCCTATAAACACCACATCTGACAGAGGGGAATCACAAAGAGATAAGCCCTTTCTTAGATATTCAGCTCCATTCATCTTCTCTATCAAGGAAGAAAGTAGCGCTTGTATATTTTCCTTCTTCTCTGTCTCATTTTCTCACTTTTAAGATGGCCAAAAATCTCTCTTCTTTTTGCTGCTGCTCTTGCTGCGGTTTACTCTCCCCTTCACCTCAACAATCTTCTCAACAACAACAACAGCAACCCATCTCTTCATCTCCTCACCAGCAGAGCATTACTGCCTATTCCCCCACTTCCTCGCCCTCACAATCTTCTCAACAAGAGCCCACTGCCACCATAACTGATTTTAAGAATTTTCTAAAGAAGTTCAATGATAGAAGCCAGATTGACACACTGATTTCATTTTTAGAAGAGCTAGTGGAGATCGCGGTAAATTATCTACACATATGTTTTTTTTCTGCAATTCTACATTTTTGAATATTTTTTTTGCCTAACAACAATTTTTGTCTATACTGAGTATTAAGGTGCTGTTGCCCAATACAGTCAGGAGAGAAGAATGGTGGAGGATCTAATTCAGCGGTAGCTTCTCATATCCATGATGGTCAAAGAATCCTGGAGATGCTCGATACACGCTTTGGCAAGCGTCCTGCAACGGTATACTTTCCATTTCAGAACTATATGATTAACTAGAGATAATATTATTCCTGTATCATTTACTTCTAGCCAGTTATTGATTGTCATATCTTATATATTCTTGGATAATTTCTGTACAGCAAAATTCTGCGAATAGCACAATTGCAGAGATAGAGAAAGTTTGTATAGAAGGGCTCAAAGGCTCTGAGAAAATCCCTAAAGTAGGATTGGCACTTTGTATGTTAGGATCTGTGTTGGAGAGGTTTATTAAGATGTCTGAAAACAAGAGTGAGTGCCTTGATGTTTTGAGAAGGATGCTTAATCTTGGGAAGCAAATTGTGCAGTTGAATGAGCAAATTCCAGAACAGAAGGAGAAACTAAATGAGGGAGTCCAGTGCATTGTTGAAGGAACCATTATGTGCATCTCCCAACTTGCAAAGGCCAATATTTTCAGGTCAGTTCAATTATTTGATGTACACAATTTTTAATATTGCAAGTTAGATATTCTCTTATAACAATTTTGTTTCACAAAAATCTTTTCTCCTTTTATCACTAATGAGATGCACAGAGTTCCATTTAATGAATTTAGGTTATATATATAAATAATACTTCTATATTCTAAAAATATTGTCTCCCACTCTTTTCTTTTTTCATCCCCCTCTTAATCCCCTGCCCCTGCCCATTTTAAATCCCCAATACAAATGCACAATATTGTAATCTCCCAATTTTTCTCCATTCTTAATAAATCTTAACTGCTTCATCTTGTTCATTCATCTCCTCCCCTGGCTTAACTATTTTGACAATCACATTCAAGAACCTTTCATTCAGTGATAATTGCACCAACTCTCTCAGGAAATTAGAATTTTAGATTCTAAGAACTTTCCATTTGAAAACAACTCTTACTCAAAACAACTCTTACTCACATGGTGAATGTTTATCGTGGCTATTATTTTACCTTCACATTCCTTCATTGTCTCTTCTACAATTTTCTTTTTCTTGTTTTCTTATTATTGCATTCCCCAAACTCGCCATAACTCCTTCAATTCAAATTCTAATTTTTATAGCTTTCTCTGCTAGTCTTGTATTTGATTCTACCTCTGCTTCATCTTATTTATTCTTTCAGCTTCTTTATCCATTTTTTCATATCCCAACAGAACTCCTTTCCATCCACAATCATAGACACTATTGCCCTATTGAATATTGACATTATTATTATGAATTCTCTACTTCTTATATCTTAGACTATTTATAAATCAAATTGATGCAAACTATAGTTATTTCTACAAACTAAACTATAGTCCTTTTAATAACTCAAAACACAACTTATAAATCAAGAAGAAAAATAAAACAGAATAACTACTTATACATACATTTTTAATATTGTCTATAATCTATTAACTTGCCATATATAAAATCTAATGTAAAATAATTTTGATTATAATAAAAAATAAACAGATCCAGCTCAAACATAATAGTACCAAAATAATATAAAAAAGAAACTCATAAAAATTATAACAAATATATATAAATATATATTTTTTAATTTTTTTAAAAAACTCTAATATATCCCCTCCTTTCAAAACTAAACGATAGTGTATATATTCATTAGCTTTCCCTAAATTCTCCACAGACTCAGGAATATCCCCTAGTTTAAGGGTGAATTTGTTTTACATTATCATTTGTGTTTCAGTTGGAAGGTTAAGAAATAGCATGTAAAATACAGTGAAAATGGATAAATTTAGATATAAGATTGGGAAAATTATAAGTTGGTGTAAAGGTGTTTTACAACAAATTTGGATTTTAGTTATAACTAACCCAAATAATAGTAAGCTAAGCTGAAAGTATTGTTTTTCTCTGTAGAATCATTATATTTCTCTGTGTTGGAGATCCATTCAATCAAATATATTTAATGTAAATATAATGTGTGGATTGTATGAAGGTTTCTAACCGCTCAAGTGAGTGAGAAGAGTTTAAAGGATTTTCAAATCAAAATAGAGCACTTGTGTACCGACATCCAATTATGGACTGCAATTGACACGGGAAAAAGAATAATTGACATTGGGGACAAACTGGTTGACATAGTGGAAAGAATAACTGACATTGGGGACAGAGTGCCAAAGATTGCTTCAGAATCACAGAAAATCTATGCATACCAATCGACAGGTAGGATATTGTTCAAGTTTAATGATATTTTCCTATTATGTTTTGTGTTTGCCATAAACTTTGACTGAGTTTTCCATAAACTTTACAGTTGGGATTGAGAGCGCACAGGATTCTGTAATTAAACTTCTTGATTTGAATGCACAAGATCCAACAGTCATTGTTGTGGTTGTCTTTGGTTTTGGTGGGATTGGCAAGACCACACTTGCCGATGCCGTTTATGCCCAGCTCAACCTCCAATCTTATCCACATTGCAGAATTCATATGGAACAGGATTGTACCAGCAATGATCTTAAGGGCTATCAAGAACAGATTTTGAATGGGTTGTTTGGAAATAACTTGCAATTGAGAAACTGTGATGAAGGTCGGGCAAGGTTGTGGTCTTCCTTCAAAGAGAATATTCCTAAGCAGCCTTTATTCCTATACATTGACAATGGTCTGAAAAGTACAGATCTGGAGAAACTCCTACCTGAAGGCTTGGGCAGTTGCCTTCCATCGAAGAGTAGAATACTCATCACTACTAGAAATCTCAATGAGACAGGCGTATTTGTCGACAAGGGTATTCAACGGCGACAATATGATGTGAATCCTCTCCCACAGACTGAGGCCAGACAACTTTTATTGAGCAAAGTTTCAGAGTACAGTGATGAAAAGAACATAGAGAAGCTCCTTGGGTTATGCGGCGGTGTTCCACTTCTACTGCAATTAGCTGGTTCGCAATTGGCTATGAATCCTGAAAATAGAAAGAATATAGTATTGGAGATGCTTCAACAAGGAAAGGAGGTCAAAGATAAAGACTTAAGCGACCGTATGGTTGGTTTTGTATATGATAGATTGTTACCACCTGTTCAAGAGGCCTTCCTAGATCTCGCATCCTACTTCTATAAACATTGGTACCGTGAATTTGTGGCCAGTATAGTTGGAGAGGAGGAATTTAGAGCTCTGGAAGCTGCATCATTCGTCAAGACAGATGAATACGGTAATGTGATTGTTCATGACATAGTTCGAGCAAGAGGGAAAAAACTGTCAAAGCAAGAGGGAAACAGAATCACAGACCGCCAGACTTTGTTGGAACGTTTGGAAGATGAAGAGGTATGGCATACTTATAATGCCTATCATAAATATTATGAAAATACACTTGTTATTCACAACCATAATGATGTTTATAGTTTACTTTTGTGCAGAAACTGAAAAAACTAAAAGGCATTTATTTTGATGAAGTATCTGAGCATCCTCCAATCGAGATTAATTGCCATCATCTTAATTGTATGAGCACTTCGTTAAAAGTGCTACTTTATAGAGGATCCTGGATAACATTTAGGGAGAAATGTCAAAAACCTTTTGAACAGCTCAGATGTCTTAGAATTGATGGTGACGTTCCTGATTTACCAATGGAGTTGGAGAAACTTGAGCATCTCGTCTACTACTGGGGACCAATGACGCAAGGCATGAATTTGTACGAGGTAAGATCTGCCTTCTTCAGAGCATATTTATCATTTCAATTATATTTCATTAGATTATATAATAACACTTGACGACCTTTTCATAAATATTGTGCAAACATGTAGTTTCCTCCAAGCCTGCGCTACATGATCATTTGGGATTATTCTGAGAACAGAGTTGCATATTCCAAAATTCCTCCCAAAGTCACTCCAGATTCTTCGCTTGTAAGATTAGGCTTATATGATTTCAAACATATGCAAAGGTTGCCAGATGGAGTGGAAAAGCTAACGAAGTTAGAGAGATTGACTTTATGGAATTGCCATGAGTTAAGGGAGCTTCCTTCCAAATTGGGAGATCTCAGCAATCTAAAAGAGTTGACACTATGGCAATGCAATGAATTGAAAGAGTTGCCTTCAAACTTTGGGCAAATTAGCAATTTGACAACTTTGCGAATATGGTACTGCTTTGCATTGCCTTCAAATTTGGGGCAGCTCAGAAATTTGGAAGAGTTGGATTTGAGTGATTGTCCTCAATTAGCAGAGTTGCCTTCAGATATTGGTCAGCTACAAAACTTGAGAGAGTTAAATTTGAGTTATTGTTCTAAGTTAGAAGAATGGCCATTAAGCTTTGCGGATCTCACAAAGATGAAGGAGATAGATTTGAGGGGCTGTTCCTCAAAATTAAAAGATTTGTTGCCCGAAAATATTAAAGGAAACAATTGTACTATATTGGAGTCCGGCCAATAGTTTAAAAAAAATGACACCAAAGAGTTTGAATAATGTAATTAAATAATTGGCCCCTCCATTGTTATTTTGAGAGGGAATTTTATTATTTATAAAATTTTTAATATAAGAATTATAATTTTTTATGGTTTTCCATTTCATTTTAGTCAAATATTATTGTATTCATTTTTATTGATTTATATAAAACCAATCAAATTATAAATAACAAATATAATATTTATTTTTGTTAGTTTTCTAAAATTAATGTATAAGAAAGACATCTTGTCAATTTTGATAATAGTTTTAATAGTTTTAATCTATATTATAATTAAAAGTAAATTAAAATAAGTTAGCTATTAATAAAAATACTACATTAATACATAATGTTAATAAAATAAAATTTATAATTGATACTTTTAACTTTTTTTATTTACATTTATCTAGGATATCTATATTAGTTTACGGGTATGTGCAGGATCGTGGTATGCCAAAACGTGGGGATATAAAAAAGAAGTCACATCACATTTTATGCTTCACCGAATACAATAATAATAAATAATTATTTCAATTTGATGAAGTTTAGACTAAGTTAAGGTGGTCAAACACTAGAGTTTTTATATTCAGAAAAATGTGTGGCAGAAAAATCATAATTAATTATTTACTTGAAAAAAATTATAAAAAAATGTGTCACATCCGAACATGAGTCTACTACTTATATCTAGAATCTTGCAAAAAAAAACTATAATTTGATTGTGTTTAAGGTGGACAGATTCGTACTACTACATTGAAATTTGAAATTTTTAATATATAGAATAATTATTTTTCAAAAAAGGCCTAGAAACTAAATTCAATTTTTTACAGATTCTCTTCTTACATATTTTTTATATAATATTTATAACTTATTCAAATTTTTATGTCAACTTGCCTAAACTTGATTTTCTAAATTTTTCATTGCCACTTAAGGGCTTAATTTGACATACCATGATCCGGCACACACCCTTACATAATTTTATTAATTTAATTGATATTATACATAATATGATAGTTTATTTTTATACCTATTAACAAGAGAAATCTAAAACAGAGTGTCCATATTTCACTTTTAAAAAAATTCAATCATTCACTTTCAAAAAGGTGTCTTTTCCTCTAATCAACCCAACCATGGATTTAATACTAGTTTAGAAAATATGATAGAAATATTTTATTTTTTAAAAATGCATCAAACTCATTAACCATTATAAATCAAATGGAAATAACCAACAAGAAAAGATGTAGCCATAACATAAGATATACTCCACACTGGGATTTGAAAGCTATATTAATATTTCATTAATGAGTTACATCAAAACATATATCACTCTAAATTCTAGAAATTCCTTGTTTCTACTATAACATGTAAAATAACATTTGCAACCTCCTACTCCAAGCTCTAATTCATAAAACAATTACTAAGTAAACTATAGGATCTAATTTTGATTAACCATTTATAATCCCAAAGTTGTTATGCAACCTAAATTGTTTGGACTTAATCCCAAAACCCTCCTTTGATAATATGCCCTTGTTTGAGCATGAGCAAAATGACAAGGGACTAAAAATTAGCCACAACCAATTTTTGGTCCATCTAGGACATAACACAATTGTGTTATGGGTATGTGCACAAAGATGGGGGACCAAAAAGGGGATATAACATGCCAATTTTTTTTTCTTCCTAAAATTAACAAATTCTGAACTTCGATAAGAAAATCAAGATACTTACACTTAAAATTTGAAGGTACAACAAGAACAAGAGTTGTAGTACTTCGAATATAGTTTCTAAACTGTTAATTATTTTTTAAATTGGTTTAGATTAAGGGCCTCAAAACGGGGGAGCACACAAAGGGGTCCTATTTTTATGAAAAAACATAGCATAGCATTTGGTGTGTTCTTCCTAAAATGTCAATTTTTTTTAGAATATTTTTAATCGCTCTAGTGAGAAGTTATCTAACAAAAAGTAGTTTATTTCATATTTTTTGGTTATTTTTTTAATTTATGAACATATGATTTTTTACAAATTTTTTAAGTGAACATATCCTGAAAACATGAAACTTGAGCGTGCTCCCCTTAGAAATTGTTGAAAGCTAATAAAAAATGAAAACTTTTTTTAAGGTGTGTAATATGGAGTCTAGTTTCTAAAAATGTAATTTGTTTCAAAATTTGATGAATGAGAAAAATACTATATGTAGGGTTTTGACAAAAATTAGACCTACTTATTGAAGAAATTAGAAATGAAAAGATTAACATAATCATAATTCAAAATAAATTATATGGTTAGATAGCTAACATATAGTTTAACAATATTATGGTGTTTGTTTTTGTCTACGTTGAACCATGTGCAAACATGACAGGGAGAATGGAAAAAAATATGAGATTTTTTTGTATGTTTTTTGATTAACACATCTCAAACCTATTCTAGTTGTCTAGGCCTTTGGGTTGGATATCCAAGGAAAATCCAAGCCTAAGGCTTGGTGTTTCCTAAAGCTGCATATCATATGTAGAAAAGTTTTGAAGTATGAAACATGACCTATATGGTGTGTGTCATATATGGCATACACCATATGTAGAAAATGTTCTGAGTATGGTGTGTGTCATATATGGAGAACTCTATATATGGTGCATGTCATGGCTTTGACATTCCTGATTTCTCTCTTTTTGCTAGTCTCCTTTTCTCCATTCATGTTTCATTCCCTCCATCTCTATCCACCTTCTCTCTTCTCCAAACCCTAAACCCTAAATGATATTCCCTCTCCCTTTATCTATATTCCACTATCTCTCTCTTTCTCTTCTCTATCTTTCCCATATCTCTCTTCCTCTCACCCTCCCTCTCTACCTCCCTCACCTCTCTCCCTCTCTCTCACTCTATCCCTCTCTCTAAGCTTAAATCCCTAAACCCTAAACCCTAAACTATAATCTCTCTCTCTCTCTCTCTCTCTCTCTCTCTCTCTCTCCAAAATCCTAAACCATACTTACCCTAATGTTTATCTCCCTTTCTCACTCTATTCCCCTCTCACTCTTTCCCTTTTTCCATTCTCTCCATTTTCCCCACCTCTCCCCAGCTCTCTATACCCCTCTCTCTTAAATCCAAACCCAAAACCCTAAATGATAAACCGTAAACCATCACCTTGTTTATCCCTTTCTCACCATCTCAAGTACAATATTTGAGATCCACTCAGCATAGTCAATAGCCCTTATGAAACGTGCTTTTAGAAACTTCTTTAATTCAACCTTAACTAGTAATGCCACATGAGGATGAATTTTTTCTTAGTTTTTGTTTCACTGGTTTTAACCCTGGAGAAATTGATAAACGGTGCATGATTAAATCTATATCAAGTCCAGGCATACCTAAATAGGACCAAGAAAATTTGATATTTTTGTTCATGAAAAACTACGTGAATTGTTTCTTTTCTTCTTCCAACAATGATTGCACTTGGTGTATCAGTTGAGGTGGATCTTTTGTTCCCAAGTTGACCAGATGTGTAGGCTCTATGAGTACTAAAGATCTCTCCTAAAAATGGTTAGGTAGGATATCAAGCTTCCCATCCTCTAGCACCTCTGAGATGTTTTCACCATTGGATACACCATTTATTTTTACTATTTTGGGTTCTAACACTTCCATGGTATTATTTTCACCACCAGACTGCTTTTTTCTTTTTATTCTTCTTTTTAAGACTAAGATTCATGATATCCCCCTCTATCATATTCATGATTATTGCACTAGTGGAAGAGGTAAGGGGTTCAATAGCATTTAGGAAAAATGCTAAGGTGTAGTCATTTGGGCATGGAATTAAGTTAAAGGGCTCATTTTGATTCCACACAATAAGTTTAGAGTGCATTAGGGATGAAGATTCAACTAATTTTAGGGATAGCACAACGCTATCACCAGGGCTTATGACCGTTAAGGCGAGATCAATTACATTACTATCTGAAGAACTTGTTGGAGTTTAAAAGTTCAGTTCACCTTTTGACTCCATATTTTGTGAAAAATTGTCTAAGTGTTGGAATTGTCCTTTGAAAATCATTAAAAATGCTTAGTTTGAGGTGCATGGAAAATGGAGCCTATTGATTTTCATGAGAGGTCTCTTGTATAGGGTGTCTATCACCTATCATTTGATATATGTAATAGGTTCTAGGTCTCTATCTTTAGTTCTGACATGTTTTTGAGGTGGTCATTTTAAGGGTGTTCCCAAAATCTGCATTAAGTCTATTTCCTGATTTTTACTAAGTAGCCCACTTTGGGGGTCTGTATCTTTTTCCCATTGATTGGTCTTTGCGTGCCAGTTGTTGCATCATACTATAGGTGTGAGAGTGAGTCATCTTGCCAATTTTTAAAGCCCCCATGTGCCCGTTTAGCCACTTTCCTAGGCCAATTCCAAATCAGATTTCTAGTTATTTTACTGTTTATTATCCTAAATGTTATTGACTAGCTGACTTTGGTGTTTGAATACATTTCACCATGTGATCTTTTGGGTGAGCTAATTATGGATTCATATTCCTTGTATGAGAGAGAATTAGTGCCTAAGTTGTCGGTCCCTGAAAGTTTTTGTCGGTCAATTTTTAAAGCCACTCCTGGATGCCAAGTGGTGTTGTTTGGCAACTTTGCAAAAGATGAAAAAGATGAACAGTATGTTTGAAATGTTGATGCACTTTGGTTGGATTTCATGTAAGTGATTACATGGTGTAAAAACTAAAGGCAAACATGCTGACCGTATCGTGTGTCCAAAGGTGTCAACTTACCATCAATGTGATGTGTTGGCATGCCACATGATGATAAATTTTGCACATGTTGTAATTTGGTATCTTCTCAGTATGCTAGCATGTTTCTTTTGGGCTAAATGTTTGCACCTTTAATGAGCTGTGCACATGATTTCATGTTGCCCGTTTCTTTGAAAACATTGTGATTCTCTAGATGTTGGCAGTGGAGACCAAAGGGCAATGTGCCTTTTGAATTGAATGCACAATCAGCAAGGAGTTAAATGCTAATGGAGAGTTTGTGACAACAAAGTAAATGGAAGGAGCTCAAGTTGTTGATTAGAACAGGCACGTGCTAATAGAGGACATTGGCTTGCAGACTTAAAACACAAGAGGGAGAAAATAGTGAAGGCAGTACAAAGCATATAGAGGATTTTCAAGACATCCCAAGCACATTGCAAATGAAATTTATAGTTACAAACTGAAGAAGCTGCAAAGGCTCTGCATTTGTATGGGACATATTTGGTTTTAAATAAACTAATGTGATGTGTATTGAGGAAGCAATGAAGGAGTTCAAAAAACTTAAACAAATGCAAAGAGAGCCCTACACAATGACATAAGAAATAGCCCACACAATGGATTTTGCAAACACGAATTTACAGGAGACAGAAAAAAGTCATATTGCAGGGGGGGCATAACTTTCAATTCATCAGTTGGATCGGGCTCAATTTTGGATATGTTGTCGCAAATCTAATTATCTAGAGTCTCGCTAGAGCGATTTTCCAAATTCATCCTAGTTTGAGAGATATAGTTGGCTGAGTGCAACATAACAGTCACAAAGAAATTATATCCCACATTCACTATGATTGGTGAGTTTCTAGTATTTATATACTAAAGCGCTTGCATTATGTAGTGAATAAGAAGCCAAGATGCTTATGGTGGGCTCCTTGGCTGGAGGTTTCGAAATACTGGTGGGCCCCATTATTTTGAGGCAAAATACTAAATAAGCTTTTGAACACTATAGGACATTATCCCACATTCATCCGAAATGGGGAGATTTCGGTGTTTATAGGAAAGAACCCACACATTGAAGGTAGATCAAAGAGATGGAGGCTTTTCTTGCATGAGTTCATCAAGGTGCCTTGGGATGCTTTCTGGTGGGCCTGGACATAAGAAATTTTGCAGAAGACAGGTGGCATGATGACTGGATGAAGGTGACACATGGCAGCTAGTCATGAATTCATGGAACGGAGACGATAGTTAGTAAATCATTCAGATATTCAGAGATCAAAGTCAGCTAACTGTGGTCGCCAGGTCACCGAATGCTAGTGGTTAAGTGGCTAGCATTTGGAGATTCAGAGAACATTGGTCGTGAGATCTTCAAATAGGCTGACAGTTAGAGGGAAAATTCAGAGAATTGGAGGTACACTTGGTCGTTGGTTCTCCAAATTCCTGGCAGTCAGAGGCAAGCATTCAGAGATTGGGAGAATGGGTTCAATCGCCCATTCTCCAGATTTTACCCGCATTTAAAGTTTGATTCTGAGATTCAGAGAATGGCTTGTTCGCCCAATCGCTAGAGGTAACCATGGTTAAGGAATGGATTCAGAGATTTAGAGAATGTGTGCAATCGCTAGTTCTCCCAATGAGGTGGTTAACCTAGGGTTTGTCCGAGCATCGAATCACATGGTGACAAGTGTCCAGTCCTGGTGCTTTCTGAGAGCATATGCAGAAATGATTAAAAAATGGCAGATTTGAAAAGGATTTAAAATATGATATAGTCAAAACATTAGGGAAAAATTCAAAAATTTAAATGGTGAGCCTAATCAGAGTTTTAATGCCTGAGAATTCAATTTTTATCGAAACATAGGAGTGTTATATGTTTTCAGAAACAGGAGAAGACGAGGAATCTAATGGCAATGATTATTTTTAGTTTCATAGTGATGGGAAAGAGTAGTATGGGTTTGAATTCTGAGAATCAAATTAGTTTGTTTGGGAAATGATTGCAAGAATTTGGATCAGTTAGAGAGAATCAGTTGCAGATCAAAGTTGAGAGGAATATTTGAAGATATTTTGTGCTAAGTGGACAGCTGTCGGTTCTGTGTAACTGACCTGATTTTGCTATATCTTTGGTTTTTCTCTCATTTGTAAAGGATGTTGAAATTTATGCTGCAGGAGCAGCTTCCAGGCTTTTGAGTCTTATTTTTGTGTTTATGGTCTTGCAATGTATAGTTTCAGATGAATTTTAATGAGAACAATGGAATCTCAGTTCAGTTCTTGTTTGATGTCTTTGTATGTATTGTCTTAATTCATGTCTATTAACTTGTAAGGCATGTTAATATACTAGTTATAAGGTATCTGTGGGTTTGAATTTGAGTTTCTTTCAAGGAGAGAGTAAGTCTTGATTTCAAATTCTGAGAATTCTAGGTTTGCATATGAATTTGATGTGTAGGTATTGAAATGAGAAGAATGGTTTGCAAGGCATTTCATTCGGGTTTTTGAGTTTGGAATTAGGATTTTCTGGGAATGCACATTTGTATGACTCTTTTGCCCAATAGATAAGGCACTGGTCTCTTTCTTATCTTGCAGTTTCATCATCAAATCTTTAATTCAAATCATTTTCCATTTCCAGTTTAAGAACATTAATGTTTTTAAATTACATTGAATAGTGCACATACTTTTGGTGATTCCTTATAGAAGTGAATCTGATAGGTTAGCCTACCTGAGTTCAAAGCTCAAAAAGAAGGGTGAATATCCTTGTCACATTTGCTATTTTTTTGCAATGATTGTTTACTTTTGTTAATATCATGGATTGGCTTTATAAGCTTTGCATCAGTTGCAACAAAAGACATTAGTAAATCATTGTGAGAACCCCTAATCTACTGTAGGATTACATTGTGAATCGGTGAGTTTGAAGATAGGTACACCCACCTGGGTCTGTGGAGCCCAAAGTGTAGGAGGATTAAATCCTTCTTAATTATCCTTTTCCCTGTAAGAATCTAGAATTGGGAGTCTAAGAGTCAAGCTTAATAGCTATATAGTGATTCTACATGAAAAATTGCTAAAAAATTGGTGACTCTACTAGGGATGCCATTGTATAGAGTCAAGTTATTTTCAAAAATTATTTTATTGTCTCACTGAATGTGAGTGGCAGCTCTGGCATCTCTGTTTGATCAGTGCATTGTAATCAAATTATTGATGTATTTGTGGTCCTGACAAATAGTTAGTATTCTGTTATGGTTATGTTGTGTTTCCTGATTTTGAAGAAGGTTCTAGTTGAGAAGGATTCTCAGCTGATTCATTTTGGTCCTCTATAAACAGGTGGCGGCTCTACCGGATGTGTTAAAAGTGATTTGATGGAGGCTTCGGGTCAATGTTTTGAAGCAATCACAACATTCCCAAGTATTTTATTTTCATATAAAGTTGTTCCATGGAAATCATGTGAAAATTTTGTTTCCCTATTCAGTGACTATAAGCACTAAGTGGAAGGGAAGAGTTAATGTGCTTTCCTTACAAGATTTGAGTACATTCAGATGTTGTTTTTTGGTGTATGAAAATTATTTTTCAAAGAGATATGTCGGTTCTATTATGGATAAAATTAGCATAGTATGTATGCTTGAGTTTTTTATGCAAGGTTATGGTTGTTTATAGAAAGTAGAAATGTACTCTGAATTTTCTTAGCCTTGTGTATCTCCCAATGTAGTCATGTCTCAAAAGGTATCCTAGCCAAGAGATAGAAGAAGTTTAAAATGTTATTCACCTCTAGACTTTGAGGGTTCCTAGTTACCCAAATGTAATTCCCTTGGAAATCAGAAAATTCTTGCCCAAATTTAATGGGGAAAAGACTAATCAGCTGAGAAACATTTGAGTGCATTCATGGACTTGGTTGAGGATTTTGATGTCAGCCATGAAGATGTGATTATGAGATTGTTTGTACAATCACTAGTAGGATGTGCTAGGGAGTGGTTTTCATTTTTATCCCACCATTCTATCCATTCTTGGAAGGATTTTGAATTAGCATTTATGGAAACATATGGAGAATTCATTTGTGAATACAATTTGTTAGTTGATCTTGTTGGCATTCATATAGGAAAAGATGAGTTAGTGAATGCTTTTAACTTGAGATTTGGGACAACACTAAAGAGAATTTTAGAGAAATGTAGGCCTCATGATGCATTGTCTCTGGTAATTTACTTGGCTTCATTTGATAGTAAGATGGGTTACTTGTTGAGAGACAAGGAATCGCAAAATCTTCATCATGCTTTTTAGCTGGCTTTAGACATAGAAAGGATGAAAAGGTTTGGATTGCCAAAGCTTCGTGGTGCTGAAAATACAAGATTGCATGAGATGGCTTTCCCAAATACTGGCGCTAATTCAGTGATTCAAGTAAGTAATGAATATCATGACAAATGTTATGATCCGGTTGGTGTATTGTCAACTAATGGATTTCAGATTGGGCCTTCAAAATTGCTTCAAACTTCTGAGCCTAATGTTGTTTGTAATCTCTATAGTCAGCCCCAAGTTCAGAATAATGATAAGCTAGATGATTTGTGGGAAAATGAATTCTCAGCAATGACAGTTCAAGAGAAAACGAACGATGAAGTTGCTGCAGAAAATAATGATTACTTAAGATGTCTTGCAAGTGATCTTTGTGATCACTTATTTGATAAATGTATTGAATCCTATTTGCCTAAAGTGATGCCTTCTCTCTCTGATTTGCAATAGGAGGTTTTTTATTCAAATGATTTTCATGTTTTAGAATTTGAGGCATTTAGTGTTTGTGAAAATTATGGTGTCAAGTCTGAGATACTTTCAATTTGTGATAGTGAGTTAGTCTCAGCATTTCCAAATTCTTCCATTGATTTGGCGGATTCTGAATATGAAACTGAAATTTGTTTAAGTGAATACTTGATTGAAAGTATTGAAGTTGATTTGCTTTCAGATTTTTTTGAACCAGTTTATGAGAGTTTTCAAGAAAGCTTCTCTTATGGTTGTGGCACTGATTGTGATTCTTCACCAAAAATGGAAATCAGCTTGTTTGATGTAGACATTGATAGTTATGATATTGTTAATGAAATTGAGATAGTGTCTTGTCAAACAAAGATTAGCAATGCTGACAGTGGTCCTTGTGACAGTGATTTGTGCTCGGAAAACATGTTCCAAGATGAGGATGTATGTAATGGGCTGCCTGTTGATTTATTCATGCCAAATTTTGAGATGTTCCATGAAGAGCTAGTAGATGTTTCAAATTCTACAAATGACTCTTTGTTTCAGCCAGAGGTATGTTTGTTTCTTTAGGATTGTGATGAAATGAATGATGATGTTTCATTTGCAAAAGTGGCTGAAAAGAATAAGAAAGAATGCATAAATTACCAGGCAGATTTTGAGTCTTTTGTTTTCCCAATTCAGCATGTTGATGTTTTTCAAAATGAGTAAGATTTGGAGCCACAAGTTGTGGTTAAAGGTGATTTGTTTGAACAATCACATGATGTACAAGAGGTTGAATTTGAGAGGTTTTATTTTGATGTTCAAGCCATCTTTGAAAAAAGCTAGCATATGTCCAGCTTTATGCTTGAATCAGAATGTTCTCTTCCTCAGCTAGTTATAAGTTTTGAAGGGTGTGACATTCCTATGTTGCACAATGATCAATATTTTCAGAATTTTAGTGATTTTCAAATGCTAAAGGACAGTGAAGATATTGGTTATTTTCTTTGTGGTATGCTGAAGTTTTATGTTAGTATGATTGATCTTGTCAGCAAAACAAGTGTTTTCAGGTTACCTTGGATTCGTGCAAATGAGAACTACATCTTTGATAGAGGTAAATGTCAACTCATATTGATAGAGTTTGAAGTCCTTTGTAAATGTTTGTAAACTTTGTAAAGTTTCTTTGTTTCAGTTGTTAGGTAGTTGGTTTTGGGTTTCCTTGTTCGAAGTTTTGAGAAGTGAAAAGTTAAAATTGATTCTCTTTGGGTGGTCTGTTGTACCATGAGATTATGGATTCTTTGCATGCCCACATGGGGCATGCCTCCCCAGTTAGAGCCACTATTGGAGTTCAAAAGTTCAGTTCATCTTTTGACTCCATATTTTACAAAAAATTATCTAAGTGTTGGAATTGTCCTTTGAAAATCATTAAAAATGCTTAGTTTGAGGTGCATGGAAAATGGAGCCTATTGATTTTCATGAGAGGTCACTTGTATAGGGTGTCTATCACCTATCATTTGACATATTTAATAGGTTCTAGGTCTCTATTTTCAGTTTTGACATGTTTTTGAGGTGGTCATTTTAAGGGTGTTCCCAAAATCTCCATTAAGCCTGTTTCCTGATTTTTACTAAGTAGCCCACTTTGGGGGTCTGTATCTTTTGCTTGGTGATCAATCTTTGCATGCCATTTATTGCATCATATTGTAGGTGTGAGAGTGACTCATCTTGCCAATTTTTAACCCCCCCATGTGCCCATTTAGCCACTTTCCCAGGCCAATTCCAAATCAGATTTATGCTTATTTCACTATTTATTATCCTAAATGTTACTGACTAGCTGACTTTGGTGTTTGAATACATTTCTCCATGTGATCTTTTGGGTAAGATAATTATGGATTCATATTCCTTGTATGAGGGAGAATCAGTGCCTAAGTTGCCGGTCCCTGAAAGTTTTAGTCAGTCAGTTTTTAAAGCCACTCACGGATGTCGAGTGGTGTTATTTGGTAACTTTGCAAAAGATGAAAATGATGAACAGTATGTTTGAAATGTTGATGCACTTTGTTTGGATTTCATGTAAGCGATTGCATGGTGTAAAAACTAAAGGCAAACATGCTGACCGTATCGTGTGTCCAAAGGTGTTAACTTACCATCAATGTGATGTGTTGGCATGCCACATGATGATAAATTTTGCACATGTTGTAATTGGGTATCTTCTTAGTATGCTAGCATGTTTCTTTTTGGTTAAATGTTTGCATCTCATAATGGGCTATGCACATGATTTCATGTTGCCCGTTTCTTTGAAAACATTGTGATTCTCCAGATGTTGGCAGTGGAGACCAAAGCGCAATGTGCCTTTTGAATTGAATGCACAATCAGCAAGGAGTTAAATGCTAATGGAGAGTTTGTGAAAATGAAGTAAATGGAAGGAGCTGAAGTTGTTGATTAGAACAGGCACATGCCAATAGAGGACATTGGCTTGCAGACTTAAAACATAAGAGGGATCAAATGGTGAAGGCAGTACAAAGCATATGGAGGATTTTCAAGACATCCCAAGCACATTGCAAATGAAATTTATAGTTACAAATTGAAGAAGCTGCAAAGGCTTTGCATTTGTATGGGACATATTGGTTTTAAATAAACTAATGTGATGTGTATTGAGGAAGCAATGAAGGAGTTCAAAAAACTTAAACAAATGCAAAGAGAGTCCTCCAGAATGACATAAGAAATAGCCCACACAATGGATTTTGCAAACATGAATTTGCAGGAGATAGAAAAAAAGTCATATTGCGGAGGGCATATCTTTCAATTCAACCATTGGATCGGGCTCAATTTTGGATATGTTGTCACAAATCTAATTATCTAGATTCTCACTGGAGATATTTTCCAAATTCATCTTGGTTCATGAGATACAGTCGATTGAGTGCAACACTATCTAAACTACCCATAACAGTCACAAAGAGCATATATCCCACATTCACTAGGATTGGGGAGTTTCTAGTATTTATATACTAAAGCGCTTGCATTATGTAATGAATAAGAAGCCAAGAGGCTTATGGTGGGCTCCTTGGTCGGAGGTTTTGAAATAGTGGTGGGCCCCATTATTTTGAGGCAAACTACTACATAAGCTTTAAAACACTACAAAACTTTATCCCACATTCATCTGGAATGGGGAGATTTTGGTGTTTATAAGAAATAGCCCACACATTGAAGGTAGATCAAAGTTGGAGGCTCTACTTGCATGAGTTTGTGAAGGTGTCTTGGGATGCATGCCAATAGGCCTAGACATAAGAAATTTTTTTGAGGACAGGTGGCGTGATCACTGGACGAAGGTGACATGTGGCCCTTGTAATACCCCAAAAATGGGCTATAGGTTCATTAACCTCCTACATCCTCAAATCAAATGAAATTGATACAAAAGTCCTAACCTAAGGCACATCTGCACATTATCGAATTTAATTGATTATCCTAAATTCTGCATTGGGGAATATTCCTAACAATATTCCTATTTATCCTAATTATCTTTAATTTATTTATTATTTGGCGATAAATCCTATTTATCCTAAAGTTTGATTAATTGAATATTCTGAATATTTATTTAATTAGATTTAATACTACCACTTAATTATTTAATTAGATTTAATTAAATTATTCCTAAATTGTATTGTTTAATTTTGACAATAAAATAAAAAATCTCATGACTAATTGATTAAATTCCTATTTAATTAATTAAAGTCGATTGTCAATATTTAATAATATAGTTTTTGAATAAAAGTTTGATTTAATAATTGATTAACCCATAAATCAATTATTTTAGTTCAAAAAAATTAGTTAAGTTGAGAATAAATCACTTTATTTATTTAATTAATTCATAATTAATTGTGCACATTCAAAGAGCAATTAAACTCAAAATTAGGAAATCAATGCAAGTTGTTAACTTTTGGAAACTCAACACTCAATTTTGAGTTCAAAGCTGATCTAAACTTTTGATTTGAGTTAAAAAGTTGTTCTTGCATGCTTTTGCATGATTTTGTGAGTTAATTATTTTTGATTTCTTGATAACTCAAAAATCAACCTGAGTTTATCAAGAGTGATTTATGGCTTTTCTCAATGCATCCTCAAGCCTTGGATTTCTATAAAATCAAGGCTTCAGCTCTTCTAAAAGGATCCACGAAATTGCATCCTCACACTAGCGAATTGGTGATCGAAGAATCTATCTTTGCGAATCAAAGCTGTTGTGAGATTTTCATTGTTTTTGAGCATTCATATCATTTAGCATTTCAATTCTTAGATTAATTACATATCATATCAGTTTTTCATATAGAATAGATTCACATCATTTTCCTTCATCTTATTGCATAGAAAATACAAAAATATAGATTAAATTTCCATTCATATAGTTTTCATTCTTTGCATTCAAATCCTTCGTTTAGGTCTTGCATTGTCACTGGTCTCGGTCTGATCTGAGAGTATCATACCCGCACCTTCTAGAAGGCAATAAATCACCTAGTTAGTTTAGTTTCTATTTCATTACACAATTTTGGTTTTTGGCTAACCTCTAATGTTTTACTAAAGTGTTGTGTCTACAGCTAGGTACAAAATTCACACACACATTTATGTCCGTACATTTTTCGTATGAATTTTGTTAGAAAGTCATTTTGGGAGGTACCCACTATCATACGATAGGTTCAGATTTCAAGGCTCGTATTAGAGAGTACACATTGTTGTTTGGAAGCTTGATTGTTGTATGAACAGACACCCATAGTCATACGAGTTTCTAGACTGTCGTTTGGGAGGTAACCCACTATCGTATGAGTTTTGACTATAGAATTCAATCGTCGTTTCAGATTTTTTGGCAGTTTTTAAAGTTTGGTTTTTAGATTTGGACTAACAACTAACCCTAACAATTGAAATCTTCTATTTTTGACTGATACTTGTTGAATCTAATTGGGAAAAGTGCAACTAAATTACTAAAATAGGTAAAAATCTACTAAGCACATTACGAGGAATTCAGGTATTCTTCTCAAGCTGATAACATTTTGATTTGGATTAAAATAAACTCTCATGTGTCAAGCTTGTGTGATTTTCTTGCTTTCATATCAAAGACTTCATTTTGGGCTATAAAATGAACATATATTTGCTTTCTGCATATCTTTTACACATAGTAAATAGGCCCTATGAACACTATTTGTGGATGATCTTGAGAGATTGAGCTTCTTCTGCTTGTTTATTCATGCGAAGCTCCTCTTGATGAAAGATTCCCTTGTAGGTAGGGAAGGTACTGAGAGAGTCTCACATTCTACTAGATTCATGTGTCTTCAACTTTTGATTGATACATTCTCTCTCTGGAGAGTTTGATAGATCATAAGCGGTTGATGTCATAGATCTTTGTGAGATAATCTTGGTCTTAGCGTGTCGGATTAATCTATCTACTTTGTTTTCGTTAAAAGTGAAAAGGCTAGAGGACTATGCTCTACTCCCTTTTTCGGTAGTATTAGAAACTTAGATCCTTGAATCTGGAACCAGTCTCCATGTGGCATTTTTTGTGAGTCACCTTTAGAGAGGGTTAACCATAGTGGACATTCCCTTAATTGGGTCAACCACGTGGACGGAACCTCAAGTGGTAATAGCCATTTTCTTCATGGTAGTAGTAGCCGCTATATAAATGTCCTTGAGGAGGAAATCTTCACAGGTGTGGTCTCTTGTTGGGCTATCAGATCTCCCGAGCAGCTCCTAATTGATTAATTTCTCAAACTGTGTCAAAACCCCGATGTGCCTGGATTGGATTTCACCCTCTTGAGATCACAGAAGTTGCAGAGTCAGACCATTACTACAAACCCTAGTGAGGCCAAATTTTCATTTTTTTAGGAATATGTGCGTTATTGAAATTTTTTTTGGAACATACATAGTTAACACTCCTAGGAATTAGCACATTTAGTCACTTGATTGTTCATGCACAGGGTTGTTTTGTCCACTGTTCATTGTTTTTAGACATGCTTGGAATCACTTGCTTGCTATTTTGCATGCTTGTTTATCTATCTGACTACCGAAAATGAACGATCTCAGAATAATCTTCAAACTTGGACAGAGAAATTTGTGAACAATCTGAACTTGAAAATCAAAATTTTGCAAAATCTGAAGTAAAAATCCTTTCTGGAGTCAAAAGTCATTCCATTAGGTTAGAAAGTTGTACGAGTTTTGGCAACTGTCATTTTAGAACCCCTATATTATCATATGATAGCTTGTATAGTGTTGTACGAGTTTTTCCACCAGTCAAAAACAAAAGTCAAAAATCTGCTATCAATTGTCATGTGAGTTTTGTAACTATCGTATGAGTTTTTCAATTGTCATTTCATAGCATACCCACTGTCGTACGATCTTGTAGAAATTCATTTGAGAAAAATTGCCAGAGAGTGGATAGAATTGTCAAAAACTCAATTTTTATAGCCTATTTCTAGAATCTGTTGAACCAATCACTATGTCAAGAATAGAGTAGAAACTAGAGTGAATTCATTCATTTTCCTCAAGTGAGCCTTTGAGTCTGATCTTAAAAAATCTTAAAAATCTAAAAAAGTCCTAAAAAAATGAATATCTTGGTGAAAACCTAGTAATGGGCACCTTGATGATTCACAAAAAAATAAAAAAAATATCAGAAGTACAAAAAAATTGGAAAAATGAAAAATACAAAAAAATGAGAAAAATAAAAGTGCCTTGGTGAAAACCTGGAAACAGGCGCTTTGGTAGCAAAAATAGAATCTCTACCAAGATCGTGAAAACTCGGCAAACGGGTGCCACTTGTTTCAAAATGCTCCATCTATCAGCACAATCTTGGTCTTTCCCAACTTTCAGTCTTGCTTTAGTTTGTACATATCTCCCAATTTGTTTACGCATTCCTATTTTCAATAAGTCAGTCTGTACACCAATCAGCTAAAGCATATGTATCCTATCAATGTTCAAACTTCGGGGCAATCAAAGTCATATCCTATGGCCTCTGATGTATCTTAGACGTATCATATCCAGTTAGAGTCCTTTAAAGCTTCATTTGAGTCAGTCAATCAGTCTCATCTCCAGAAAGGATTTTGCATCTACAACAACACAATCAAACATCAACATAAAATGAAAACAATCTGTGCTTCATGCTTTTATCTCCTTGTATGCTTACCAATTCACATTAAGATTTTTTCATATTATGTCCTTTTGAGCTCTTCGATGATGTCCTTTATAGGATTTAGAGAGTGATGACTGGGGGCATAATCTTTTATTTGTTTTCTTCTTGTATGTGAAAATCTAACAACTTTGGAAATTTTGGATTGAAATGGTGTCTGACTGTAAGAGCCTCTATCCCAAATTGGATGGCCATGCGTACCTTGACCATTGATGCCCAAAAAATTCAAGGAAGTTTGATCTAACTATTGTCTTTTTGAGTGAGTTCTTTCTCCTATTGTGAAACATGATCTTGCCTAAGGATGTGAACGATAAAGGGTCACTACGGGTAATTCACATTGGATTTAGAATGATCTCTTGACTGCTTGATGTGTTTGTTTTAGAAAGGTGTATTATGGTCATCATGACATTTATGTTTTGATTCTTATACAAATTGCTATATCAAAATGGACATGATATTCAGGTCATCCTGGCATTTGTGCCTCGGTGCTTGTATCTAATCCAACATTTTGAAAATACAATCAATATTAATATGTCCATGGTTGCCTAACCAGTGGGAATTGTATTGATTCTTGTGTATACAAATTAGTATTCATATGTCTATGGTTTTTATAAACTACTGGGCATTGTATTGATTTATCCAATTACCTAAAAAAACTCAATGGTGACAAATGACCGACATATGATCAATGACTAGGTGCTAGGTCTTAGGTTGCATTTCATTTTGCATGTCATTTTGCACTTTTGCACTTTGCATGATCTCACAAATTGCTTGACAATCTTTAAACAATCCTTCTAAAACTATACTTAAGCTGTAAATGAAGAGCTGAATCTCATATGAAGGTTTTCTCATAGAAACGCAAGTAGTTAAAATCCTGGGTTACACATCTTTTTTGACATAAGACTAAGTACTTGTCTTCATCAATACCTACAAAACATATCATGTGTATCATTGCATTTTCATTACATATTCATAATCATTCATTCCATCTCTTGCATTACATACAATTCCATACATACACTTTCCATAATCAAGTACATTTGCAAAACATTCATACATATGAAAGAAAATCATTACATTGCAAGAATCCATACATACATTCTACTCTACTCATAGCATTTACATCACATGATATTATCATACATCAAAAACATGACAAGAACAAATGAAGTCACAACCAAAAGTCTCAATCTCATATATATATATATATATATATATATATATATATATATATATATATATATATATATATATATATATATATATATATATATATATATATATATATATATATATATATATATATATATATATATATATATATATATCATAAAACTTGAAATAGTCAGGGGTGCACTACTGGCACAATGTACAAAATAATGAGCTCATGTGAGCTATTAGAATAGTATCAATATCAAAAGAGAAACAAACATATTAGAATATCCTAATAGATTAGCTGTCAGCTTGATCCTCTCCATCTGGTGGAGGTGGTGGTGGTGCATTTGGTACTACCTCGGCCCTAGGTGCTCTCGCTCCCTCTGATGCTATCATGTACTGAGAGTATGAAGGAACTCTCTGAACAAGTGGAACTACTGTATAGTATGCAGAAACATAGTAAGTAGATCTAGAGGTCTGATGGATAACCTCTGCTTGTAATCTCTGAACCTCACCACGAAGCTTAGTGCGCTATCTATTTGCCTCTAGATATCTCTCCTCCCAGCGAGCAATATGCACCTTCAGGTCCCAGACCTATAATTTGAGCGTCCTCATGATCTCCTATGTAGAAAATGGAACACTGGGATCAGTGTCTACCGCAGGCATGTTAGTATCCTTAGTAG